>JANJGK010000042.1:17885562-17893062 GCA_039081455.1 Macrobrachium rosenbergii | reverse complement strand
GAGAGAGAGATGAGAGAGAGAGATGTCTAAAGTGAAAATAGGTTAAATATACATACTCCTCTTATTTTACAAACTAGAGAGAGAGAGACAACATGCTTTCTGAAGAAAGTGGTGTTAAATATACATACTCTTATTTGTTATTTGTTTTAAAAACTTGAGAGAGAGAGAGAGACACTAAGCACTGCCGGAAGTTAAATAGTTTGAAATACATTTGTTTAGTGCTGAACGAACGCGAGGGGAGAGAAAACAAACACGCCAAGGGCTGTGTCAAGTTAAATCATTTAAAGGGTTCTTTTTTTGACACGGAAATTCGAGGGGACTGAAAAACAAAACAATCTAATTTCACGAAGAATGTACATATCCTTCGTGTTTTTCCCCCTTCCCCTCGCGACTTCATTGGCACCCTCGCTACAGGACACACAGCTCTCTTGGACTGGGGATTGATTGAGTGAGAATTATCTGACGTCCCAGATAGGACCGTGGGAAAAAGGGTATATTCTTTATCTTGACTTTTTTTTTTCCCCCCTTCAGGTTAGGGCGCGTCTCGGTGGTCTTCCATTAAAGGAAAATATTTCAGTATTTCATAGGAGCACATCTTAGTCATTTATTTATTAATCCGTGATCACAACAAGGTCACAAACTCTGTAGGTAAGTATATTTAAGAAAAGCACCTTCAAAAATCCCATCCATACATAGGAATATTATTTCATACTGAAGAGATGGCGAAAAAACTGATTAGAATAAAACCAAGCAAACAAAGGTAGTGGCAGATATATGTAAAATAAGTACAATTAATTTAATTTGCTCTTGAAATTACCAATGACCACATTAACTAGAGACTTTTAAGATATAAAGGTAATATATTGTTTATAACAGTGGAATATTTCTTGGATGTTAGCGTGTCAGTTTATATTTTTGTAAAGTTATGTTGGATTGTTTTACCAAGAGTTTCCTTTGTGTGTGTGTGTGTTTGTGTGTTTCTTGAATGAGATGTGTTTTTTTAAGTTCCCCAGATGTATTTACTTTGGTCTATTATCTGTAGATACCACTTCCTAGAAATGGCTAGTTATAAAGGCAACGCACACTAGTTCGCTGATATACATCAGACTAAAGTTATATTAGGGAGGCTGTGTTCATTTAAAGCCTTCGTAGGTTTATCTTCTCAAATGAAACACTCCACCTATGGAATATGCATGTGTGAGTGCATTGTCGTTTACGGGCCGAGACTGGCATTTGTGTATATGCTCCATTTACCGGCACTGTTTGCAGTGCTGAATTATGTACACATAATTTGTACAGGAAGAGATAAAGCCGTCCTTTGATGAGTAATTCATATCAATTCATAGGGAACGCCTGCGTAGCCATTATTATTATTATTATTATTATTATTATTATTATTATTATTATTATTATTATTATTATTATTATTATTATTATTATTATTATTTCAGTAGGTGAAACCTATTCACTTGGAGCGAGCACAAAGGGGCCATTGACTTGAAATTCAAGCTTCCAAAGAATGTTGGTTTCAACCTCCCCACCACAAACACCACACTGCAGCAGTAACTGATCATGATACAGAGCCAGTGATTTTTTCATCCCCCTGGGGGAGACGCGAAGCCACGACATCTGAGTGACACGCCACAACACTAACCGCTATATCAGCAGACCAGTAAAATGATATTGTCAATATTGTTTTTTATAACTATTATTATTTTATTATCAGTTTTGTGTGTATTCGTATGTAAGGGATGTTTTATATAACTGAAAAGTTTATTATTATTATTATTATTATTATTATTATTATTATTATTATTATTATTATTATTATTATTATTATTATTATTATTATTATTATTATTATTATTATTTTAGCTTTGTTGTTATTTGCATATAAGAATATTTTATAAAACTGAAAAGTTTTGTAAATGCTTTTTATTATTATTATTATTATTATTATTATTATTGTTATTATTATTATTGAAAAAAAATGTTCTATTTCTGAGTGGCTGGCATTCCACGAATCGACATCCAGCATCAGTCTTTGATCTGAGTGATGCTGACTTCAGGGAATTGATGCTGTTACTCTGTGGTCTGTTCCAGTTGGGTGGGGTGACGCTGGGATACGCTAAAACACGCTAGATAAATCGTATTTGGGATATTTTGCTATACGCTTAGTCAAGTTAATATTGGGATATGCTGGGACTTGGGATGATTTGATACAATTAAATATATTATGGAATGATGGGATACAATAATTATATGGGATGTTGTGATTCAGTAAGTATATATGGGTTGATGGGATACGAGAAATATATGGAGATGATGGTACACAATAAGTGTATATGGGGGTGATTGGGATACAATAAGTATATATGGGATGATGGGCTACAATAAATATATGGGATGATGGGATACAATAAATATATGGGAATGGATGAATGGATACAATAAATAAATGGTATGGTGGGATACAATAAATATATGGAGTGATGAGATACAATAAGTATATATGGGATGATGGGATACAGTAAGTATATATAGGATGATGGGATACAAATATATGGGATGATGGGAATACAGTAAGTATATATGGGATGATTGGATACGATAAGTATATATGGGATAATGGGATACAAATATATGTAATGATGGATACAATAATTATATGGGGTGATGGGGATACAATTATTATGCATTTTCTTTCAGATGATTGTTGTGTGTGGGGTATGTCCATTATTAAGTAATGCTGTGTGATTCAGTTGGGATGATAGTGTGATATTCTGTTGGGCTGTGGGGATATTTTGATACACATTATTATTATTATTATTATTATTATTATTATTATTATTATTATTATTATTATTATTATTATTAATCAGAAGATGAACCCTTATTTATATGTAACAATCTCACAGAGGCCTCTGACTTGGAATTCAAGGTTCCAGTGAGTATGGTGTTCATTTGAAAGAGGTAACAGAAGGTAATAGGATACGCAAAAATAAGGAATCAGTTATTAGAAAAGATAAAAAATAGATTAACAAATCGGCAAAGAAATAGATAAAAGTATTAAGTAAATTACTGAAATACAATGAACATTGCTCAATAAAACGTTGGAGCACTCCGGGATATTTTTTTAAAACCGGCCATTGAGAGAGTGATTACGTGATATCTTTCCATTCTTTTGTTTTATTTATTTATCTTTTTTAAAAATACAGCTACTCTGTTCTCTCATAGGATTTGCCTCTTAGTGTTTATAGGTAAAATTTATGGTGTATTATTATTATTATTATTATTATTATTATTATTATTATTATTATTATTATTATTATTATTATTATTATGATAATTGGCCGATGTGAGGGTGATGATAATTTTAACTGTGACAATTGGTATTACTAATATATCAGTTATGATAATTATTAGTATGACATTAATACATCTAAATGTATTCCTCGATTCCTTTGTCAGAGACTCATTTGTGGCTGGCATTGTATTTCCCCTTTCTCTCTCTCTCTCTCTCTCTCTCTCTCTCTCTCTCTCTCTCTCTCTCCCCCTTTCTTGGTCTGGGATCGCGAAATTTCATTAAGTATGAAATGGCAGAGTAATTTCCAAGGAGGTAGCTGAAGGTTGAGTAATTTGAGAAAGCGGCGCCGTTTATTTTACTCGTTTCTGCGTCCATCTCCATTCATATTCGTTTGTCCGTTCTTACACGCGTTTGAGGGTTTGTGAATGATTCTGAACAGACGCAGGTCCTATATGGATACAAGGCATATCACTTGTAAATGCACGTAGACAAACATTTTTTTGTTCTTTGAAATTCCCGGGTTAATCTGTACTATGTTTTGTTTTAAAGACAGCTGATTTATTGCTAAAAGATACTTCCGTGGTCCATGCCCCAGTAGGGGGTAGTACCGCCAGTGCCACCTCACGGGTTGCACTGTAGGCATTACTAAAGGTTCTTTGCAGCGTCCCTTCGGCAACTAGCTGCAACCCCTTTCGTCCCTTTTACTGTACCTCCATTCATATTATCTTTCTTCCACCTTGCTGTTCACACCTCTCCTAACAATTATTGCTTAGTAAAACTGCGAGATTTCCTCCTGTTACACCTTTCAAACCTACCTAGCCTCAATTTCCTTTCCAGCGCTGAATGACCTCATTGGTCCCAGTGCTTGGCCCTTGGCCTAAACTCTATATTCCATTCCATTCCGTGGTCCATAACAAAAATTGCTGTAATGCCAGGTTACATTAATCAGTCAGTTTTACACAGTAATATAATATAACATGAAAGGCGGTTTATGAATGTATTTCATTTTAAGTTTCCATTAGTGTCTTCATACTTGCCTAAATGCTTCTATTCAAGTGTGAGGGTTTGTGAATGTTCGTGTACAAACATATTTGTGTGCAGGTTTCTCTATGTGTCCGCTGTATTCAAGCGTAAGGGTTTGCAAATGATTTCACACATATATTACCCTGCGAGTTTCTCTTTGTGACCTTTCATAATCAATGACGAGTTCCTATTCAAGCGTTAGCAGTTTAAAGTATGTGGGTTGCTAGTTGTTTATTGATAGCGTTAAAAGAGTAGACAGGTTTGTGAATGTTTGCGTACAGATGTATTTTTGTAGTGTGGGTTTTGTTGGGTTCATTCGTACTCGCCTGTGTAATTGTTTTCGAACATTACCCAGTATACTGGTCCGCTGGTATAGAGGCTAGATGAAAAATCACTGGCTCTGTACCATGATCAGTTATTGCTGCAGTGTGGGGTCTGCGGTGGCAGGTTGAAGCTAACATTCTTTGGAAGCTTGAATTTCAAGTCAGTGGCCCCTTTAGTGTGCTTGTTCCATGTGAATAGGTTTCATCTACTGAAATGATAATAGAAATATGTGGGATTTATGATTACTTGTACACAGACCTGTAACGATAAACAGGTTTGTGAATATTTGCACATAGATTACTGTATGAGATTTTCATTGCGCTCATTCATACTCACCTGCGCGGTTGTACTTACGTATGATTGTGATTGCTGGTAAACAGCCATTACCTACGTCAGTTCCTGATTGTTTCCACCCATATTACCTCGAGTTTTTACTTAAATATGAGGGATTTGTGAATGCTTTTGCACAACTTTTGAGTTTCGAAAGAAACAATTGAGTCTGGCGTATTAATGTTGTATTGTATATGAGGTTTTAAATTTTGGTTGTTGGAGCAGGAATTCAAATATATATAGAGGCATTAAGTGAATTAAGTTAGCATTAAGTGTTGACTGTTTGTTTCCCAAAGTTTGGGAGTAGAAGGAAACAAACAGTCAACAAACCGTGCAAACCGAAGATCACTCCACCTGCACTTAAATTACTTGAGAATCATGAGAACCTGTGTCGCAGCCAGTATGCTTCAGTTTATTATTTCCCTTGAGATCAGACTGTAAGCGATAGTCAGCAGTATGTCAAGACTCCCGAAGAGTTAATATCCCTTAACCAACTCGCACACAGTATCATCGGTTTATCTGATTGGTTCAAGAAGAAGGGAAGTTACCGAATAATCCGCCAATAAGAGCGTGTCATTTCAAAGTGAATCTGGCGACTGGCTGAGTAAAAACTCGTTCTTTATCCGTTGTAAAATATGTTGGTCATGTTAAAAAAGTGGCCTTTGTAAAGGATGTTGATTGCCGTTAATGGAAGAATGGAATGAGTGGCATCAAGTATCTGTTTTGGCACACACATACATACACAGTATATAGTATAAACTACACACATATTTATGTATATATATACATATATGTGTTTATATATGCATATTTATGTGTATATTATATATATATATATATATATATATATATATATATATATATATATATATACATACATACATACATATATATATATTATATATATATATATATATATATATATATATATATATATATATATATATATATATATAGCTGTAAGTTAATCAAACAGAATTCCCAAAAGGTACCCATCCAGAAGAACGGATCTAGATATCCGACTGTATGCCCTCACGACAGGTTTTGTACACTACAAGGGGATTCATCATCAACGGGCAGAGCATCCTAGAAGAAACTGTTTCTTTCCGTTATAAATCCCGTCATTTAGATTATTCCAACAAGCATTCCTGGGGGGATTTAGAACCTCGCCTGATGAAACCAATCCTCTTATTGAATGTAAGCTATGTTTTCTGGGTTTTCAGATTGCGCCAAGTCTCGCCATTCCTTGTATCTTCCTCTTTTTTTTAGTTTTCTGTAAAAGAAAACTATTGAGAAGGCTTTGTCTGTCCGTCCGGACTTTATTCCGTCAGCACTTTTTTCTGTTCGACCTCAGATCTTAAAAACTACTGAGGCTAGAGGGCTGCAAGTCGGTATGTTGATCATCCACCCTCCAATTGTCAAACATACCAAATTTCAGCCCTCTAGCCTCAGTAGTTTTTATTTTATGTAAGGTTAAAGTTAGCAAAGATCGTGCGTCTGGCACCGCAACAACACAGGCCACCACGGCCGGCTTAGAGTTTCATGGGCCGTGGCAGAGAGTTTCATACAGCTGCACTGAAAAATCGATTGCGCCGAAGAACTTTAGCGCGTTTTTACTTTTTATTTTTTTATTAATATACAGGATTTTGCACCAAGCCAAAAGGTTGGCATGACTCTACACCAGACGTTTTGTTCTCTTGTAAATGTCTCTTAGCATTCTTCATGTAGCCTACAGATTGAATTATATTCCTTTTTAGTGACTTCATTCAAGAACGGATCCACCTTGCCAATCACAGATCTTTTGCACCCACCGGGATTTTTTTTTTTTTTACTTTTATTTATCTTCTAATTTTGGTTTTTAGCTACTATAACCAGTAAATAATCTTACAAGGGAGGGGTGGTGTTAGGAACAAGACAGCCCAACTCAGTGTTGGTTCTAATCCCTGATAAATTGGGAGGGTCAGAGTCAGGAAGTCATCCGTCCGCAAAACATCTGAAAAAAAACAATTATGAAATGAGCCGTTCAAGACACAAACATCTGTAGGGAGCTCATTAAAACCGGTGTGTGTGTGTGTGTGTGTTTTAACAACACCGATACTAATAATAGTAATGTATTGAGAGAGAGAGAGAGAGAGAGAGAGAGAGAGAGAGAGAGAGAGAGAGAGAGAGAGAATGGCTTTGTAAGTCATGAGGAAATATTCGCATAGAAAATTCTTCAACGATGTGACATCATGTCCTTAGAGTGTATCGGGGGGTTTAATGAAGCATAATGATGTGATTGCCAGGTATGAAGGCCGAGGGGCGGGAGCCGTTGGGGAGGAGGGGAGTGGAAGGGTTGGGAATTTTTTCCTTGAAATTTCGGGACAGAATATTGGAGAAGATGCAAGATTATTTCTTTATTTTCTTGCATAGGTCATTATATAATAATAATAATAATAATAATAATAATAATAATAATAATAATAATAATAATAAGTATTTTTGTTATTATTATTATTATTATTATTATTATTATT
>JANJGK010000042.1:17878062-17880562 GCA_039081455.1 Macrobrachium rosenbergii | reverse complement strand
AAAGTCTCTGCAATATAAGGATCCCCATCGTTAAATTGGGCCATTGTTTCTTGACTTCGTGTTCAGGTGCTTCTGTCTTTTGCTCGCTTTTTGGTTTGACTCAAGGCGCTGGACAACGTTAAGCGTGCAGCACCATAACTTATACTTGGAGGGACAGCATAAAACCTGTCGTCCGACTGAAGGAGGTATTGGACCCTGCTCGAGATATAAGGCGAGCGTTAACAGGGAAGAGGAATTAGGGCGGCAATGAGTAGAGCAGCCCACCCCCCCCCCCACCTTGTGATATTGTGACCAAGCAGGTCTTGTTCTGAAAGCACCAGACATAGCTGCAATGATAGCGTCATCTTTATTCGGATTATACAGTGAAGGTTTGCAGCCAGAAAAGCTTCGGTTTTAGTTTTCTGTGAAAGAAAACTATTGGGATGGCTTTTTGTCTGCCCGTCCGCCCTCAGATCTTAAAAACTACAGAGGCTACAGGGCTGCAAATTGGTATATTGATCATCCACTCTCCAATCATTCAAACATACCAAATTGCAGTCCTCTAGCCCCCGCAATTTTTTATTTTATTTAAGACTAAAGTGAGTCATGATCGTGCGCATGGCACCGCTATAGGTGTCAGCAACACAGGCCGCCACTAGGCCTTGGGTGAAATTTTCATGGGCCGCGACTGAGTTTCGTACAACATTATGCGCTGTACAGAAAACTCGATTGCGCCGAAGGAACTGGCGCAATTTTTTACTTGCTATTCATTCTATTTACTGAAGTTAGACAGCAAGAAATACAGCAGGAGATGGTTTTTGCCCGTTCACTTTTCACCTTAGTGGTGTAGAACAATCATAGCCAGTTTAAACATTACGGATAATGTCATCGCAACACATTTATTACCGTTCGTTCCGACTTTACACTGGAGCGTGCCTTTGTTTTATTTATTCAGAATCAACTACGTTAGGATTTTCCTTGGCTTATCCTAGGTGAGCGGAATTATGTCTTTCAGATTGAAAGGAATTAACAAGTTTTAGCTATTTTGATTTTATATTTAGTGATTTTTCTCATTATTGTAGCCATAACGCATCTCTCTCTCTCTCTCTCTCTCTCTCTCTCTCTCTCTCTCTCTCTCTCTCTAGTTGGGCAGTGGTAGAGTTTCTCAGTCTCATACCTAGGGGCTCCACGTTCGATCCCGGTGTAATGAGGGAACGATTTAGACTTTTTTTCATTGTGCCCCTCTTGATCATACCATGGAAGTCGATACTTGGTTGTCAGTCGATTCTTGTGGATGACGGCTGTTGGTGGGGAGAACAAAATTTGGATAATAGTGATTAGACAATGTTTCTCAACCGGGGGGGAATTCCCGCCCAGGGGAAAATTTCAGAGTTTCGGGGTGGGAGGTGGAATTGTTACCCAGGATTTTTAGTATTATATGCATATTAAATGGAATGCACCTTTTGAGGCAGACAATTTTGGAAAGGTGGGGATGACATTCAGACATATGGTGAAAGGGTGCATGGGCCAAAAAAGGATAAGAACCACTGGGTTAGAGCATTGTCAGAATGTGTACCATCCTGTCTGCCTGTCTGGATGTCTGTCCTCTAAATCTTGCAGCAGCTCTACAGGTAAACCGGATGGCCTAGGGAAGGTAGCTGGAAAAAAAAGTTAAGTATACCTTGATTTAACCAGAGCGCTGAGCTGATTAACAGCTCTCCTAGGGCTGGCCCGAAGGATTTGACTTATTTTACGTGGCTAAGAACCAATTAGTTACCTGGCAACGGGACCTACAACTTATTGTGGAATCCGAACCACATTATACCGAGAAATGAATTTCTATCACCAGAAATAAATTCCTCTAATTCTTCATTGGCCGGCCGGAGACTCGAACTCGGGCCTAGCAGAGTGCTAGTCGAGAACTCTACCGACTCGTCCAACTGGAGATAGTGAGTGGAAGCCCTTGCTGTCTTCACCTACTTTCCATAGGCCATCTCTTAAGCTAGCCGCTGGGATAGTGGTCAGTGTCTTGACATACCACTCAGATGTCATAGTTCGCGCCTCCCCCAGGTCGATGAAAAATCACTAGCTCTGTATCACTGATCAGTTACTGCTGCGGTGTGGGGTCTGTGGTGGGAGGTTGAAACCAGCATAGTCTTTGAAAGCTTGAATTTCAAGTCAGTGGCCCCGTGGGCTTGTTCCATATGAATAGGGTTCATCTACTGAATAAAAAAAATACCATACACATCTACCTCTCAAAGCCTCCAGACTCTTCATAGAACAGATTTTTACTTTATATATATATATATATATATATATATATATATATATATATATATGTGTGTGTGTGTGTGTGTGTGTGTGTGTGTGTGTGTGTGTGTGTACGTACGTGATTGTAATAGCCACAATGCCCTCTTAACCACTTCAAATTTCTTGCACTTGTATCTTAAGGCTTTATAGTGACAAACGCATAAAAAAAACGACATTGTGGCTATTACAACTACATATATATCTGGTAAAA
>JANJGK010000042.1:17870562-17873062 GCA_039081455.1 Macrobrachium rosenbergii | reverse complement strand
AGATCTATGCATGTACAATGAGCGTGTTGAAATCAGCTATGATTATATCAACTATTGGGATACGTCAGGGTGCCCCAACAAGCTCTGTTATTTGTAATTTATCTAGATAAAATGGTTAGAATGATAAAGGAGGGAATTGGCAGAGATGGGTTTTTAGGGACAATGCATACGCTATTAATGATGGATGACACAGTTATTTTAAGTACATCAGGAGAAAAGTGTTTGGAGAAAATAGGAATTGTATTGGATTGCTGTAACTCGTACGGGATGATTGTTAATGAAAAAAAGACTAAGTTTTTTGTAGTTAATGGAAATGCAAGAGATAAAGAGTCTTTAGTCATAAATAATGTCAAGATAGACCATTGTGATAAATATCTGTATCTCGGTGCATGGTTTACGGGTGATGTCAAGATGCAATCAGTGCTTAAGCAACATGAAATTGAGAATGCAAACACCATTAACAAATTTTCAATATTTTGTAATAACAATACAACTATGCCATATGCATATAAAGTAAAAGTTTTTAAAGCAGCTTTAGGAGCCTCACTCCTATATAGCGCAGAGAGTTGGCTCACAACAAACTTAACTCGCATGGAAAGGGTGTATAACCAGGCCTTTAGATGCTTATTAGAAGTCCGAACTAATACACCTATAGCAGTGTGCTTGGTGGAGAGTGGTCTTGAGTCTTTTACTCATGAAGTACAAATAAGAAGAAAACGTTTCCTAGAAAAGAAATTAGCGGACATTGATATAGAAGAACCTTTCCACTATATATATAATATTTGCAGAAGGGAAAGTACGCCAGGTTATAGATTTTTGAACTCTTGTATAACTAATGCCATTGTGGGATCAAGTCTTGACCAAATAAAGGATGAAATACGTAATAAACCTGAAACAGCAACAAAATATTATACATATCGAGAGGTTTTAAATAGATCGTTACAAATTCATAGTGTGTACAGTGCGAATGTTTACATACCGGACTATTTACGAATTGCCTTCACAAGAGTACGTACAATGTCCCACGATCTACGGATAGAGACAGGACGGTGGAGTAGAACGCCAAGGGAGTTACGAGTCTGTAATTGTGACTCACAGACTGTGCAGAGTGAAGCACATGTTTTAATTGAATGTCCAAGGTCAAGATCGAAGCGGCAAAAATTTAGAAATCTAAATTATGCGAACATTGACGCACTGTTTCGAGAGGAAAATAACTTAATTGACCTGTGTCAGTATATATTTGAAGTATTAAAGATTTACGATGAATAAATGACTGAGCTTAAACAGATAAATGAATGAATGAATAAATAAATAAACAATTAGACAAATCAAATAAGGGTTATTTTCTATTTTGGTGTTGGTACTTGAGGGACTTCTTGTGGTGTTAGATTGGTAGCTGGATATGGTGAATGAGAAAAATTTTTCCTTTTTATGGACAAAATATTTTATAATGTATGGGACAGATGAGTTATTGTTATAAACTAAAAAAAAAAATACATTGTTTTGTGCAAACTAAATGTAAATATGGAATGATGTGATGTTTTGTCAATAAAGAATAATAATAACTGGTTAGGTCAACCGAGGCACAGTGGGATTACCTACGCGGAACACGCTCATATCGACTGAGTTCGAATTTCAGCCATCTCGTTAGCAGGGCGAACATCCTAAACAATGAAAAAGAATTTTATTTGGGAAGTTTGTTATAGGTTTGAAATTACGACATTTGGAAATAAAAAAAAGAGATAAAAAGTCCTGTATGAAACTCTCAGCCACGACCCATGAAACTCTCAGCCGCGGCGCATGAAACTTTCACCCACGGCCCGGTGGTGGCCTGTGTTGTTGGAACCTATAGCGGTGCCAGACGCACGATCATGGTTAACTTTAACCTTGAATAAAATAAAAACCATCAAGGGTAGAGGGCTGCAGTTTGGTAGGTTTGATGATTGGAGGGTGGATGATCAACATACCAATTCGCAGTCCTCTAGTCTTAATATAGTTTTTAAAACTGAGGAGGGTCAGGAAAAGTGCGGACGGATAGTCAAATAGCCATCTCAATAGTTTCCTTTACAGAAAACTAAAAACAGTTTACAAAGACAATCAGAATATGAAAGAGCCAACAGTTTCATTTGATAGGCAATGTCATGAGGGAAAAAAATGTAATTGGAAACTTTATTGATTGTTTGATCGATGAAAATAATTTTTTGGTTTCAGAAATACTGACTGATCATGAAAAAAGCCATAAGTTTATATTATACGGAGAGGCTCCGAGATAATCAGTAATACTCCGGATTTCTCTGGCTTGAACGTTGCTCAAATCCTATTTTCCAGATCGCTATACTCACCCGTAGGGGGATAGTGCCGTCAGTGCGCCTTATAGGGTGCACTGCAGGCATTACTAAAGGTTCTTTGCAGCGTCCCTTCTGCCCCTAGCTGCAACCCCTTTCATTCCCTTTATTGTACCTCCATTCATATCATCTTTCTTCCGTCTTGCTATCCACCC
>JANJGK010000042.1:17863062-17868062 GCA_039081455.1 Macrobrachium rosenbergii | reverse complement strand
TGTAACGTCGCTTTGTTGGGTTCTGAATTCAGTGCTCAGGTTTTTGTTTATTACTACTACTACTACTACTAGTACTACTACTACTACTACTAATAATAATAATACTAATAATAATAATGATGATGATGATGATGATGATGATAATACTAAATGATGATAATAATAATAATAATAGTAATAATAATATTTTCATTGTTATTATTAGTGTTTTAAGTGGTAGTAGTAGTAATGATAACAGTGATAACTACCCTGATGATGAACGCAATAAGTATCCCTATAAAAACTACTAGTTCAGCGTATTTTGCTACAATTTTTTCATAAGTCATAGTAAATATATTGCCTATAGTATTTTTAATTTATTTTATAAGCAGGTGATAGTTATTATAAACGAAATCGATAAACTAGACTTCGTTTTTTAAAGATCCTGGCTGACAGTTATAACTTTTTTTTTAACATTCAACAAAAAAGGTGTATGGAATGGTGGAGAAATTCTTTCCATCTTCCTAGAGAAGTTTTACTGTATATTTTGATATAAAAGAAATAAAAAAGGAAATACAGCTTTATGCTACAGCTGGTGTTAGCGTGGAAAGTAAGTGCAGATCTGTGATGTCATAGGACTGTTTGTTATGTAATTGTGACGCCAGCTTTAATAGCCACAAATCAATCAATCATTGTTTTGTAAATTGGAATTTCGAGTTCCGGAAATGCTTGTCGTTTTTACCAAAACGATATTTTTTTTAACCTTCGCTGTACATTTTTATAAACTTGTAGTTTTTAGTAACAAAAAAAAGCCGAACTTTAGTAAAGAATGACTTTTAATCAGCACATCATCAACCAAATAAAGGTCCTCATTACCAAGAGGATTTGTCAGACTTCCAATGGGAAAATTAACTTTTTCTAAAACAATATTTTGAATATTCGTGCTTCTAGAAAAAAAATAGTATCCTCCATTTATTTTTATAATTTCTTTTTGGTCTGGGTATCTTAGCATTCTCTAGAAAAAAAGACAAAAAAAAAAAAAAAAAAACTCTAACCTTCACTCAGGACACTTTAAATGAACACTCGGAACATTCGCCCGCCATCTGTTCGTCGACATTGAGTTGACCTCACGTAAACAAACGGAGCGTTTAAAATCCATTCGTGGTTTTCCGAGAGGAATCTTTTAAGGCAGAAAAACCACAGCAGCGTCGATGACTGATAGAGGGAGTGATCCAGAGGAGGTGGGGGAAGGGGGAGGGCAGGGGGTGTGAATCCGTTACCGGGAAGGGGGCTTGGGAAACTAGGTTTTTGGAATTTGAAGGCTTGATTACTAGACTTTACTTCTGTTGTACCAGTTTAGGAAGCAGAATGTAGTCTCTCTCTCTCTCTCTCTCTCTCTCTCTCTCTCTCTCTCTCTCTCTCTCTTTACGGCATCATGGGCCTGCCAGTGTGTTCCGCTAGCTTGCCATGCTGATATAAGCAATAAAAAAAATAAGTCTCTCTCTCTCTCTCTCTCTCTCTCTCTCTCTCTCTCTCTCTCTCTCTCTCTCTCTCTCTCTCTCTCTCTATGGAATCATGGGCCTGTCAATGTGTAACGCTAGTTTGCCAAATTACTCGAAGTAATTAAAGTCTCTCTCTCTCTCTCTCTCTCTCTCTCTCTCTCTCTCTCTCTCTCTCTCTCTCTCTCTCTCTCTCTCTCTCTCTTTGCGGCATCATGGGCCTGCCAGTGTGTTACGCTAGCTTGCAATGCTAATATAAGTAATAAAAAAATGAGTCTCTCTCTCTCTCTCTCTCTCTCTCTCTCTCTCATAAGCCTGTACCTTTGTTACACCAGTTTGAGAAATATTATGAAATGTGATAATTCTCTCTACGTAAAAATTATTATTTTGTTGCTGTTGTTATTATCAATATTCGTAATTTTTACTCATGAACAGCTAAAATAACCTCACCTTGAAAACTGTATATTTAGAAATATAAACATTATACCTAAAAAAAATACATTTTCCCCTTTGCTTTCATCGGAAATGACAGACTTTTCGGCCGAAAAAAAAAAAAAATAGCCCACCTGGCCAACCAGATGTAACCACTAATACGCACGACTGTTTATTGATGGACTTGCTGTATGACGCACACATGTCACTGACGTGTGATAGACGTGTTTGCGAATTAGGATTTTTGATTTGGTGTTGCGACGCGGATTTTTGGCATTTTGACATTTTAGGTCATTTTTACTGCGGCTAAATGTAGTGTGGGTCTTATTCGCTTTGATAGGCGTAATTAGTAAGTGTTGTCTGGTTCTGGTCCTCTCTCTCTCTCTCTCTCCTCTCTCTCTCTCTCTCTCTCTCTCTCTCTCTCTCTCTCTCTCTCTCTCTCTCTTTCGCTGTATTTTCCGCTGGTCGCTCGATCAATGGTGTTACTGTTATTGTATTTGGATGGGTGATAATCAAGAAAAGCGCTCGAACATGCATGGTGCAAGGCGTGGGGCTAGCAACCTCATCCCAAAGCGATTTGGTGAAAGGCAGAAGGAAAACACTTCCTGGTAATAATAAAAAAGTTCATATATATGTATAAAATAGATATATATGTAGATATACTGCATATATGATATATATAGATATATATATATATTATATTATATATATATATATATATATAATATATATATATATATATATATATATATATATATATATGCAGTATATCTACATATATATCTATTTTATACATATACATATATATGAACTTTTTTATTATTACCAGTGATAACTGACCAGTCTCTCAGTCTCATAAAGTGCAAGAGCTCAATTAGGGAAAGTGACTTAGCCTCACTGGGCAATATCCGAAGTAATACGGGTAAAACTTGTCTTTATACTTGTGGATATTACTCTGCTCTTACGTTACAAGTCGGTATGGAGTCTGATTTAGTTCAGTTTTTATTATTCTTGGGAAGTAACTGGCATTTTACGTGAAATATTTTAATTCCCACTTTTTTCATGAAAGTCCCTTATTTTCTTAATGAAGTATATAAATGAAGTCAGTTTTTGCTGTAACATCTTAAAAAGACACTCAAAAAACTAACGTTACATTAATACAGACTCATAGTTACCTAACCAGGATTCACCTCAAGGTCAGGAAGTGCCTTGTAAAGTCCTAGAAGTTGGTGAAGGAAAGCGTTCTGGAGAATTAAACATTATATCCAAGCTATTACTACCATGGAAAGCTAGACCTTTGAAATTTTCCTTCTTATATCTTGTTGGATTTTCCGTGGCGAGTTCATTTTTCCTTTTATCTTTGGGCCCAGGCCAAATCACAGATAACAATAATACTTTGAAGACTGGGCATGAATAGAAAAGATTATATATCACTTAAAGAAGTGGGTGTCTAGAATTTACGCCCATGTGCAGGGACGTCATTTCAGATTTTTGTTGGGGGGGGGGGGTGTCTGGCGGCAAAGATGGTTTGGCGAGCGGAGCGAGCCTAAACAGCTGGGGTTTTTTTGATTTTGAGCTATTTTATGTGCTTTTTGAAGCCACATGAGCAAGGTATTTCAGCAAAATAGGCAGACAAACAAACTGTGTGTGATAGAGAAATATAGATAGATAGATAGATAGATAGATAGATAGATATAACTTAATGTGGTGACACATTTGAATTTCGGTAGGAATAATGGAAATTGAATTTCGGTAGGAATAATGGAAAACCCGCTGCTGTTATTTTTTGGGGCTTGGGTGTGTGAGGGGGAGGGCAAGTTGAGGCTGGGGGGGGGGGGCAACTTGAGTCTTGGGGGTTAGTTCCCCCCCCCCCCCCATGACGCCCCTGCCCATGTATCCCTTGTCCGCATTTTTGTATGAATCGTCTTAGTAATATGTTTTTGACTTTTGGGAAAACTCTACCAAAATAACACTTAGATAAATAAAAAAAAAGAACTATAAATTAATAAGCGTTCTGTCTGAGCAACAGGTCTGTCTCCGACCTCCAGTGCTTGATATTATTATTGTATTGAAGACGACATCTCTTCATCAGAATTAATTATTGTTGTTGGTATCATTTAGCAATGTCAAGGATTACGATTTTATGTTATGCCCCTAATTAATCAGGCCGGCCCGACAATCCTGAGTTAATTAGACTTTATGTCGGAAACGTAGATCGCAGATTGGGATTGGTAATTTGCGCGTGTGTGCATGGCGTGTGTAAGTGTTCGGGAGATTGGTGTGTGTGTTTGTATTCACGCGCACACACACATTTATAGAATAATATATATATAAATATATATATATGTGTATATACTATGTATATATATATAAATATATATGTATGTATGTATGTTAGTAATTTTAATAGCCACAATGCCCTCTTAACTTCCGGAATTCTTCACACTTTTTGGATACGCTTGTCACTACAAAGCCTTAGAGCCAAGGGCAAGAAATATGAAGCAATTTTGATGTCCGGCAGCCGGAACTGAACCCGCATATATATATATATATATATATATATATATATATATATATATATATATATAAAAATATAGGAATATATTATATATAAATAAATATATTTATGTATATAAATGTGTATATATATATAAATATATATATATATATATATATATATATATATATATATATATATGTATATATATATGTGTATATATATACATACAATTATATTATATTAAAGGGTAACCATTAAATTCACTCACACATACACAGACACACACACACATATATATGTGTGTATGTGGTAAGTGAATTTAATGGTTACCTTTTAATATGATATAATTATATGTGTATATATATAGACATATATATAGGTACGTATATATGTATGTTTACAAACACATACACACACGCACACGCACACTTCCTTTCCCTTACAGGCTAATTGTACATTCCAGGCCCTTTTCGAAGCACTCAATGTAATTGCTGTTTTTCCATTTTCCTTTCCTAGCTGTGGTATGACCCTGCCCATTCACAATCCCCCGATGAGCCTTAGGGCTGAGAGCAACGGAATATTTATTTGTA
>JANJGK010000042.1:17833062-17860562 GCA_039081455.1 Macrobrachium rosenbergii | reverse complement strand
TTAGGGATGAAGTTGCTAGCCTCTTGCCCAGCTGGGTCAGCTGGAGGGTAGCAGATGTACAATAGAACTACGAACTTTTCCAGCATGATATGAGTCCTTTACCTTTGAGGTACAGCAATGCCCTGGTGATCTAGATAGTGAAATAGACCTGATGGTTAGTCGACCGTGGTGGGCTGCGGCCAGGTGGAGAAGGCTTGAGGCTTGCAACCTCATCCTAAAAAGACTTGCTAAGAACCAGAAGGTTAGCACCGTTTGGAGCCATCCCTTTTAATGAAAAAAGGCATATGGTGACATGATATATATATATCTATAATATATATGTGCGTGTGTATGTTGGATATAATGAACACATGAACACGTTTTTCACAGAAATAAATTTCTGACTCACATCGGGAACGAACTTCGATCTCCTGAGGGACAGGCCAAGGAATCACCGACTGACCCACGAAAGGTGTGTGTGTGTGAATGTTTTTATGAATGTGTTCATACATATTTTCCAAGTTTCTTTCGCTGATTTTCACACCATTTTATTTTCTTTGCAGGTACGTTTTCCCTTCACGGTTGGCATGGAAACAACGGGCGAATTTCAAGTTTAATTTCGAAGGTAAATATTTCGATTTGGTCTGTCCTTTGTTTGTGATGTCGGTCGTGATTATCATTCTAATTATGTTCGTGTAGGAAGAAGAGAAGCCATTGTACTGTCAGCGGATTGAGTTTTCTATTTACATTTTCATACCGGAGAGAGAGAGAGAGAGAGAGAGAGAGAGAGAGAGAGAGAGAGAGAGAGAGAGAGTAATATGTAAGTTCATACTGTTATGAACTTTATTCCTGTAATGATATTTTCATTGATGTTAATGATACAGAAGTGGTATTATCTTCTGCCAGTGAATTGGTGTCTCTTTTAACTCGAATGGTGCTGGTTAATTACGGTTACCTTTAAGAATTGTATCATTCAAGTTGTGAACGCACACTAGAGTATATGTATAGCTGTATGGTGATATATATATATATATATATATATATATATATATATATATATATATATATATATATATATATATATATTTATTGTATATATATATATGTATATATTTATATTTATATATATGATATATATATATATATATATATATATATATATATATATATATATATATTTTATATATATATATATATATATATATATATATATATATATTTTTTTTTTTTATTGTATATATATGTATATATCTATATTTATATATATGATATATATATTTATATATCTTTGAACTATTGTCTGTTAAAACAGCATTCGATCAAATACAAGGAGCCCATAAAAAACGCCAAAATGTGGAAAATAAAGACGTTTTTATGGGCTCCTTAGGTGTAGAACATAACTGAAAGTCAGCAATAGAACCGATTTGACAGGAAAGAACACTATGCTGTCAGTGGTAAACAATAAGAGGAAGAATTCCACAGGTATGAATCGTGACTGTAATTCTGTCGGACAAACCCGATCATGCATTGTTGACCTTGAGAGAGTAATTAAGAATATATCTTTTTTCGGATGTTACACCCGGCTCCATTTTCGTTGTGGACGCTTTTTACGTCACATCCTGTATACAAGTCGCATTATGAGATTTTGTCCCTTTTTTTATTTTTAAGGATAAATTTTTTAAAAAGTTATTCGGAACTTTCTCATTTGTTTGTTTCTAATGGCGCAATTATGCAAATTGCTTTACTAATGACTAGACTTTATTACGGATTCAGTGGGTGCGAAATTTGTGCCACAGTTTATAACTTTATGCATCGTGAGTTTGGAATGAGCAAAATTTATTCCATTTACTTTTCTTTGTTTTTATATATCTTCGGTTTCTTCGTCAATGGCCTTTGATGTCACGATATCGAGAACCATGATTCACTCATCCTTCTATCATCGTAGAATCCTCAGGAATCATTGTGACCCATTCTGCTCAAACCTGACCTCAATGGCCTTTACTGGGAAATTAGGTAAAACGATGTATTTTGCCGTATATATGGATTTATTTGCCATGGTTAATAAATATCAATTATATAAGTGAAACGTGGATGTTGAATGCAGAAGAAATAAAAAAAGGTTGATGTGGACCAATGTGGAAGTCATTTACAAAAGGGCGTTTGCAGCGTCCCTTCGGCCCTCAGTTGCACCCACTTTTTAGTCTTTTACTTGAGCTCCATTTGCCCCCTTAGGAGGGTAGTGCCGTCAGTGAACCTCATGCGGTGCACTGTAGGCATTAGTTAAGGTTCTTTGCGGCGTGCCTTCGGCCCCTAGCTGCAATTCCTTTCGTTCCTCTCCTGACATTTTATTCATAGTGCAACTGCGAGGTTTCCCCTCTTGTTACACCTTTCAAACCTTTGACTGTCAATTTCCATTTCAGCGCTGAATGACCTCATAGGTCCCATTGCTTGACCTTTGGCCTAAATTCTATATTCAATTCAGTTTACCTAAGTTCCTCATTGGACGGGTTGATATCGTTCTCGGCTAGCACTCTGCTGGGACCGCGTTCGATTCTTCGACCGCCCAATGAAGAATTAGAAAAATTTATTTCTGGGTGATAGAAATTAATTTCTCGTTATAATGTGGTTCGGATTCCACAATAAACTGTAGGTCCCATTGCTAGGTAACCAGTTGGTTCTTAGCCACGTAAAATAAATCTAATCCTTCGGGCCAGCCCTAGGAGAACTGTAAATCAGCTCGGTGGTCTGGTTAAACTAAGGTATATTTAATTCAGTTTACCTCCATTGCAGCTTACTTTCTTCAATCTTGCTGCCCAACCTCTCATTCTATTACTTCTTAGTTCAGCTGTGAGGTTTTCTCCCAGTTCCACTGTTACATCTTGTACTTCATCTCCTTTATTCACTGGTTTTTATCTTGCTGTCCAACCACTCCAACTCCCTCTTGTCACTGTCTTGACGCACTGCATATCCGAAAGTGCCCCAGTGGTTGGCTTGACAGCCTAAATTTCATTCTTGTAGGCGTCATAAAGAGGTTAGCGTGAATGAAAGTATAAATCACAGTGTTATGAATTAGTTTGGCCTTGTGGAAAGAATGGGGGAATACAGGTCCGTGAAGAGAGCACATAATTCAAATGTGTTTGGAGAAATAAGGAAGCCCCAGAAACTCTAGGGAATACGGAGATAAAGATTCATTAGAAATGAACAGCGTCAGCATTGAGGAAGAGTGAGAGTGCTAGCATGACAGAAGTGACTGACTGTACGCATATGGGGATCGGCAAGCTACTGATAAACGCCTTATGTTGTGGAAGTTTTCTGTGCGGGTGTCCATCCACGAGTCCACATTTGAAGTATGAATGTGGCACTGGCAATTTTTTTTATTTTGCTCAAGATAAATGCATATATGTATATTTTTAATTATACATGACATTTTGATCTTATATATATATATATATATATATATATATATATATATATATATATATATATATATATATATATATATATATATATATATATATATATATATGTGTGTGTGTGTGTGTGTGTATTTATATATTATATACATATAATTTTGACCTAACTGACATGTGACTTTTGTACTACTTTATCTTGGGAACAACTTTTCCCTAATTGGATTTATATCCGAACCATTACCTTTTGGGTATATATATATATATATATATATATATATATATATATATATATATATATATATATATATATATATATATATATATATATATATATATATATATATATATATATATATATATATATATATATATATATATATATATATATATATATATGTGCGCGCGCGCGCACACACGGACGCGCGCATATCATAATTTAATGTTGTAATAAACTTTCCCTCTTTAGGGTCCACTTCATTTGAAATACGTAGGCAAATGAATTGTGGGTTTGTGATTTTCCATTGCATACTGAATTAGGGGTGGCTTTTGTTCTTATTTCTTTATGAGTTCATGTTTAAATTCATGAGTCTTTCAGCGCGACTTTGTGGGAGAGAAACGTGTACTTGAATGTGTATGTGCGATTGTGTGGATACAGGTATAGATATAACTTGTCGTTGGTATTTACAACAATTTTAATTCTTTTTTCTAATTATATCAACATGGCTCTCTCTCCATCTATGTATATACATATGTATATGTGTGTATGTATGTATGTATAAATTCATTCTGGGTTTACATCCAAGAAAATGCAGAGGTTAAGGGTGTTTATGTAATACGCTGGATATGGCTTAGTTATTGCTGTTAGTAAGTTAATGGTATATTTTATCATCATTGTACTTACGTTTTTATTACGTTTCAATCTTATGTCTATTAAATTTCAGTTCACTTTTCTACCTTCTGCCTCTGGACCTTGGTATAGTCATTTAAGAAACCCGTCGGGTCTTCAATCTGTGTTGTTGATTGATTGAATGATTATGAAATTTAGGTCTTGAAGACCAAGTGTTGTTGGGTTAATGTTAAGTAGAACATCATTCACGAGTCATCAAGATCAACCACAGGTATTGGTGCTTGAGTTTCTCTAGGTTATTTTTAGCCCCGGCTAGTGTTCCATCATTTCAGTTTTAGTCTCGTTTAGTATCTCGTGTATTTGTTTTTTATCGTAACTATTGTGTGTTTTAACTATTTGCCTTTAACCGACCGTGAAGAAAGTGAAGTTTACTGGAAAAAAAAATCTTTTCTGAGCAAGATAGCCGTGCCAGAGAAAAAAATACGTCACCGTGAAAACAGGAGTGTTTACAGAGGAAAAAAGAAATATTTCCTGTTGCGAACATTCCTTTCCCCCATATTTCGTATTTTGAACCAGTTCCCCCTGAGGCACTGTAGCTTTTGGAAATGTTTGGAATGTCGTGATACCAGGGGCCGTACGTAACACGTAAGATTCAGTTCGTGTGCTTGTTCCTTTGGTTCAAGGAAGCGTCTGTTCTTTATTAGATAAAAAATGTTATTATTATTATTATTATTATTATTATTATTATTATTATTATTATTATTATTATTATTATTATTATTATTATTATTATTATTTTAAGGATGCTTGTATTAGGTGTTTATCCATCGAGACTTTCAGGTGATACGTGATGGGTTATTGATAAACAGTGGAAATGTTATTGGACTTTTCTTTGAAACTGTTCCACTTGAAGAAATATCTACGTCCGGTTTTTTACGATCTTCGCTCTTTTGTGACATCTTTGCTATAATCTTTTGTGGATAATAATTTTGCGACCATTTCCTGCATAATAATAATAATAATAATAATAATAATAATAATAATAATAATAATAATAATAATAATAATAATGAAGAAGCAAACAAAAAACTTCACTCAGTTGATGGTGAAGCTTGATTCACCATAGTGATGAAGAAACTTGATTCACCTTACTCATGGTGAAACTTGATTCGACATAGTGATGGTGAAGCTTGATTCACCATAGTGATGAAGAAACTTGATTCACCTTACTCATGGTGAAACTTGATTCGACATAGTGATGGTGAAGCTTGATTCACCATAGTGATGAAGAAACTTGATTCAATTTACTCATGGTGAAACTTGATTCGACATAGTGATGGTGAAGCTTGATTCAACGTAGTGATGGTGAAGCTTGATTCAACGTAGTGATGGTGAAGCTTGATTCAACATAGTGATGGTGAAGCTTGATTCAACATAGTGATGGTGAAGCTTGATTCAACATAGTGATGGTGAAGCTTGATTCAACATAGTGATGGTGAAGCTTGATTCAACATAGTGATGGTGAAACTTGATTCACTCTAGTGATGGTGAAACTTGATTCGCCGTAGTGATGGAAAACTTGATTCACTTTATTGATGGTGAAACTTGATTCACCATAGTGATAGTGAAACTTGATTCACCATACTGATGGTGAAGTGTAATCATGAAACAGTACAAACTTCCCAAATTGCTTCCAGCTTAATGGTGGCTTGGCTGGTTATCAATGCATCAAGCGTTTTTCTCGACCTGTCGGCTTCTTTTATGCAGGCACCGTAACGGCTGTCTGGGACTTGCTTATTTTTGGTTATAACTGTCGCAGTCGAGAGATACGACTGCTATAAACTAAAATAAATGCCGTACCTTTCAAGCTGAGAGAGAGAGAGAGAGAGAGAGAGAGAGAGAGAGAGAGAGAGAGAGAGAGAGCCATTCCAGCTAATTTTATGTGACCTGAGCAACTGAAGAACGCATCACGTATATACAGTATATTTCGAGAACGGACGGAATTTATCAGTATGACTGTACCCATAATTCACCGCAGAACGGTAAAAATGCGACGGAATTGTTCTGCAGCGTATATTAAAACCCGGGATTCATAATTCGCCGTAAAATGACGAATATGCATTATTACTTTATGCTGTAATGCGACCTAGATGTACTGTATTCGTCTGTCGTAATTATTATCCTGCAGGATGTATAATAATTTATTAGCCTGCAGGTTGTATGTTAATACAACATGCAGTGTTTGGTAATTTATTATTTTGCAGGTTACATATTGATCTGTTATCATTCAGGTTGTATATTAACTTATCGTCTTACAGGTTGTACTGTATATTAATATTTCATTATGCAAGTTGTTTATTAACTTAATATCATGCAGTTATATATTCATTTATTATGCGGTACGTTGTACAGTATAATACTGTTGACGATACTTTAGGGATACACACAAACACACAGACCGGTTTAACCTGGTCTCTTCACAGTTTTTTATTCCTAGCTGCTAGAAACAAAGTGCTGCTTGGTATTTTTCTTGAAATTGCTTATAAAGTGAAAAGAATCCAAGTAGATGGCTCTGTTTATTCATTGGCTTTCTTTCCACGACCTACCCTCCCCTCGTATTGGGTCTTCTGTCTGTTAAATGGGAAGTGGCAGTTGGTATTTAGTGGTTTGCTGAGCTTGTAACCTGTTAAAAATAATGTCGGTATTAGAGCGACATATTTCCGTCAGCCCTGGTCCGCATGTACAACAGTTTTCTGCGCACACACACACACATACATATATAGATATATATATATATATATATATATATATATATATATATATATATATATATATATATATATATATATATATATATATATATATATATATATATATATATATGTGTGTGTGTGTATGTTTCTAGCTCACTTGCATGTGCAGATATACCGTGCAGGTAAAATTTGGGTGTTACTCTGGATTGATATCTAAGCGTCACCTAGCCCTATGTGCTAGTACTAAACATGGCGGAAGCTCCTTGGGGACGCCATGTTTTGTACTTGCCCTCGGGGATCAATGTAGATATACACCCGTTTCTGTATTGTGTGGTCGACAAATTAATTTAATAAACGATACCTTCGTGCGGCCGTATGCTTTACATTTATCATACGGTGTTTAGTACTAGCATCTCGGAGTAGGTGACGCGCAGATAACAAACCAAAGTAGCACCCAAATATGTTTAACCGATGCTTATTTGTAAAAGCCTCTTGGTCTCGTAGTGGCACGTCGTATATGACCTGTTTATGTTCTGCATAAGGGACATTTAATGTATTTCTTTACCTAAACTTCTAAATATCACGCTGCTAAGGATAGTGTTAAATTTATCATCTCGGCTAATCACCAGGGTAGTCTTCAGTAAATGGCCTCGACTGGTAACTAGTAGTTTTTAATGAATAGTCCCACCATAACTACGATAGTGGTAAGTATATAACCTCAGCTGATGACCACGATAGCATTAAATATATAACCTTAACTGATAACCAGAATAGTATTAAATGAACACCATCAGCTGATAACAATATGTATATAGTGAGTCGCATAAAACTGAACTGATAACCAAGATAATATAGAGTACATAACTTGTTAACCAGAATAGGACTGAATTTATAATTTACAAAAGATAACCAACATAGTTCACTGAATAATCTTAGATGATAACCAGGCATTGTGCCTGAGCGTCTAACATGACCAGGGTAAACTGCACCCCTCTCGAATGAATGACTTAACACGAATTTATTCATCAGCATTCCTGAGTATTCATCCTTCTTGCTAATGAATCCACAGGGGAAGACAGCCGCTAATTAAACCCCCTCACATTAGTGGGGTCCATCTTTGTGTTCTCGTTCCGGGTATTTCACCCGGTGCGGTTCTTTCTCTGGCCTCGTTGTGACCCCTTGTCCGTCGCCACGATAAACTTGTAAGTTTGTAAATGTTAGTTGGGGGGGGGATTCTAGCTTTTACATCCTCTCATATTCGTTCTTTCTTTATTCATCATTCTACCCAAACATCCTGCGTCCTTACTCCTCCCTTGCATTATCACTTATCATCTCCCACCTCCCTTATTCCTCCATCTCTCCTCCTCCTTATCCCTCCATTCCCCTCCCCCCACCATTCTCTTTTCTTTCATTTTCTTTTCCCCACATCGTTTACCATATCATCACACCCCTCCTCCATCCACCTTTCTCTTATTGCCCTCTCTCTCTTCCCCCATCCCATACCCTACCCTACCCCTTTCTCTGCTCCTCTCCCACCCCCTTCTTTCCTCCTCTTCCCCAATTTCGTGGTACCTCAGCTTTACCTCAGTTTTTCCCCCATCTTTCTTTTCTCGCCAGTTATCCAACTTTATCTGTCGGGGTTCGTTCTGTTTAAGCTGGAAGTGGTTCTCAAATATTTGACCCCCTGACTAATGCGGGATTTGAATAGAGTTTTCAGAAGAAAAAGTCTGCCGAAGTTAAACCTCATGCTTTTGAGGTGATTGTTTGGCCTTTTAATGACTTGCTATATATCTTTTTTCTTTTTCTTTTTCCTTTTTTTTTTTTGTCGTCAGGGGCCAAGGTCGGCTTACCTAAAAGGGGAGGGTTTTTTTTTTTCGGGTAATTTTGGGATTATTGCCAAAAACATTTTCGCTAAAATTCTTCGTTTGTCTCGTTATGATTTGTTTGATTCTAATTTTAGTTTTCTGTAAAAGAGAACTATTGAGATGGCTTTGTCTGTCCGTCCGCACTTTTTCTGTCCGCCCTCAGATCTTAAAACCTACTGAGGTTACAGGGCTGCAAAGTGGTATGTTGATCATCCATCCTTCAATCATCAAACATACAAAATTGCAGTCCTAGAGCCTCAGTAGTTTTTATTTTATTCAATGTTAAAGTTAGTCATAATCGTGTATCTGGCACCGCTGTAGGTGCCAACAACACAGGCCACCACTGGGCCATGGGTGAAAGTTTCATGGGCCGCGGCTGAAAGTTTCATACAGTATTATACGCTGTACAGAAAACTCGATTGCGCCGAAGAAACTTCGGCGCATTTCTCAACAGTTTTTATTGTCGGATTGATTGCAATATGATTTTTAATCTTGTGAAGTATTTGTCGTTATCTTATATGTTTGGCTAAACTTTCTTCGTTGTTGTTTATATTTCGCATTTATTGTCTGGCTTAGAATTACTTCTAGTTTTTAATTGAGTAATTTTGCTGTGGAATTTAATCAACTTTCGTTTCCTGTTCGTCTGTCTGGCATGTGTATAAAGTTAAGTGTCTTATGTTCTGCTTCCTATTTATGTATATGATTGTGATTATAATCTCTCTCTCTCTCTCTCTCTCTCTCTCTCTCTCTCTCTCAGTCGAAAAAGATCGGCTCGCTTCAGACTGCATATACACTAACTAATCCATTTTTTCGTATATGCATGTGATCATAATCTCTCTCTCTCTCTCTCTCTCTCTCTCTCTCCATTGAAAATGAGCGAGATAATGTTCCGACTTCATTTACGTTAATCCATTTATTAGTGTAAATGAGACCATAATTCTCTCTCTCTCTCTCTCTCTCTCTCTCTCTCTCAATTGGAGAAGAGCGAGGTAATGTTTCTTACTTCATTTGCATTAATCCATTCATTCTTATATGAATGAGATCATAATTCTCTCTCTCTCTCTCTCTCTCTCTCTCTCTCTCTAATTTGAAGAAGAGCGAGGTAATGTTTCTTACTTCATTTGCATTAATCCTTTTATTTGGATATGAACGTGAGCATAATCATTCTCTCTCTCTCTCTCTCTCTCTCTCTCTCTCTCTCTCTCTCTCTCTCTCTCTCTCTCTCTCTCTCTCATTTGATGCTGAGAGAGTTAATGTTTCGGATTTCGTTGACATTAACCCATTTATTTATATATGACTGTTCGCATAACCTTTTCTCTCTCTCTCTCTCTCTCTCTCTCTCTCTCTCTCTCTCTCTCTCTCTCTCTCTCTCTCTCTCTCTGTGTGTGTGTGTGTGTGTGTGTGTGTGTGTGTGTGTGTGTGTGAAGAGAAGAAAAGGCGAGAGAGATTGTGTTTCCGACTGCATATACTCTTGTTCGTTCATTTTCCCCTTCGCGAAAGGTGGGCGTCCCTGGAAGGTCTTCAGATAGCGATTTCCGATCGCGTGGCTTCCGATCCGTGTTTTGTCCCTTTTGAAACGTCATTGTTCTTCTGGCAGTGGGTTTTTGGGCTGAAGGCTCCGTTGGCCTTCTTTTAAAGCCTTTGTCTTTGGTGCTTATTGGATTCGCATTCTGACTCTGTTCTGTTTTATACTCTTTTAGTTTCTCGTTGGATGTTTACTTATGATTTTTTTTTTCATTTTTGTGTTTTAGTTTCTCATTTCATCTTTGTATTTTTTTATTATTTGATCTTTATTTTGATTCTTTTTCCTGATAGTTTTTTTTTTTTTTTAACTTCGACTCATCTTTTTGGATATAATTTTTGTGTCCTTTTTAGTTTCGTGTTAGGTTTTTTGTTTTGCATTTGTTTTCTATTATTGTTGTTTTAGTTTGTTTTCATTTTTGTTTTTGTTCTCTTACCTTCAATTGCATTATTTCCATCGTAATTAATTGATATAATTACTGCATTTCATTGTGTTATTTCCTTGTCTTAAAATCATGTGTTGTCCTTTGGTCTGACCACATTTTTAGAAAATATCGTATTTTCTCTTGCAGTGTAAATAATGTATATAAATATATTGTATATTCAATATATATAAATATGTTTTATGTGTCAAAGGTAGTTCTATAGCTGTGCGATTCGCGAAAGGAAATTCAATGGATTCTCTCAGAAAACAATATTTTCACGAAAAGGTTAATTTACAATAACATTTATTTCAGACGGTTTAATTGTATTTTAGGGTCTTGGGTTTATTAAATGGTTTGATGTGAAGGAGAGGTAATGATGCTTGGAAATAGCAAGATGATGATGTAGGCGATGTTTGTTACTCAGTTTTACAAATAATGGCCCATTGCTTATCAACAAAATTTCACTGTAGTTGTGTGTGAGAGAGAGAGAGAGAGAGAGAGAGAGAGAGAGAGAGAGAGAGAGAGAGAGAGAGAGAGAGAGAGAGAGAGAATTCGAATCCTAGGTTAGGACGTAGATATATGGGCACTTTCTGTTTAAGCCGATTGAGCTTCTGTTGAAAAGCTTCAAGTTAGATACCTGTTAATCAGTCGATTGTAGTGGTTCACAGCTGAGGTTGTAAAAGACATGGTGATATATATATGGGAGGGGTGTGTGTGTCTATGTATATTATATATATATATATGTGTGTGTGTACGTTGTTTAGATATATTATGTATATATATAAATATATATATATATATATATATATATATATATATATGTATATATTATATATATATATATATATATATATATATATATATATATATCCGGGGGATGGAGTTGCTCCAGTGAAGAAACAACTGCCGAGTCTCGAATGAATCACCTGTGCAGAAAAATTCCGTAATATTAGTTGCTTATGCACTTCACAGAATACTATCAGTATCACGTCTGACCCACTACACACGTTTCACAAATAAACCTCATCTTGCACGCACTCTTGCAAATCTTCGATATAAAATTTGGTCTTTCATTTTCAGTACATTTTTCGTGACTTTAGCCCTCTTCTTTATTTACACTTCCAAATTATACACATTTCACAAAATTATCGTCCTCTATTCTTTCCACATGACCAAGCCATTTAAAACCGTTCCGAGCACACACACCTTGCCACCTATTCTATGTATCTCCACATATTTCGTCCCTTTCAAATCTAATTATGCCACATATATTATGCTAACAGTTTGTCTCTGCACCCTATCCCATTCTCTTTCATTCAAAATCCAAATTGTACTTTCATAAAGGAGAGTCGGCTCAACAGTTACTTCATACACTCCCACCTTGGCTTTCAGTGATTACTGAGTCAGTTCTCAGTCTTTTGTTCACACTTTTCCTACCATTCTTGCTTTATCTATTGTGACTCACATATTGTCTCACTCCACCATTATCATTTATATTTACTTTCAAAATATCCTTATAAATCACCCATCTATCAATCTGTCTATCAACGTATGTATGTGTATATATATATGTATATATATGTAAATATGTATGTATGTGTGTGTGTACATATATATATATATATATATATATATATATATATATATATATATATATATATATATATATATATATATATATATATATATATATATTATTGACAGTGAAACGGTCCTTAAAGGATAATATGTTTCGATGATAAAAAAAAACCGTGAAAAACACGAAATATATGTTTAAAACGGTAAGGTTTTAACAAAAGGAAAGGTTAATTTCAAATTGCAAATTTCAGTGTCAAGAAGACAAACGAAAAAACACTTGAAGAAAAAGAGGTAAGGAGAGAGGACGAAGATCTTTCGATAACGAGGGAGTCAAAAGAAAATAAGAACGGAAAGAAAGAGTTCAAGGATTGTGGTCTGGCCAGGATGTGATGGGTAGGTGGTTTGTGGGACATCCCTGACCATTAGGAACCTCAGCGGGGTTACGGAGGGGGTTAGGGCTTAGTTAGGACGGCCCTAGTCCCCCTGATGGGGGTAGGGAAGGGGAGGGGGATGGAGGACGTGGAAGGGGTAGGGGAGTAGGACTTTAGGAACGTCAGAGGGGTGTTGTGGAGGGGTAGGGGATAGATAGGACCTCGAGGGGGAGGGAATAGATAGGAACTCCCTAACCCCTGTAGTTGGCTAGGAGAGGGAGGGGTGTACGGGGGGAAGGTTAGGGGGGAGGTTGTGGACTTCCAAACCTGGGACCGCTAACGAGGCAGGTGGTAGTGCCAGCGAAACAAGATTGGCACAAGGAGTCGTTAGCGACGTCATCAGGCCTTCTGAGGGTGCCAGTAAGGCTGACCTGCAGTGAGTGAATTGAGCTAATTGCGACAATTAGGGGAACTCACTTTGGGGTTCGGTCGTTCGTCTCTGGGTTTATTTTGGGTTATCAGGGTTTGTTTGGGTTTGTGTTCCCGCGGGTAGCGCTTCAGTGAGCGCCTTGATTCTCACTTTGTTAGTTAGAGTTATTGGTTGTTCTCTCTCTCTCTCTCTCTCTCTCTCTCTCTCTCTCTCACAGTGAGTGAGTACTACCTTCCAGTTTTGCTTCATATCTCTCTCTCTCTCTCTCTCTCTCTCTCTCTCTCCTCTCTCTCTCTCTCTCTCTCTCTCTCTGACACATACATGCACACAGTGTATGTACGTGAATACTTTTTTTAATATTGTTTCATGATTTGGCTCTCTCTCTCTCTCTCTCTCTCTCTCTCTCTCTCTCTCTCTCTCTCTCTCTCTCAGTACGTGAGTGTTTGCCCGTTCTGTTCCATAATTCCGGCATCTTTTTCTCTGAATTGGCTCTTAGGAAATAATGGCACATAAAACACAAACATAATGAAGTGAACGAGTGAAGGTTAATCGTACTTTTCTCTGTTTTTCAGTTGAGAGAGCACTCGCGTTATTAGCTCTTGCGTAAACTTGCCTGCAGACGCAAAATGATCAACAGTCCTTCACAGTAGATTTTTGTTTTGATTTCATTACTTTCCCTGGCATTGCACGAATGTGCATACGCATGTCTTTGCTTTTGCGACTTTTTAGTTTACTGAAAAGAAAACTATTGTGCTGGCCTTTGTCCGTCCGCACTTTTTTTCTGTCCGCACTTTTTTCTGTCCGCCCACTGAGCCCAGAGGGCTGCAAATTGGCATGTTGATCATCCACCCTCCAATCATCGTACCTACTAAATTGCAGCCCTCTAGCCTCAGTAGCTTTTTATTCTATTGAAGGTTAAAGTTAGCCATAATCGTGCTTCTGGCAACGATATAGGACAGGCCGCCACCACGGCCTTCTGACAGTTCCTTCGGCCGCAGCTTATACAGCATTATACCGAGACCACCGAAAGATAGTTTTACTTTCGGTGGCCTTGATTATACGCAGTACGGAAAACTCGATTGCGCCGTAGAAATTTCGGCGCATTTTTTGCTTGTTTAAGTTTATATTTGAAATACACGGTGGACACCAATGTGCTCCCGAAAGTCGTTTAAAGGACGTTAGTTTTGTTGAGACTATTTTGTATCGTTTTTATTACCATCATTATGGTGTTTCCACTTCAAGTCCCTGTGTACTTCCGTATACCTTTTCTTTGAATTATTGCGCATAGCTAACATCAAGAATTTCTACAGAACTGCGCTATTTCGCAAAATGAAAAAAAAGGAAAGTTTTAATTTTCAAATATTTTCTGGCCACTTTTTTCCCCGAGTGTATTTTAACATACGGAATATCTCATTGAATAATTCAGGGGCGCCGACTGGGAAGCCCCGAGATTTTACCACGTCTATTTTTTCCCCCCCCTCCCCCCCCCCCCCCCCCCCCCCCCGTCAGTATTATGGAAATTCGCGTGTAGATGAAAAAGAATAAAATTGTAAATAAGATTTTATGTGTAATGAATATTTTCATTCGAGTTGTGTTCATCCGGATGTATTTGTTTAGAATATATATATATATATATATATATATATATATATATATATATATATATATATATATATATATATATATGAGAGAGAGAGATGTGTGTCCGTGTGTAGAGCAGGGAAGGGCAAGTTAGTTGCCATATGGTATACAATATATGTGTGTGTATGTATGCACATGTATTTGAAAACATTCAGTTGCCTAGCATAATTTCTCCCTTGAAAACATTTACATCTATACTTAAATTGCATATATTATTTTGGTGAAATTACGAAACCATTATGAAGCATAACTTTCTTTGACATCTGCTTTATCAGCTCTGTAGATGTTTCAGTATGCATTTTAGTGGCTGAAGACGTTTTTAATCTATCTATAATAATAAAATCCTAGTGGATTTTTCTTGTTTGTCCTCCCCGGGTGGGGGCAGGGTAGGTAGGGGATTGGGAGGGTAGGGGAGACAACAAGTCTTGACACATCCACCCTCCTACTGCAAACCTGTTTATCCGGCCCGGGTGGGATTGGGTAGGTAGGGGATCGGGAGGGTAGGGGAGACATGACACAGCCCCCCTCCTCCTGAAAACCTGTTTGTCCGCCCAGTGTGGGGCAGGGTAGGTAGGGGATCGGGAGGGTAGGGGAGACATGACGGGCAGCGCCGGGTTCCAGCGCAGCGTACCGTGCGCCGTCAAGTTCGTGATCATAATAATAATAATAATAATAATAGTAATGATGGAGTTTGTGATAGAAATAAAAATGAATTTTGATATAATACTGACAATCTCTAAAACTCCATGCAAACTAAGGTACGCAGAACTTTTTACATCCATGGGCATTGTGTGTTTGCTTGCTTATATGTCTGTGTGTGTATGTATGTATGAGAGAGAAAGAGAGAGAGAGAGAGTGAGTGAGTGAGTGAGTTTGTGGGGCGTTAGTCCGATGTCATTAATTGTTATTTGTGATGAAGAGGTTTGATATGTTTTTATTTTGAATTTTTGTTTTCATTTTTTCTTTCGCTGCTGTGTAGTGATCTCTCGTATTTTGGTATTATTTTTTGTGAAGTACACGTGGTCTTTATTGCTGGTACAGTACTAATGATTATATGATAGAGTTAATGCTACTGCTATTCCCGTTAATGTTAACGCATTTCTCGTACTGCTGGGGTAATCAGACCCAATAATGTTGAGGGTAACTGCAAACATTTTTGTTGCTAGGGTATTTTTTTTAATGTAAGGTTGATTCGTTGTGATTTTTTTTTAGAGCTACTTTCGTTCATGATTAGTTGTTTTTTTTTCTGTCCGGTCATTTTACACAGGATTTTTCATGGAGTGTGGATTTCTAAGAATGTTTTTATGTGTGTGAGAATTTTCTCAGTAGAGAGATTTTCTTCATGATTTTAGTTTTCTGTAGAAGAAAACTGTTGAGAGGGCTTTGTTTGTCCGTCCGCACTTTTTCTGTCCGCCCTCAGATCTTAAAAACTACTGAGGCTAGAGGGCTTCAAACTGGTGTGTTGATCATCCACCCTCCAATCATCAAACACACCAAAATTGCAGCCCTCTAGCCTCAATATTTTATTTTTATTTTATTTAAGGTTAGAATTAACTATGATCGTGCGTCTGACACCGCTATAGGTACCAACAATACAGGCGACCACCGGGCTGTGGCTGAAAGCTTCATGGGCCCCGGCCGAGAGTTTTATGGGCCGTGGCTGAGAGTTTCATACAGCATTATACGATGTAAAGAAAACTCGATTGCGGCCAAGAAACTTAGGAGCATTTTTTATTTGTTTTTCTGACAGAATAAGAGATAGAGTTTTGAACATGTGAGAAACGAACAGACACATATGTTGGAAAAAATTTAAAAAGGTGGTTTTATTACAAGATTCTTCCTAAATGTTAATGAAATTTGTTTGCGTGAAAGCAAGAATGATAGAAGGAACGCCCAGTTTACCTTTAAAATATCCTTCGTAACAACACTTTTCAGATATATTATGGTTCCACTCTCTTTCTCAAAGGCGTTAGTTCTATTTATTTATTCTTTTCGTCCAAGCACTATTGACTAATCTGAGGACTCCAAAGTTATATGTATACGATGGTGTAGGGTTAGTCCTTCTGCGTTAATTTGTGCCTATCATATAACTAAATGAAGCTGCCATAACTTCCTAAACAATCGAGTTTAGTTTATGGCTTGGAACCAGAGCTGATGATGTATGAACAATTAGTTGAAGTGGATTTAGGCCTACTGTATAAGCGATACTCTAAATGGATATCATTAGGCGTAAGTGGGGTATCCAAATGTAGCAGAATTGTAATAGAATTATAATATTGCTTTACAAATACTATACTCCATCGGGAATGATGCCTTATTGGGACCCATTGCCGCTTGCGGTGTGTGTGTGTGTGTGTGTGTGTGTGTGTGTATGTGTGTGTGTGTGGGTACTGAATTTTATACAAAAATCTGCTAAAATGAAAAGGTTTTGAATGGAACTCACAACAGCAGCCATTGGATCACCATGTCTCAGAGGTGCATCGACTCAACTTTTATCGCTGAATGAATGAAAAGGAAAAATATCTTCTCTAGTACGCTGTTTGGCGCAGCTATAGATGAGGGTACAATTGGAGTAGTTCTCACAAATTACCCTTCGGTTGCTCAGTGCATAGTTTCGGGGGCTTGGTTAATTGAGATCCTTGTTGGTTGCATTCAACGATGCAGTTGAGAGAGTGGTACTAGCTATGGTATACAGGTGGGAATTAGCTCTCTCTCTCTCTCTCTCTCTCTCTCTCTCTCTCTCTCTCTCTCTCTCTCTCTCTCTCTCTCTCTCTAACACACACATCCACACAGGACTCTGCTTTCCAAAACTCATCTGAGGAGGGCTGTGTGTGTGTGTGTGTGAGAGAGAGAGAGAGAGAGAGAGAGAGAGAGAGAGAGAGAGAGAGAGAGAGAGAGAGAGAGAGAGAGAGCCTTTCGACATTTCATGAATTTCCCCTTCAGAGGGCTCTTGGAAACTCATTTGGTTTAATGCTGAACAGTGAATTGTGAACTTTACTTTCGTTTTATCGTATAACTAACAGTGACTGATTGGACAGTAAAGGATGAGACATTAAATTTTCTCTGAAAATGATTGTGGGGGTTTGATTAAAAACAATTTCTCTCTCTCTCTCTCTCTCTCTCTCTCTCTCTCTCTCTCTCTCTCTCTCTCTCTCTCTCTCTCGTATTGTAAAGTTAAATATATGTTATTCGTTTCTTGTTAAACACATACACACACACACACACTCTCTCTCTCTCTCTCTCTCTCTCTCTCTCTCTCTCGTTTTGTAAGGTTTAATTTTTCTTATTCGTTTTTTGTTAAACACACACTGTGTGTGTAAGTATTTTTCAAATTTTTTCCAAGTCAAGTTATGCATAACCCAAGTTACTTCTCTCTCTCTCTCTCTCTCTCTTCTCTCTCTCTCTCTCTCTCTCTCTCTCTCTCTCTCTCTCGTTCCGGAGCAAAGATTAAAAAAAAAAAAAAACTCGTTACGATCTGCGGCAGACTTCTTCATCTCTCCATGAGCACGGTGTAATTGGAGTACGGAGATGAGCGAAAGCCATTGCGTTTGTTAAGTGATTTTACGGCAGAACTTCGTCCCAAGTTAGATAACTTACATGCTCCAAGTTATATAGTTAAGTTTGGCGATTTGGAAAATCCTTTTGTGAGAAGGGGTTAAGAGCGAACGAGAAAGTTTCCGATATAAATAAGGGAAGGGGGAAGGGAGGGAGGGAAGGGAGGTATGTCATTGTACGATATAGTGACAGGAGGCTATTGAAATGAAAAGTATCCGGCCTTTTAAAAATTCCTCTGAAGTTTCCTTACTGAGTGAGTAGGTGAGTGACATTGTGGAGTAAATGAGAACAGCTGTTTGTTACCATATCAATGAGAGTTTTCTGAATGAATGAGCAAGTCTCGTTCTTCAGAAGAGGTATGTAGCAGTTTATGAGAAGTGAGTATCTGTAAACACATACAAAACGCTCCACTGTAAATTGCGAGGGTATGCATACTGAAATGGGCAGGATGTTAATTGATATGAAATCCTAACACGTACTGGCAAATTGGCTTAGAAAGTTTCTGTACAAAATAATGAAGGGAAGCTTATTCTTTCGAAATAAGTGGACGTAGAGGACTGATAAGAAATAAGTATGAAGACGTATTGACAAATCAGTGAACAGTTTTCTAATTTAATTAAAAAATGTCATAACGAAAACAGTTAGGGAAGTTATTTTTATAAAAAGGTATCATCCGTATTGGAAAATCGGCAGAAATCGAAATTTTCCCCAATAAATAAGGTAGGAAAGATCGTTATGAAATAAGTCTGAGGAAGAAGCGAAAGATTCAGATAAAAATAAAGCGGGTAATGTAATGCCTTAAGAATGAGTAAGAAAAAAAAGTTAAGTATACCTTAGTTTACCAGACCACTGAGCTGATTAACAGCTCTCCTAGGGCTGGCCCGAAGGATTAGACTTATTTTACGTGGCTAAGAACCAATTGGTTACTTAGCAACGGGACCTACAGCTTATTGAGTAAGAAAAAATAACTGAAACTAAATAGCTGCTGTGATGTGTTGACATAACAGGAAAACTTCAGTTAATAGATACTGGAATGTCGCTGCTCTGAAATAAGGGTGAGAAAGAAATTTGCATGCAACTGGAAATTAGATTTAATGATAAATCGTGACTGCCTGAAATAAGTATTATACTGCTACGTTCTGATAAATTTGGAGTTGTATGAAATATATATATCATTTTAGGACACTGAAGGAAGGAAAAGATATGAAGTAGAATAATTTTATAATAGATAATTACGGAAAAGAGAGTATTTTGATGAGATACAACGGTTGATAAGTGTATTCAGATGAGAGATTTTATGCGAAATTACGATATCAGAACACATTGTTTGTGATCTTTTTTCCACGGTAGGTTTACCCTTAGAAGATATTTTCATTTTATGAATTTGATCATTATATATATATATATATATATATATATATATATATATATATATATATATATATATATATATATATATATATATATATATATATATATTTATTTATATTTGTATATATACATACATATATGTAATATATATATACTTTATTTTGTTAAAATCTTTCTTAAGAAAGAAAGCAACATTTTAAGCAAATTTAATTTTTAAGTTAACAAAAGAGAGAAATCAAAATGAACTTCAGAGTTATTATAAATATTTATTTTTAAAGTTTCAGAATAAAAGTGCCGTGATAAAAATGAAAACAAAATTAGAAATATTCAAACTTAAGATAAACTAAAGTATAGTTTTACGTTATTATTAAAAAAATATTAACATAATATCAAGCGTCTTTCATGCACTGCTTAATTCAAGCAATATTCTTTTTTTACGCTATCATGGAAGACTATTGAATGTGCAGTTTGTTGATACAAGTAAATATGAGAGAGACTTTGATGTCATTTTAAAGTGGGATGCATCTGTCCGGATTTTTCTGAAATATTTCTGAACTGTTTTGTAAATTATATGCATCTAATATACATACTATATATATAACTTTGGAATATTTGTTGTTTTAACAGAATTTCAATGAGATTGCCAATAAAAAACCATAGAGAGTAGATTTACAGGCTTAATATTTCGGAAACTACTGTTTCCTTCAACTTGTCAGTTGAGGAAAACAATAGTTTCCGAAATATAACGCGCTGTAAAATACCCTCTTGGTGTTTTTATCGGCAACCTTTTATTATATATATATATATATATATAATATATATATATATATATATATATATATATATATATATATATATATATATATATATATTGTTTAGTTCCAGATTCTACCGTATCATCTTTTCATTCTGGGACGCATGTTTAATAGGTTGATGGTGTCCTTAGCTGTTTCCAGTCGTGAATATATATATATATATATATATATATATATATATATATATATATATATATATATATATATATATAAATAATAATAATAATAATAATAATAATAATAATAATAGTTTTCCACTGAATATAGCAATATGCGAGCGATGTAGCATTAAATGGGATTTATACTAAAAAGCATTCTTTACATATAAATAGACCTGCTGTAGCATGAGTGTTTTCCTCCAGTGCAATAGAGCAACAAATGAGAAAAATATCTGTTGAACCTCGACGGAGAATATTGATAGTCCCCCGAAAAGAATTGAGCTTTCCGGAAGAAGAATCCCTTTTTTTCCTGTAGGAGGTATTCAGAGGAGGAATTATATCCTTCGTAGAGGTGGAGGATCCTCGGAAAGAATGATTACTTTCAGGGATTTTTTTCCCTAAAAGGATTTGGAGGTTTAAAAGAATTATTTCCGGAAAAATGTTTGGATTCGTGAAAGGATTTTCTCTAGTGATGAGGATTTATTTCAGGATTTATTGCTCTTTTTGTAAGGGACTGAAGGCTGTTTTTCCAGATTATTATTATTATTATTATTATTATTATTATTATTATTATTATTATTATTATTATTATTATTATTATTATTATTATTATTATTATTACTTCTGAGGTGTGGTGATATAGGTTTCATTTATAGGCATAAGTTTCTCTGACTTATGTTGATGTTAATATCATTAAAGTCCTGAAGAATTATAAAGCACAATAAATGCTTTCTGAGAAATGACTTGATGGGAATTTAAAGTGATCAAATTATAAAGTCTGTTAAGGTTTTTATTAACAGAAATCATTGTCTTTAAATAATTTTTAGCTGTCATGTTCGTAAAAAAACTTTTATATGTAATAATGGGACATATCTTCTGTATGCTGTGTTGTATTGAATTTTGTTTTTATTGTTACAAAGTAATTTCAGAAGTAAGTTTGTAGGTTTTCAGAATTTTCATTGCATTATTTTACTATAAATGGTTTATAAAATTGAACTATAAAATATACCTCGAATCATGATATTTTGGTTGCCATTTCTACCATGAAACAATAAAAAAACTGGTTGTAATACTTTTATTTAAAATACGGAGACAGGCCACGCCCCTTTGGGCTTCATAGTTGCCAGATATCTCAAGATGGGTATCTACCTCTTTGTCTAGAAATATTAGGCAATTAGGTACTCCGAGTGGTTGGCTTGCGTGATACCTGGAAAAATCGAAAGAGCTTTCACGAAGTGAGTTTCTTATTTCTAAGGAGTAGCTTATTTCCTGCAGGGTTAAAATTACTGAATTTTTACACTTTAGTCACTTGTACTCCATGCTGGACTTGTTACTACAGCTACTGTAGTTTGTTATTGTTGTTATTGTTGACGTTATTTGCAGACTAGGGGCACGTGCAATTAATTCTGCTTTTTATATCCGGACCTTGGGACGAAAATTTTTATATAAAAGTTTTGAATTATGTGAGAGACAAGAGTTTCATGTAGTATTGTTGTTTATGTATTTGATAAGATCATTTATTTCATTGACACAACAAAAGTTTTTTTTTTGTCTTAATGGGGCAAGTTCTATCTGAAGCAGGAAGTAGAATTGACAAGAGAAAGTTGTTTAAATATGATAATAATAATAATAATAATAATAATAATAATAATAATAATAATAATAATAATAATAATAATAATAATAATAATAATAAAGACAAACACCTCACTGGAATTTGAACCACTGACTTATGATTTGCAAGGCCAACACCATACCCACTCAGCCATATAGTAAATACAATTCCAGGAACTCTGCTGTACCCATATCCTGTGTTTGTAACCACTCCTTGCCCCACCACCATTGAGAAGAAATTAAAAAACGCATAAGGGGCAATCAATCTCACATGGAAATAGATGACAAAGACAAATATTCTCAGAAGCTCAGTGGATGTAGTGTTGGCCTGGCAGTTCAGTTCCCCAAATAGAAAGTTTGTACTAAGGTCTGCTCTAGAAGCAAGAGCCCGTGCCAGCACGAGGCTGGCTTTTGTAAAGCAAAAATAAGGTGGTTTGTTTTTGTCATATATTTCAAGGTGAGACTATCTGTTTGTAACGCAGTAATGAAGAAAATAATGATTATTATTATTACTCGTACCAAGGGTGGTATGGTACCATTGTATGGCTTGTTACTTATCTGTGAATAATTCGAAGAAAATGAATGATGAAAGAAGCGCTAAAATGTTTTAATATGTAAGTATAAACAGAAGAGAACTAAGCACATAAAACGAAAGGTGAGCCCGGAGAATAAAAGATAAGAAAAGGAGAGTTGAAATTGAGCAAATAGCAGACTTGAATACGGTCTGCAGGGGCGTACGTCTCCCGCGCAAGTTCATATCTCCAGCTTACTGATCCTTTCTCTGTCTATTTGTCAATTCCGTATGAATTCTCTGAAGCAATTCCTTTTTTCCTTCAGGGAAAGAGAGGACGAGAAGGCAGCGGAGGGAAGGAGGGAGGGGGAAGAAGGAGGAGGGAAAGGGGGAAGGGGAAATCCCCTTCTTTTTTCACTCTGAATCTATCCAGGGTGTTTGTAGTTCGCACAATCCAGCCTCTGTTTGGACTGAGGCGCAATTCTCCTTCAGGACTGCATAGGGCATGTTTGCAGATCACACAAAGCGACGCCCTTTCCACACCCGCTACCTCCTCCCTGGGGTTGAGAAACCCTTCTCCCCCCAACACTCACTCTCTCTCTCTCTCTCTCTCTCTCTCTCTCTCTCTCTCTCTCGTACTTTTCCCAAGGCTGCTGGATGGAATCTGGAATTCGAGAGGTGGTGGTATGGCACAACTTGACGAATTCCCATATCTTTTGCAGACTAAGCATGGGGACTGGCCCCAGGTCCCGAGAGTTTCTTTTCGTGTCTTGTGAGAAACTATATTTTTTTTAGTATACAATGAAAAATGTTAATTATTAAAAAAAGAGGAATGTATAATGTCGTGGATACGTGCCACGCCACACCTACACACATACATAAGCAGTATATGTATATATATATATATATATATATATATATATATATATATATATATATATATATATAATTTTAAATGTATATATATATGTGTGTGTATGTATGTATGTATGCATGTATGTATGTCAATATACTCCACAGGAGAAAAGAGAATAAAACACTCTCCTGCGGACTATATTGAAATAGCTCATCTTCGTGGTATGAAGATTATATATATATATATATATATATATATATATATATATATATATATATATATATATATATATATATATATATATATATATATATACACTGTATAAACACATTCTTTACAACACTCTCTTGTTTTTTCATATAAGGCGAATAAGCTTTCGTTCGTGTTGGAGGCAAATAGAAATTTAATGTTCTGTGACTAAAACATTATTTTACTGTTACGTAATTTTTATATTCATTACCAGACACATCCAAAATTTGGGCCTAAGCCAACTTTTTCTAAACATTCCTGATCTCTTGACCAGGTGGAGCAAAGACGATAGTTTTTAGCCTAATTCTGCCCCACTGTTATTTACGGGTTTGCATCTTACATTTTGGTTTGTACAGATTAGGAGCTTTACCCTTACCATAAACCTTCCTTTGGCCTTATGCCAGCACGGTCTCTTTCTCCTTGGAAAAGCCCGTAAGCACGGGCAAGATGAATCTCTCACAGTTACGGCAGTGAGACCTGCATTGGTATCTAACGAAGTAAAATGAAGTAATATTTCCTCTCCATTTTCTTTCACTTCCTCCGTTAACGAGAATGGATGGCCACACTTGTTTTATTCCCTGTCTCTTCTTTTCTTTTTATGTATGCCTTCGGTAATGACGGTATTGGGATTTGTAGTTCCCGTGTATATGGAAAGACCAGTGTTTGGTATAAAAGATGGGAAAGGTGTATTTAGGTGAAGTTTATGTCTCGGAAATATTTTTATGTCAGGCTACGTGGTAGTGAAGATGATAGTGATAATGGCAATTTTCACCGTGACTGTATGTTTATTTTCGTTAATAACAATAATCTTATTAATGCTATGGGAGAGAAGGGAATGAACGTTTTCTTTTTATACCTTAAGAGGAAATTTCTCTTCATAAAGCCGTTTAGCTTTACAGTTATACCAAAAACGAATAGCCACTCTAAAGGGAAACAACTTTCCGTAAAGCATCTGTGCTTTACAGATAGAATGAAAAGGGTTCATGCCTAAAGTTAATTTCCCCTTCGGAAAGTAGCAGCGACGCCGTCGTTATCCTGGTCTCAGCCGAGTCTGTATGTTTATGTTCCGACTTCATTGTCACCAAGGTTGTACTACGCTGTGTTGCTCACAGTTGAACGCTAAGCCTTCGTTTTGGCAAGTGTAATTCAGTAACTCTCCCTGAATGCAGTAACGTGCAGTGTTGCCAACCAAGAGAGTGAGAGAACCCTGGTTTTGCACTTTGGGGAAAACGCGTTTTAGTCTGCAGTAAAGAGAGAAGGGAGGGAGCTTCGTAGTATGCTTTTCGAAGAGAAACAGGGAGAAAGTAGTTGTTTACTGGGAGAAAGAGAAGTTTATGAGAGAGGTCTTAGAGAAGGTGGATAGTTTTGTTGTTTAATGACGTAATGAGAGAGACGGTAGAACCTTAGTTGGAGCTTGGGGAGAGAGAGGGAGAGATAGACAGAATGTCTTAGTCTGTACAGCTTACCTGCTTACCTTAAGAGAGATGGGAGAGAGACAGTGTCTTCGGTCTCCACTTGAGACAGAAAGAGGAAGAAGGAGGAGAGGAAAAGTCTGGCTGGTCACTTGAGAGAGAGAGAGAGAGAGAGAGCGCCTTAACCCTATACCTAGACTTGATCGGTGTCATTTTGACCTGGCAACACTGGTTGCTTCTAGGTGATTCGAAGTGGCCTGCCTTTGTGTTTGTTTGCTCTAGATCTGAAACGGCGTTTGGTCTCCCTGAATACTTAGTGAGTATATTACTTTGTCTTAATGGGTTATGTTAGAAGCTTTCTTGTAGTTGAGGATTGTATTAGGTGCCTACATGTATTAGATGTTTATTTGTGTATTATTCAAGCCGGAATTTGGAGGCAGTGCACCAGAACGTTTTGTTAATAGTCCAGCTCTCTCTCTCTCTCTCTCTCTCTCTCTCTCTCTCTCTCCTCTCTCTCTCTCTCTCTCTCTCTCTCTCTCTCACGGTTCCGTATGTAAACTGTCATTACCTAATAATTCAAATTAAAAAAAAATGATAATTTCACATAGCACCTATCCAAAAAATATACAAACGCATCCTTAGGTACTAATAATGTTGGGTGTCACTGAAGTATTAAAGAATCGAGAAAAATAATCTTTTCACCTCTAATTATTTTTATATTTCTTAAGGGCTAAGTCACCATCAGCAAAACTGAAAGCTTAGGAAGAAAATGCCGGCTCATTTCCTGCATCAAGAAGATTAGACATTTCTTATTATAGTGTGAAGGTTTTTATACGACTCATCATTATGCTATCAAAGGATCCCGAGATTTGGAACAGCAGTAACCCATAGACTCGGAAAAACAGGAAATTCGCATTATCCCTTTTTTGAAGATTTTTGTAGTGTGTGTGTGTGTGTGTGTGTGTGTGTGAGAGAGAGAGAGAGAGAGAGAGAGTTGCCATTAACGAAAGATTCTTAAGAACACTTAAGCACAAGTGCGTGAAGACCAAATCGACTAGTTTCGTTGGCAAGTTTCTGAAATGGATTAAAAATTGAATCAGTTAAAATGACCGCGATGACATCATGTGTTATTTTCACGTTATTCATTGTATTATATCTTTTTCCTTCTGTTACAATATCACACGACTGCATAATTAAGTTATATTTTTAGTGAAAGTTGCTTACTTTAGGACATAGAAATTATTTCAAATAAAGAAAATCGATAAAGATCTAGAATTTGTTTCAAGTAAAGAAAACCGATAAAGATCTTGTTATAATAGGGAAATTGGACAAACGTTAGGTTATCATTTTCCTTAGCTGTGATTATCGTGACGAAAGAGAGAGGAGTATGGGTAATAGAACTAATTTCACCCATATTAATATGAAACTCCATTCCTGTATTTGTAGAAGAATTAACATTGTCTGTCTGACCCCTTGAGAGAGAGAGAGAGAGAGAGAGAGAGAGAGAGAGAGAGAGAGAGAGAGAGAGAGAGAGAGAGAGGCTGGGGTTGGGTGGGTTGTAGTTCGAGGGATATTAAAAACGCTTCGCGGAAAAACTAGTCGTGGTAAAGAAATATATTAGTGACAGGTTCGCCTTAGATACGTTGACGGTTGATTCTAAAGTTTCATATGATATATTGAAAAGGTGTGAAATGTAGTCTTCTACATAAGAACTTCTACATTAGAACTTATACATAAGAACTAATGACTGCCTGTCCTGCTTAGAGTTTATGTATTCATACATATAGTACGGTATTTCAAATTATATGTTTAGCGGACGCGTTAATGACAATACAAATGAATCCACTGTAAATTTGTAAGGATACGGCGTGAAGTGGACAGAAAGAACCTTGTAGGTGGTGTGTTTAGTCGCTATCGGACTATAGGAGTATTTATTTGTGTTGATGTTTGTTTTTTTCAGTGGGAAATATAACTTTTATAGCAATCTATCTATCTATCTATCTATCTATCCATCTATCTATATATATATATGTGTGTGTATATATATATATATATATATATATATATATATATATATATATATATATATATGTATGGGGGTTAATATTCCAGATGTTATATATATATGTGTATATA
>JANJGK010000042.1:17820562-17828062 GCA_039081455.1 Macrobrachium rosenbergii | reverse complement strand
ATATATAGTGTGTGTGTGTATTTTTGTTCATACCAGTAACTTCTATCTCTGTCTTCGTGTGCGCATATCTCCGTTAAAAAACAATACCTTCTTCGTTAATGACTCCACACTAATCAAAGTTATTGCACATTCACCTCACATCGCTGTAATTAACTTAGTAATTGCTATTTAGGGTGATTCATCGATTGCGTAATCATGTTTCCACAATTGCTTTGGTGGTAATTGTTAAACATAAATATTCCTAGGTAATATTTTTTTCCCGGATCTAATTTCGTATTTTTCCATTGTTATAAGAATTTTACTAAAAATTGCCCATGCCAATTTTGGTTATTTTACAGCGAAAAAATATTCGAAAAAAAGTTTTTTTTTTTTCTTTTCGACCAAATTGAGGATAATTGGTAACTACAAATACCCGTAGTAGTATTTTTCAATATAAGAATTTTTTTTATCGTTGTTTTCGCCGGTAGTTGGAGAATAATTAGGCTTAAATATTCGTTTACATTTTCCTTAAAATTTTGGGTAATTGTTTACCATTAATATTTAATAAGTTTTTTTTGATAAATTGTTTTCCTTTTTCGTATTTTTAAGTATTATAATTTGTCATCATTTTCGTGCCAGTGTATGACAGTTGTTAAAAATAAATTTTCACTTGTAATATTTTTCATTCTCATTCAGTTTCATTATTTTTAATGTATCAAGATTTTTTTATTTTTGTCCTCGTTAGTCGTGTCATAATTATTAATCACGGAATTATTAATTTTATTATGCATGGTAAGATCTTTTTATGATAATGATCAGTGCATCATTTTCAAAGGTTTTCGAGTGAAAAACAGATTAGATTTCTTCCAGAATATTTTTCATGATTTTTATTTGTATTTTATAATAATTTGATTTGTTATTTCCATCCATTTTTAGCACTGGAATAAAAATTTCTCTTGTATTTATATATTCCGATGATTTCTATATTTGTGCGAAGGTTTTAAATACAGAAATTTTATATATCATCTTTCGCGAAATGAAAATCCATGAGTTTGCTGCAACATATTGTATTACTGTAGGGTAGAAATATTTTGCAGTCCCCTTTGGAAACTTCTACCGCTCACAAGCCCGAATAAACGTGGAGGGTTGAATGCGTTATAAAGTAATCAGTTGTTACTGAAACTCTGAATAGGTCAAGAGGGCGTATTCCTTTTGCCCTCTCTTGTCAAAGAAGGTGCTAAATTTTTTTTTTCAATATTTTGTTTACTAAATGACGGTTTCATTTCCGTGGCATGACAATATTAGGTCTTTAAGTCATAAGTTAGTATCTTCTTTTTAGCGTGGTGCAGTGATATCCAAAGCTTTTGATCAGTAGGGAGTAACTCCTTCATTTTCTCGCTCCATACATTAATGTCCATCATGTTGATCAATTGCTGCTCACACCAGACCCCTCTTCCTCACACTGGCGCCCCTCATTTTAGTCAGTATGTGGATCTTGTGTAGCCATGTACATTTAATTTAGAGCGTCAGTGTTACTGTGCCATTGGTAATTGACGCTTTCTCCAGAGCCATCGGTGTCGTTGTCTTCTGCCACACCAATCCAGGTATCGGGGTCCTTGTATCTGCCCCTGGATCTACCTACCTTCCTACATCCTTCACTCCTTCCTTCCATTACCATCGGTGGTCTTCTATCCTTCTCCATACACAGCAGAAGCCTTGCAAATTGTTTTTTCCCAGGTTTTAAACGCTTTTAAGGGCCATAGAAGGAATTTCTCCCTCAATGGAGAGCAAATTCCATTCAGTGGCGTCTGGGACTGAAAAACATATTCCCTTCCTTTTCGGTGTGACAGACGGTGCACTTCCCCTTCGCATTGCCTTCCCTTCGGGCTGTGAGGAATATTTATTGAGTGTATTCCCTTCGTTTCGTTGCGTTTTCTCTCTGCTGGTGAGGTGACAGAGTGCATCTCGTGTCTTCCCTTGTTATTGAAAGTTTTCCCCTGTTTCCTCTGGCGCCGGTGACGGGGATGTTTTTGTCATTAGCCTGAAAGTTGCAATAAAAAGTTTTCCATGTTTTCCTCGGCACCAACGACGAGAATAGTTTCATGTTAGTGTTGAAGGGTACAGAAGGTACCACTGTTTTCTCTGGCACCAGTGGCAGAATGTGCTTGCCTATATACTGATGTTGCTGTAGTAAGTGCTCCCTGTTTCCACCAAATGCCGACACAAGGAAAATTATTTTTTCTTTAAAGAACTAGTTCAACTTGTAAAAGAAAGAAAGAAAAAATAGGGCATGTTATACGACTAGTGAAGGTTGTAAACGACATTCCTATGCAAATGCTTATTGCTGAGATTGATTTGAAGAAAATGGGTAATGAATAAAATAGAAATATAGAATATTTAGACCAGTACATATACAAACAAACATGTTAACTGAAAACAGATTACAGAATAATGAGACCACCTTATTAAAGAACTGCATACTGAGCTTAATTAGTCAGGAACACAAAAGGAGGGTAACATAAAATTAGAATATGCATTACTCTTGGAATTTTACAAAGAAATAACTACACACATAAAGAGAACGAAAAATAAACTTAGGGAAATTAAACTTAAAAACAAAAGGAAGGAAATTCCAGACATCCAGAATGGAGAGCAAAGATTTCACCAGATAATTACATACGGTTGTATTCAAGTTCCTCAGCAGATAAGGAAAAGGTTATATATAGCGAGAACAAGATAACCTTAACGATCGTATTTCGTATTTATGTGCTTCTTTGGTGCGTCTTTCTCGCGCGAAGAAGAAACTCGGATCGCGAGAGTTTTGCTTGCAAGTTTGTACCCTCTAAATCCTCCCCTCCCTCCCTCCCACGCCAGGTAGCAGTCCTCCTCCCCTCCCCTCCTCTTTTCTCATCCTCCTCTTCATTTTTCTTTTACTACTTATCATCTTCTTTTATGTCTTTGTTTTTACTGCTTTCGTCTTCTACACCTTCCTCCTGCCCTTCGTCTTCCTCCTCCTTTTCATCCTTCTTATATGGCTTCTCATCCGCTTTTTTATTTTCTCTCCTGTTCCTCTTCGCGTTCTCTCCTCTCTCCTTATTTTCTTCTATACTGTTCCCTCTTCCTACCTCCTTGTTTCATCTTTCTTCTACGACTGTTATTATTGTTTGAAATATAATTTTCCTCTTCTAACTTATTTGCCTTCTCTTTCGCTTCACTCATCCAATCTTCCCCTTTCTCCTCCATGTCCACTTCCTCCTACTTCTCCTCCTCCTCCTCCTCCTCCTCCTCCTCCTCCTCCTCCTCCTCCTCCTCCTCCTCCTCCTCCTCCTCCACTTCTTTGATCGCTCCCGATCATAATCTCTTAAACGCCTTTGTCTGGCCGCGAAAAACATTGCTGAATAAAGTGGCGGGGGAGAGAGATAAGATTTATAAAAAATGTTTGCATAAAATGTTCATAATGTGTTTTCCAGCGCCATAATGGTTGCTGTTAAGATTCGCCTGTTTTGTTATCAGTGATTTTGTGTTCTTTTCGGGTTTAGCGTTTTATGGCCGTCATTTCCATAAGTTTGTTTGCCTTTCTTTTTTTTTTTTACTTTTTTTTCTCGGGAACGAAAAGGAGTTTTGTGGATCTAACTTCAGGCGTTTATTAAGTCTGCTTTGGCCGAGCCTTTAGGAATTTCTTTTACTTTTTCTTTCTTTTTTTTTTTTACGTGGGTGAGGAAGACCCTTTGTACTCTACGGTGTTGTAGACTACGACTTCATTATATTTCGTTTATGGGTTTAATTGCGAATAGACATTTATTTACTTGGTTAATGAACTAGATTTCCTCTCTCTCTCTCTCTCTCTCTCTCTCTCTCTCTCTCTCTCTCTCTCTCTCTCTCTCTCTCTCTCTCTCTCTTGGCGCATCATAGATTTCCTCTCTCTCTCTCTCTCTCTCTCTCTCTCTCTCTCTCTCTCTCTCTCTCTCTCTCTCTCTCTCTAAGTTGCGCTACTCTAGATGTTATGATTGAAACCTCTTTGTTATCTGTCTAATTTTCGGTTTTCGTTGTACCCCACTTGCAGAGCGTGCCAGTCATTCCAGATTTTTTCTTTTATTCACTTCTTTTAACAAGAGTAAACAACATACCAGGCAGTCTCATTAAACAATGACAAAGATTTCCCTGCAGCGGACTCTGTGAAGAAATAAACTAATGGCTGACATTTTGCTCTCTGAAGTCATTATCCAACTTCCTTTTCACTGTCTTTTTCATCCAAGTTTTTCGTCAGAGATCTTGAAGGAGAGAAGTCCCCCCCCTCTCTCTCTCTCTCTCTCTCTCTCTCTCTCTCTCTCTCTCTCTCTCTCTCTCTCTCTCTCTCTCTCTGAGTTGGTTGAGCTTTCAGCTTACGTGGTAAATCTTAAAACAAGGCAGTGGCCAGTGATATATTAATGCTAAACTGTTGAATCATGGATGAACCATCTGTGCAGACAACTTCCATAACGTGAGTTGCTTCATATACCTATGCTGAAGGATCATCAGTAGAGCGTCGAACCCTCTGAACACAGTCTACATCATTCACCTCTGTATTTTGTACACGCTGGATGTTAAGGCTTGTCCTTTCCAGTGCATCTTCCAGTCATCCATCCAGCGCTTTTCCGCTCTTACTCCAATCGTTTCCCCCCAACACTTCCGAATTACACGCTTTTATCAACTTATTGTCCTCCATTTTTTCCTACATGATCACCATCCTTTCACTTGTATTAATTACCGTTTCTCCATATCCACATATATCTCCCTTTCATATCCACATATATCTCCCGTTCAGTTCTTTTCGCGCCTCACAGAATTCACAAACAATTAATCTCAGTAACTTTTCCCTTTATTCGTCATTTTGGAGGAAACATTCTCACTTCACTTCTATGAGAGTTCGTCCAACCCTTTATACATTCCTGCCATGCCCTACATGTAAGATTCTGAATCTCTTCCTAATCTTTTGCACCAGCCCTGCTACCTTCCTCCTTCACGGATATTGTCTCTCACCTTGTCCCTCATCCGTTGCATTTATTCTGTGATAAAAGTACAAATTAACCCCTTCCATTCTTCTGCTACCTGCATTAAGATACATTGCTCCAATTTCTTGGATTCATTTACCCTGATAACTTTACCTAAGTTTTCTTTTCGTCTTAATTTTTTCTTTTTCAGATACCTTTAGAGTTTTGAGCTAATTTTTATTTAGTTTCTTTCATTATCCTTTTCAGCGCTGAATCATTTTCAAACATCATCCATTACACCTTATTCACTACCCATTATGTAATCTTACAACTTTACACCACATTTGCTGTTCTGTCTGACTTTTCGCATCGTTCAATCCACAGAAATATTAAACAGTCATAGAAATATGACAAACCCTTGCCTCTAACCCACATATATACCAAACCAGTCACTCTCCCTCAGCCTATTCTAACGTATGTTTTGCTTCCGTTATGAAAATTCTTGTTGTCTCTCCACAACTTTGTGTTCTCTAGTACATGTTCTCAGGATCCTATCATTGCCTCTCTATAGATTTTATTTTATGACCCTTTTTGGTCGAAATTTTCCTTCCCCTCACTTTCAGTTTGAGAGAACTGTTTCATAGAAGATGTTTGTTTCATATACCTTTTCTGTCTGTTATCCTGTTTCTTATTTAAAATCATACTATGAACCTCCCTAGTTTAAGGAGTAGTGTTATGCCGGTATAATTCATATAGTTTCCAATATCATCCCTTAAGGGTGTCGTGCCGGTAGTGCACCTCACGTGGTGCACTGTAGGCTACTCAAGAGTCCTTGCAGCGTCCCCTCGGCCCCTAGCTACGACCTCTTTCATTCCTTTTACTGTACCTCCGTTCATATTCTCTTTCTTCCATCTTACTTTCCACCCTCTCCTAACAATTGTTTCATAATGCAACTGCAAGGTTTTCCTCCTGTTACGCCTTTCTAACCTTCGTACTGTCAATTTGCGCTTCAGCGCTGGATGACCTCATAGGTCCCAGTGCTTGGCCTTTGGCCTAAATTTGATATTCCAATGTTACCTACTGTATACCCTTACTCAGGGGAGCGCTTATAATTCATCTTTCCCTTACTTTCGAAATCTTTCCCAGTATCCTGAAATAAATTTCACAGACACTGATCAGCCATTCAGTCACTTTCATCACTGTACCACAAAATTTTACTTGCAATTTCCTTTACCATTTTCATCATACGTCATTTTCTGTAGAGGGGTTAGTTGCAAAAGGCGTTAGTTTTCTGATTTTCGGCAAGATGTTCTTGGTGAGGTTACAAACGACCTTAGTCGACTAACTGCCTTTTGCAGAAGTTACTGCTTAGGTCAACAGCCAAAAGACACAATGGCGTTAAAAGGCAAATGATTAAATACATTTCGGCTCACTTAGGATCCAATATATATATATATATATATATATATATATATATATATATATATATATATATATATATATTATGTATGCATACATATGTATGTGTATATATAATATATGTATATACACTGTATATACATATGTATATACATATATATATATATATGTATATGTATATATATATATATATTTATGTATACATATATATTATTTGTATATGTATTTATATATATATATATATATTTATATATTATATATAAACATATATATACATAAATGCATATATACATACACATATACAGTAAAAAGCTAGAGAAGATTAGAATGAGATCGAAATAGCAGAGGCGGAAAAAAACCTCCCTTTTCAAGAAGCCCCTCAAAAGACATCTCCGACTTGGGTCTGGATGCTGCTCACGGTTATTAATCTTCACTCTGCTCTTTCTCAAAGGGAGAATGTTTAAAAAGCCGCCTCTGAAAGTAATGATGAAGCTCTCCGAGAAAAAATTATTACAGGCGGAAAAGGTAAGGAAATTAAAGAGAGATCTGATAAGAACTCGGGCGGAATTAAGGACGATCTTCCTTCGGTCCGAGTTAAAACTGGAGGACCGTACCTGAAATAAATAGATAGCTGGCAGTTACAGTTTATTTTTTTGGAAGGAACCTTCTTTGCCTTTACATAAACTCACACACACGCACGCGCGCGCGCACACACACACACACACACACACACACACACACACACACACACACACACACACACACACATATATATATATATATATATATATATATATATATATATATATATATATATATATATATATATATATATATATATATATTATGTATATATCCTTAATGGTTGATTAACCTGTGTGCAGTAACACTTCAGAAAAAGTATCTGCTTCCTACACCTACACAGAAAGATCGTCAGCTGTGCCTTCCGTCTATTCCCCCTACACACACGTACACTTCCATTTACCCATATCTTGCAAACACTCGCACTTAGTGAATGCTAAATCCTTCCTTTCCTGTGCCTCTTTCACGCCTATTATCCAATATTTTTTGGTCGTCCTCTCCTCCTTCCTCGAAACATTTCCAAATTATGTAATCTTTACTCTCAACCTAT
>JANJGK010000042.1:17804142-17816642 GCA_039081455.1 Macrobrachium rosenbergii | reverse complement strand
GTGAATGCAGGAGGATACATCCAAGCATCGAGTCCAAAACCAATCAATCTTACAAATACGATACGCACAATTTCAGCAACACCGCAAAAGAAAACGTCTCCTAAGAGACTATACCATTAAATAGTGTTAAGAAAAAAAAAATTACGGCAGCGAAAGGGCCCCATCTAAATCCGGGCCATTTCAATTTCGGCGAAACTTCCAGGTCCTCCAAAAGCTCCCTCACGCTTACTCGCTTCCTCCGAGATCCTCAATGCCACAGTTCTTGAATTCGCCGCCGCTCCGCAGCACCTAAATCTCACGGTTTCAAAAGGCCCGTTCATTGGCAACTCATTTACCGAGATGCGAGAAAAATGCACCTCGGTTGAAACTGGAAAAAAGGAGACAGCTCTTCAAATGAGCGATATGCAAGGCAAATTCTCCCGTGTGCAACAGGTAGTCAATGGGTTTTGAATTGGTAAGCGTGGAAACCTGAGATGATTTTGGCAAAGTGATTTGGAATCGCTTGCGAGAGAGAGGAGAGAGAGAGAGAGAGAGAGAGAGAGAGAGAGAGAGAGAGAGAGAGAGAGAGAGAGAGAGAGAGATCATAATAGCTGTCACCAAGTTATTATTATTATTATTATTGTTCATGTGAACAAGCCCCCGGCGACACTGACTTGAAATTCAAGCTTCCAAAGAATATGGTGTTCATTTGAAAGAAGTAAGAGAAAGTAACAGGGAATACAGAAAGAAGAGATCAGTAATTAGAAAAGAAAAAAATAAATGAACAAATGAAAAAAATAAAAACATAAAAATGTGTTTATTATTTAAAACAAAGAGAAATAATACACAAGTTAGAGAAGCAATACCAACTCCTTCCGTCACAAAAAAATAAATCTAAATATTTCAATCCTCCTCCTTCCTTATGAAGTCCTGGAACTGGTTCCTTTCAGCCAAAGAGAGTCCTCCAGTGACTGCAAGTTACAAGGCCATCCCCCAAGTTTCACTGATTAGAAAACTTGAAACAGCGAGAACTCGAAACGCTGGAAAACTTCAAGCATTGGAAACTTTGAAACATCCCTTCAATGTGACCTTTTCCTAAGAACATCTGAAAACTGAGAGACATTACTCGGACGCCACCCTGTTCTCCAAACAGTCTGAGCTCCGAGCATTAGGAGAAATTACTCGTGTCCTCGTTCTGTACAACATTACGTTATGTTAGTCGAGAAGTTTAACTAATATGAGAAGTTACAAGTGTCTAAGTTAAAAACTGGAGTTCTTCAAGTGAACTCGGAATGTATATGTCAAGTTGTCACCAGATATACAACAAAGTTATCACTTGTTAATTACACTGCTGCATATGACTAGTGGAAAAAAATATCCACTTACAGAAAATGGAAAGAAAAAAATTGGGCCGAGAGGGAAATGGTGAAATGGATGAAAATAAGAAAAAAAAAAAAAATATATATATAATTTTGGTATATAACATGCAATTGGAATTATATATATAATATATATATATATATATATATATATATATATATATATATATTATATATATATATATATATATATATATATATATATACATACATACATGTGTGTGTATGTATAATTTTTCCTAATAGCAACTCAATGTTCAGCAAATTTAATGACGCCAAAATATAAGATATATATAAATTATAAAAAAACTTCAACTAAATTATCGCCGACCTTTAACGTGACAGGCGCTATCAGTGATACCAGAATAAAATATGTAACTTAACAAACTAATGAAATCCTTATCACTTAAAATCGTCAGAAGCCTTTCACCAGACAAGCGAGGCAATAACTCTTCCGCTTCAGCCTCAACTCACATCTCTGCCACCTGTCAAGCAAAGGCAGATAAAAGTGAACGAGTGATGACATCCCATAAACCAATAAGAGATAATACTCATTATCCGGCAGGGACAGACAGAAAGGAAATGGAAATGAAAGTAATGAACGCTGGCCGAAATCGGCCAAAGAACGGGGTGGCATCATGAACGGAGCCATATAAACCGGGTGATGGTAAAGTGAAGAGGAATGAAGGGTAATGAACAGATTTCCCCCCCCCACCCCCCAAAAAAAAAAATAAATAAATAAAAAGAATTACGAACCGGGAACGAGATGAAGTAAACAAACGGCAACTAAAACGGTGCCGAAACTGAGAAACATAATGAAGAGAAATGAACGGTAAAATGAATAGGAAACTGAATAAAACGAAAAGAACGAAGCCACACAAGGGAAGGGGAGACGAAACAGAAAGTGAATCGAAACGGTGTGGTGAATGGGACACCGCCCCTCTCCCTCCCTCCCCCGTGAAAAAATACTAGTCGAGACGAACTGTGATAAACGAAGTATGCAAATGTAAATAACAAAGACATTATACAAAAGAAAATGTAAAACAAAAGTCAGAATGTGAGGAGAGAACAAAACGGAACGAACTGTAATAATATGTAAAGGACAGAAATGCGATGAAATGAAGAGAAATGACGGATTTCATACGCAAGTAGAGAGAAAAAAAATAATATTTGCAAAGCCTAACTAACGGGGTAAAAACCAGACAACGAAAGAAGTGTAACGAATGAAAAAATTTTTAGCAAAGCGTAATTACAAGAAAAAGAAAAAAATAGTACAAAAGATTGTAGTGTAACGAACAGAGGTAAAAAACAAAACAAAGCTTAATTAACAGGGCAATAGAAAAGAACATGAAAGGGGGAAAAAAAATTGTTTTTGAAGTTTAATTTCAGGAAAAGAAATTGAAGATGAAAAACAAGAGTAAAAAATACGCCGAAGAAACTTCGGCGCAATCGAGTTTTCTGTATAGTCGCTACAGCATATAATCAAGGCCACCGAAATTATATCTATCTTTCGGCGGTCTCGGCATAATGCTGTACGATCCGCGGCCCATGAAACTTTAACCACGGCCCGGTGGTGGCCTGGCCTATGTCGTTGCCAGATGCACGATTACGGCTTAAATAAAATGAAAACTACTGAGGGCTAGAGGGCTGCAATTTGGTATGTTTGATGATTGGAGGGTGGTTGATCAACACACCAATTTGCAGCCCTCTAGCCTCAGTAGTTTTTAAAATCTGAGGGCGGACAGAAAATGTGCGGACGGACAGACCAAGCCGTCATAATAGGTTTCTTTTACAGAAAAGTAAAATGGTTTTTGAAGCATAGTTTATGGGGGGGGGGATTATTACGAACGAAGCGTAGAAAACGAAGCAAGAAAACCTTAAATAAAGGAGCAAAACACAATTAACAAAAGACGAACGGCGCAAAAAAAAGAGGGTTTTGGAAGCTTAATTTACGGAACAGAAAAAAATTTTAAATTTGAAGCTTCAAAAAACAAATGATGTGTAAAGAACGGAGCTAAAAAAATGGTTAACGAAGACTAATTAAGATATATATATATATATATATATATATATATTATATATATATATATATATATATATATATATATATTATATATATATATATATATATATATATATAATATATATATATATATATATATATAACAAGGAAAGTATAAAAGGAAAGGAAACCATAGACTAAAGCACAATACCAGCTCGACGAGCGGAGGAGAATCTGATTGCAGCGACGTGATTGGCTGATGACCTTATATAAATCTTTCTGGGATTGGTCTTTTTTTTTTTCTCCCCCGGTCCTTCTTTTTGGTCTTCCGGTCTCAATATTAGATGAGATTTTGACGCGCGAGATTTTTTAGGCGTCCCTGATGGGTAATGTTATGCGGGACATTAAAACAATTTTCTACGAATCTAGTAATGTTATTAACATTAAATATTTTCCAGATGTAGTAATGTTATTAACATTAAATATTTTCCAGATGTAGTAATGTTATTAACATTAAATATTTTCCAGATATAGTAATGTTATTAACATTTAATATTTTCCAGATGTAGTAAAGTTATTAACATTTGAAAATCATAAAAATATGTTATTGACATTAACAATTTTTCTACAAAAGTAATGTTATTAACATTAAACATGTTTACTCCCAGATGCAGTAATGTTATTGAAGTTAACCATTTTTTCTACAAATGTGTTAATCTTAATGCCATTAACAAATTTTCTACAAATGTAGTAATGTTATTAACATTAAACATTATCCTGATGTAGTAATGTTATTATGTTTAATTTTTTGCAAATGTGGTGATGTCATTGACATTTACCATTTTTCTACAAATGAGGTAATGTTATTTACACTAACCATTTTTTCTAAAAATGATGTAATGTTATTGATATTAACTTATTAAAATGTGGTAACGTTATTGACATTAACCGTTTTCCTACAAATGCACTAATGTTACTGATATTAACTTTTTAAAATGTGCAATGTTATTAACATTAACCATTTTTCTACAACTGTAGTAATGTTATTAACATTAACCATTTTTCTATAAACGTAACAATGTTAGTTTTTTATCTATTCCTTTAATTGATATTCAAAACAAGAAAAAATGCGCCGAAGACAATCGAGTTTTCTGTACAGCGTAATAATGCTGTATGAAACTCCCAGCCACTGGCAATGAAACTCTCAGCCGCGGCCCATTAAACTTTCAGCGAAGGCCCTGTGGTGGCATGTGTCAGCCACACGGTCATGGCTAACTTTAACCTTAAATAAAGCAAAAACTACTTAGTCTAGAGGGCTGCAATTTGCTGTTTGATGACTGGAGGTGGATGATCAACATACCAATTTTCAGCCCTCTAGCCTCGGTAGTTTTTAAGATCTGAGGGCGGACAGACAGATAGCCATCTCAATAGTTTTCTTTTACAGAAAACTAAAAAGTTACTCAGAAGATTCTATATACCTTCAGATCCCTGAAAGGTCCATTTTCATTATAATAATGGGCACTTACAGTAATGAGGGGCAAAGTCAGAAAGGAAGTTATGTCAATGCGCGATCACTTTCGGGGACAAATGTGCTGACCTCAGCATTGGGTCAGCAGATTCCAGCCTCCTCGCTGAACCAGTGTTGATCAAGAACGGATTAATGGAAACCTACGTTAAACTCGTCCGGAAAAATTCTATTTTCAAACATTATTTTATTTTTATTATTTTGTACTAATAATAATAATAATAATAATCATCATCATCATCATCATCTTGTTAGCATGATATGGTTAATAATTTTTCATCAATTCCTCTTCAAATGATAAAGCTCACGGGGACAAGGTCTAAGACGAATCCCGTCCTACGAGAGAGAGAGAGAGAGAGAGAGAGAGAGAGAGAGAGAGAGAGAGAGAGAGAGAGAGAGAGAGAGAGAGAGAGAGAGCTTTTTATTCGGACAAAATGAAGATTATAATCAATTTGTAATTTTATCAAGGAAACGTGAAAATGAATTTATGGTTAATCTAGGCGTATCTGAAATGTGGAAGTGTCTTAGCATAATAATTATGTGCGGATTAAATAACTCACTGGAATACATGATGTACTTCGTTTTATTTTCACTATACATGATTAAAGCTAACATATTATAGAAAATACTATACGAATTTACAAAATTTATTTCAACTTTTGCAATGAAGTCACTCTAGAAAAAAAGCCATTCTAGAAATACTATGAGATTAAAAATTAACAATGCTCTACCACGTCCTTCTAGAAGTTGGAGTAAATTTAAACTTTAATCAGACCGAGAAGAGTTAAAATTTCAAGTTATTATATTATTTCTTTCCTTCGCTTACTATTAGTTTTCAAAGCAAGTTATTCAAGAATTTTAATGGGCTTCCGTGATATAACTGAAGTATCTTGCAAAACTTTTTAATGCCATAAATTAACATCTTCGGAAAGGCTGGTGTCTCTAACTAAAGATTGTAACGTGTAACTTATAAACTATTTTCGGGCAATTTCAAGCCTTATCTTGAATTGCATTACCCGAATAATTCATCAAATCACTGACCAACATTTTTTTTATAGCAATCATTTAATGTTTATTTCTTTCACTTTTTCACTTTAGACATATATTTTATATGTATATTTTAAATTTGCCCAAACCTTGTCTCGAACCGTATTACTAAGAATAATTCATGAAATTACTTAACTATATTTTTTTATAAAAATAATTTAAAATTTATATTACCTCTAATCTTTCTCGTTAAATTTATATTTTAAAGTGGATGACTCTTAAATCTGATTATTCGTTCGGGACAAGAGCAGATCAAGTAGTGGTTCAATCAGACAAGTTGGTCTGACCTCGTTAGTAAGTTATCAGTAACTAATCAATAATGAACATTGTTGACTAATTAATGGCAATCAAGGCTTATATTTTGTAAACCTTTTACACCAAGGCCCTATCGCCCTCCCCCCTCCCCCCCAAAAAATAACTTCGTTCATTAATAGCTAATTTAAACATTCCATCAATGTGTGGCAAGACTATTTTTACCTCTTTTTAACAAGCCTCTCCTCAACTGCTTTTGTCCGCAGGACCCGACCTTCTTACACCTTTTCAGGAGTGCTCAGAATTTCTCGGAAAAACCGTGGCTTCATTACTTGCCATTCCTCATCGTTATTATGAACAATACTCGAGTTTAGGAAAACTCAGACAAATAATGACAAAGGAATTCTGTGCGACATTTCATTCACTGCCACATAATGCACACAGGCCGTGACGCACGGAGGCCCTGTTATATATATCATTCTCTCATTACTGCACATGCACGAATGTGTTAGTTCTTAAACAGTCATGCATGAACATTCACATACGTAAGTAAAAGACACACAAACACATACGCATGTATATATATATATATATATATATATATATATATATATATATATATATATATATAATATACATACATACATACATACATATACTAGCTGACGTAATCGGCGTTGCACAGTAAAAACTCAAAGCGTAGAACACACCCAAAGCATTGAACACACCCAAAACGTAGAACACACCCCGGATAATTATTTATCCCAACCTTTTATTAGAGAGGAAAAGGAATCAAACCTGTCTGTAGTGTAATACCAAAGAATTTTTATTTATAGGTTTTTTAAAAATATAAATACAGCATACAAATTATAAAATAAAGTATTTCACAAATTCACTATAATATTGCTTTAACCCAAAACTTGATTGTAAACAACATTTTTAGTTTCACCATCAGGAGCAAGAATGAATAAGTTATTAGGTGAACCCACCCATGAGCAAGCAACATTAAGTTGTCCATGGGGAAAAGCATAGCGATCTCAAATGGACTCCACAGTACTTAATAGACTCTCCCTATGCCTTGTTGATCATGATCAAGAATGCGTGAGGAATATAAAACTTTTCACAGAAATAAAAAACAATGATTAATAAACTTAAATTCAAAATACATGGTATAATTTTCAAATAAATTAAGAAACATTTATACAATCATCTAAAAGAGCGAAATGAAACTGTCACATTTATTGAAAGATGATGAACTGGAAGACTTGCCGAGTTAGCTTCCCTTATATAAAGAAGGCCCTACCGACAACGAGTTATATTCGTTTCCAAAAATTTTCAGAAGGTTATACAGAGTATTCGACTAAAATTGGACTTCAGTGGCACTGGGAATGTTGCTATTCATCTCAGCGACCCCGAAAATTATGGATTAGACACTAATTTTGGTCATTTTTGACATTTTATTTTTCACCCTTTCTCACCCCCCCTTCCTATCGGGGCTGAACTTGCTCTTAAAGGGCATCGGGAGTGTCACTATTCATCTCAGCGACCTCGAAAACTGGATTATACACCAGTATCGGACGTTTTCAATCGATTTATTTTTACATGTCACCCCCTTTGGCGCCAGTGATCCTTACTACCACAGTGTTCTTTTCCAGATGGTAAGTCATATGTATACCAAAATGAGGTATAATAAACCTGTAAAGTTTATTTAGTTACTAAGTCTATGGGGCAGAACCAGCCCCGTTTCAGGGAACCCTTCCCACCCCCAACCCCTGTGGTGCCCCTTGGTGCTAGTGATGTCTTACCTCCCACAGTATTCTTTTCCAGATAGTAAGTCATACGTTTACCATGTTTGGTTGAAATTGCTCAATACGTTTCAGAGTTATGCTGGAACACACACACACACACACACATACACAGACACAGACACACACACACAAAAACTAGCAAAATATCAGCGATCAAGGTAATACGGGTACAGGAAAGCCAGAAAATAATGCAAAAAAAAGTAGGCGAAAAATTGCATATTCTGAGATGGTTCGGTTATTTGGAGAGAATGGGTAACGTTAGTCTGGTGAACAGTAAGTATATTTCAGAGGTTCTAAGAGAAAAAAACAGGAAACATGAAGGTGATGGCTAAATGATGTGCGTGCAAGAGAGAGGTGAGAGGCGCAGTGTATGGACGGAGACTGTCTGCGAAGCTAAATTGTTGTATAAGATTCCAGCATGGGGGCTCATCTATGAAAGAATAAAGGAAATTAAAAAAATAAGACATATGCAGTTTCAATATCTCAGTGTGCGGCTCAACTGGGTCACTAATTTAAATCATTTACTTTGACCTTGAGTTTAACATTTTTTTAAGGTATTTCAGTGCTGAAAAGACCTGTCTCACTTTTGCAGTACCTTTTTCCCGATTTCTAAATTTTCAAAATTTAAGTAATTACATGGATATCATAACCACAAGGAAATCTTGAATTTATCTGTCTGTCTGTTTGTTTGTCTCTCACTGTTTTAGCCTTGACCTTTGACCTAAAAATAGACCAAATGGCCAATCTTCATATTCCAAAAATATACGAAGGAAACGATAATCGTTATAAACTAGATAAAAAAATTCAATAACGAGGTGGAAACGGAACACAGGCAATAACAATAAAAAGAAGTAACGACCAAACTCATTTAAGAATGTGTAAAAACGTCAGCCAAACCAGAAGAAAAACTGAAAAAAGGAAATAATGATTATGTATACCCTCAAGAAAAACTATAAATAAGAGCAACTTTTCCTTCACGGAATATAGAATGAAATACTTTACGCCAAAACTATGGGAAAAATGCCAAATGGAATAAAGGGTGTAAATCTGATTAACAGATAATAATCCAATGAAAAAGAACGAAAACAATGGAAAGACATAAAAGATTACAAAAAGACAGGATATGAAGTGGAAAAATTTTCAGTAAAATGACTTTGGAGAAAAGAAACAAAGAAAGAAATAATAACTTTGGGACCGGGTATACGAAGATTTGGGAACGGCAAAAATATTAAGCAAAAATGTTAAAAGTAATGAAATGGAGTAAAAATGACAATATATATTTTCAAGGAGAGAGAGAGAGAGAGAGAGAGAGAGAGAGAGAAGAGAGAGAGAGAGAGAGAGAGAGAGAGAGAGAGAGAGAGATAATTTTCAGTTCCAGTGAAGTTTTGCTGCCACACTTTCCTTGAGAACATTATTTATTTAAAAGCAAGCAACCTGAAGTTTGTTCTGAAAACAAAATGTTTTAATCTATGAGTGTGAAATATATTATAACTGAATGAAAAAACTTATTATTAACTTAGATGGTATCAAAGTGATGTTGTTCTCAATAAAACACAAATTGTAATTAAAATCTATATAATTATCTGATGAAAAGCAATTAGTGGTATTCGAGGTATTAAGAGTGAAATTATTCTTCTTCATATAGTAATCCACCTTAAGTTATATAGTAGTTTACCTGAAGTTACTTCAGATTAGGCATTTTCCCAAATCCAACTGAACATATGGGGAGATTCAGATGAACATTATTTATTAAAACCAACAGGCGAAAAAATGTCTTGAGAAAAACTATCACTGTTAATAATTAAATATTTGGTAACCCTTTGATTCTCATCTCCTAACATCATTCTCATTAATCTTTACATAAAGAAGTCAGTTAATTCTGCAAAAAAACCCTAGTAATCTATACCATGAAATGAAAGTATTAAAATATTTTAACATCCCATAGTGCTTTTCTTATACTATCTGCTAACTATTTACAATTCTAAATTCTAAAATGACAACTCTGAATACACTTCGTGCAAATGTCGTTTCACGGACGCGAATAAACACGTACATTGCTTCCAAATTGTCAATTGTCACTATGAATCACTCTGACATTGTTTTCTTAAAGAAAGTAAACAAATATTGCAATCAACGTTCGGTTGTCTGAATTAAAACCAAATAATCAACTGTTTTTCTTTCACCATAACAATTTTGCTGAAGCAGAGTCCCCAATACTGTACAAACACTAAAACTAATATCAGCCCCAATTGTGACTTTCCTTTCCCATGCTAGAACTTCGGAAGCTTTTCCACGAACTCTCTCTCTCTCTCTCTCTCTCTCTCTCTCTCTCTCTCTCTCTCTCTCTCTCTCTCTCTTTCCCCCCGACCCCCCTTGTCCACAAAATGTTCTTTTCCTTTTGAGCGCCATGGGAAAAATTTCTAGTCTCTTCCCCAGTGAGTGTTAAGTTTTCGTTTAGCCAACGACAGCTGGAAGTCCAGGGAAACCAATAACAGAAACTAACAGAGAGAGAGAGAGAGAGAGAGAGAGAGAGAGAGAGAGAGAGAGAGAGAGAGAGAGAGAGAGAGAGAGAGAGAATGTTTTATTAGTAAATTCTTTATTGGTATCACAGTGTCCAAGACAACGGCGTCTGAGAGAGAGAGAGAGAGAGAGAGAGAGAGAGAGAGAGAGAGAGAGAGAGAGAGAGAGAGAGAGAGAATGTTTTATTAGTAAATTCTTTATTGGTATCACAGTGTCCAGGACAACGGATTCTGAGAGAGAGAGAGAGAGAGAGAGAGAGAGAGAGAGAGAGAGAGAGAGAGAGAGAGAGAGAACTACAAACATCGATAATTATAACTGGCCATCCCAAAACATACTTGTGGCATAATAACACCGTGTTTTGACCAGTACAACAAACATTTTGAGGAAGATGTAATTAATTCAGCCCTAAATACTCGGCTAAATGTCATGATAATTTTAGAATAATTAACACTAAATGAGGCTAATTTCATTATCATCAAACGAAGTAAAACAATTATCATCATCAAATACTAGTAGAATAACCTGAGGATTACTGGATGTATATTTCGCCGAAGTAAGCAGAATATTTACAGGGTAAACCATACTTACGTCAATAATTAAGCTTTGCAGACAAAAAGATTCCTTGGCCGGAACACATATACACAGATATATAAATTATATATATATATATATATATATATATATATATATATATATATATATATATATATATATATATATATATTATATATATATATATATATGTGTGTGTGTGTGTGTGTGTGTGTGTGTGTGTATACATGTATACACACTGACACACACACACATATATATATATATATTTATATATATACTGTATATATATGGTAGGTAAAAAAGCGATTATTTCTGCACATATCACTGTATTTATATCCTTACAATCAAGTACGCTGAGAATGTATGTATGTATGTATGTATGTATGTATGTATGTATGTATGTATGTATGTCATACCAAAAACTCAGTTGCACAATCAAATGTTGCAGATTAATGACATATGCAAAAGACTCCACTGAAAATGGCTCTCGATCGAATTCTTCATTTTAACAATGGTAATCAACACAGTAGATGGTATAGCCTTAGCAGAGAGAGAGAGAGAGAGAGAGAGAGAGAGAGAGAGAGAGAGAGAGAGAGAGAGAGAGAGAGAGAGAGAGAATTCCCTGGCAAAAAGCCAAGCCCCTCCCCTATATTGGAACACCTGTGGAGGTTAATTATTAGAGCTAATCACTTTAATAATGACGGAAGAGAAGTTGTTAATTAGTTTGCACCCTATAATGGCATCGTAGGTATTTTTCTCTACACTTCGCAGCCTTTCAAAATAAAAAAAAAAATAAAAAAATTTTCCCACTATATAACCTAGGTTGTGAAAATTAATATCTGAAAAAAATCAATGTTAATAAATTGTGAAAATTTATGAACGACTTGCAAAAGGGAAAGGTTTTCCAAATATATTCACATTAATGAACAAAAGGTTGATTATAGCTAACGCTGCCCGAGTGTAATGGAGTATAATTAAATATCAGAATTTATTTCATTCATATGTAGAATCTACTAGTAACTTTTTACCGATACGTGCATAACGTCTAAATTTCTTGGATTAATATATATATATATATATATATATATATATATATATATATATATATATATATATATATATATATATATATATATATATATATATATATATATATACGAGTATGTATGTGTGTGTGTGTGTGTGTGTGTGTGTGTGTGTGTGTGTGGTAATTAGCATAAAATATTTTACCCTTGTATTTCGAAGCAATGTATTCATGTAATATCTACGTATAGGCTAACTAGCAGAATGAAGAGCAGCAGGTTTAATCCTCTCTCCATACGTATTTATATATCCATCTTTATGGATATTAGCATGATAAACACATTTATAAATAAACAAATTAATTAATTAATTAATTACACAAATAACTAAATAACATTTAGACGTAAATA
>JANJGK010000042.1:17796642-17801642 GCA_039081455.1 Macrobrachium rosenbergii | reverse complement strand
ACAAATTTACTTATCTTGCTTTAAAATGAACGATTCATTCAGAGACAATTTTCCATACAAACCAACATTATAAAGAATCGATCCTGGCATAATTTTGTACGGATTACGTCGTTCAAGTTTAAGAAACTGACTACACACTCTCACAACTAAACTCATTTTTTTTTTTCAAAAGCAAACTATCCATATTAGCATTAAAATGCAAGCTGCCAAAATCAACAATAGAAACTGACAACGAGAGCTCACTGGAAAATAAACGTTGCAGATATACAAGTTTTAATGGTAATATTCATTTAAAAAATTTTCCAATGTAAACATTGCTAATGCACGTATACGTACACAGACACATAATCGACACAGAATACAATAAAATCTGTTAGAGGCTTAGACTATGCGAATGATCAGTTAGGGTCTTTGTTTTATAAGCTCGCATTTTTATTTCCAAGTTACATAAACAAAACCCCAAAAATTTCGCAAAGTAAAAGAAAACCAAACTGAAAATAAAATAATAAGTCCTATCTGGAAACCATGGAACTGCAATAAATAACGATAGCATAGTTTACAAGAGCTAGGAGCTAAAATAATGGTAACAAATAACGTTACAGTTAACACATATCACGCTAAATTATAATAAAAATGGCTAATAAAAATAGCTATATAAACTGACTATAAAAAATGTTTTTATACGACCATCTCCTAAAGTCAGACTTGTGTGTTCGTGAGTTATGGGGCCCTTACGAGAGAGAGAGAGAGAGAGGGAGAGAGAGAGAGAGAGAGAGAGAGAGAGAGAGAGAGAGAGGTTCTACCCTAACGAGGGCGTGAGATTCCCCCAGTCAAGTCCCTGCCATACAGAATATAAAACTGGTGTTACGAACTCGGAATATTAATCCAATACGACCCAGGAATGTCTCGAACGCCCACGCATTGCCATGGGCACCAGCAGGGCCATGCTGAGATACACATAACCACAGCAACGAAACGACTACAGGTCGCTGCTACCGAATCCTGATGCTTATGGGGCCCAAGACACTGAAACGGGCCTCTATTCAACAGAATTACCTTAAGGAAATATCTACTTTCACAGACTCACCCTGCTAGCGAAGGTCTGTTGTCTAGTTACTAGCCGTGCCACTACAGACAGTCAAGGGAACTTCCATATCAACGGCGTCATTATTCACTGGCGGTCAACGACAAAATACCGACCAGACCCACTTGAAGTTTACTCAAAGTGACAACCGCCCCACACACACACACACACACACACACACACACACACAAGCGATGCGAACATATCAAGGTCTGGCTTTTACTAGCGGTCACTGATCCAAGTCCTGATCACACCCAGTGTTCAGTACTGTAAGCGTTATTATCCCATACCATACAGAAATTACCAGCACTGCCCACCCTCTCTATAAAATACAGGTATTCATCGAAAACATCTGCTCAGAGGTATTTAGAAGATCCGATGAATCATGATTTACTGAAACCCGGCCATAAAACGCTTCGCTTTGCCCAATTGATTTTTTAAGGCTAAATATGTTATTTCACATTTTATCGATTTTTACATCAAACTGACGTCACAACACCAAAGTCAGCACACGGACTGTAAGAACTTGATCATTAATAGTATCATAACCTTTGTCCTTACTTGATGCTAAGTCATAAAAGAAGACTCTTTTCCTCACTACGATAAAGAATTTCCAGACTAATTAGCATGTTAAAGAGTGTTAATCATTATTAAGCCTCATCCAGACGATCAATATAAGCAAACACCAGATGAAAATGTTCCCTTTTGGAAAGTGGCACCAAGCACTAAATTAACTAAAGAACTCATTAACTAACTTATGAGAAATTAGAAAACATTATTTACATAGGTGTTGAGCTTGCATTAAAGTTAGCTGTTAATATTCACGTAAATTAAAGATACAGTTACAATTAAACAAGTATATGTATATATATATATATATATATATATATATATATATATATATATAAATATATATATATATATATATATATATATATATATATATATATATATATAATCCAGTGGATATCAACCTTTTCTGGCCCATGAACACTTTCGCCATGTCAGAGTGTCATTCCCCACTTCCTTTCCAAAACTGTCTGCCTCAAAAGGTGCTTTCCAAGTAATATGCAACAATATACTAACACAAACACACAAGCTAGCGGAGAGAAAGCCCAGCGTGACCTTTCAGTAATGCGAACAATGCACGCTGCGTTTTGTGTGGTCCTAGTGCCAGTTTTGAGCCTGCAATCTGTGGTCACAATTCTCACGCCACCCGGAGGGAATTTCCCCCCTGGTTGAGAACCACTGATATAAACACAAAGTGATCATAAACTTTACCTCTATAACAAAATATCTGGAGGTATTCTAAAGTAGTACATAACGAAATACTGTAAAATTCATTAAAATTATGCACAAAATTAGCGTCAACTCAACTACATAGTCTTATAAAAGCTCAGCAAATATAAAAAATATTTTTAAAAATTCAGTAGTCTCCAAGAGTTCTAAATTATGAAAGCGATCACAAAAAATTTATAATAGAAATTCGAACAAAACACTTTATGAAATTAAACATAAACGACATGACTACCTCCAAAATGCTACAAAAAACTACGAAAATTACAGAAATAGGACAGGGTAAATCAATTACAATGACAGATCGTATATTGAAACAATAAATCAGTGAAAAAACATTCAAAAGAAATGCAAAAAAAATGAATAAAATGCAATAAAAACTACCAAAAATTAATCACGAAGACCCCTAATAACAACCTTCGGATCTTTCCTAGATAGTGACCCCCAAGGGTTTTCGGGGGTCGTTATCTAGAACTAATATTCTTGGGGGTCATTATCTTTATGATATTTACAGTCTTTTGTTTATGTTTTTACGCTCATCCCCACCCAATGGGCTTGTATTAAACATGCCACAAAGGTGGATACATACCGGGTTAAAACCCCTGGGGCTCACTCTCTAGGAAAGATCCCAACCTTCGAAATATTGCAATACCAAATCGCATGCAATGCAATCGACAGAACGCAATGCAAAAACGCCGAAAACCAACGCGAGCCTCGGGACGGGAACCGTCGACAGTAAACACAAAAGGCCCCAAACCAATCAAGTGACAACAAAAGCTTCGAATATTAATAATAGCAATTTCCTCCACAATTCCCCGGGCAGGAGGAAGAGGAAGAGGAAGAGGAGGAAGAGGAGGAAGAGGAGGAGGAGGAGGAGGCATTGTCACACCCGAGACTGTTAACAAATTGTATCAATTATCGACTGCAGGACTAAACACCCCCATCTGCGTCACGCTCGCTCCGGGATCCGATAATTGCATTATATGCGGCTTTCGGGATTTCTGCAGCCCGGATAAAATCCAGTTCGTTGGATTTAAATGTAGATGGATAAAGGCAGATATATATATAAAAAATATATGACCTAATTCAACGAAAACAATGGAATAGAAGAGAAAAAAAAATTGCAAATAATTTGTGAATGAAAAAAGAATAAATTGCATTATATTAGGTTCGAATAACTGTAGGGGGATATTACTCGTGTGTGTGTGCATATATATATATATATATATATATATATATATATATATATATTATATATATATATATATATATATATAAAATACACAAATAAATATCTCTTCTCCCTACATATATATATATATATATATTATATATATATATATATATATATATATGTATATATATATATATAATGTATGTATGTACACATACATACATGTATACATATATATGTGTGTGTGTGATTATACGTTATGTATGTATGCAGTACGAATAAAACATTTGTGTATACAAAAGACAAATATATAAATGATGAAATGAAATGTGTATATAAAGATTATTAAAAGTCCATTATATCAGCTTTTGAGGTTGCTTGAACACTGATTAAAAGCCATTATGATGGATTTAACTGTGGCCAGCCGCAAGTGTAAATAATACAAAAAATGCAGATGTAAATTTAAGACACTTTTATGTTAAAAAAAGGTTGGAGTAACAAACAACTGAGCAAAATTCGACTATATCCGCTTTGGTGAAGATAAAATGAAATTAATTTCGTTAGATCTGAACAGAAGCAGCAAATACGTAAATATATACATAAGATATGTGCGAATGAAAAAATAATTAAGTCTCGATATTTCGTTCATGGGATCTCGGACTGGATAAAAGCCATCCCATTTCATGTAAAATGTGAATTTACGTATAAAAATAATAAAATAAAACGTATATGCACAACGCCATATAGTTATTGTGCTTCGAAAAAGTGCAAGGAAAATAAAGATTATTTATATAAAGTTCCAAAACATTAACTTTGATATTTCTGGAGACACGAAGAAATCGACAGAGAAGTAAGGTGGACTTTCAAATGGTGGGGGAATAATTTTCAAACTATAATACTGCAGTAATTCATTTTAAGATTTCTTTATAAGATGAAATCATTTTCATCAGCATCAGATAACAAGAGAAAGTTCCAAAATGCCCAAAGAAGGGAAATATCTTTTCAAAATATTCAAGTAAGTTCTCATGAAAAAATAAAAATAAAATACATACATTCACATTATATCGGGAGAGCTTATAAAGATAAGACGAAATCCATTTAATCTATCTACAATACAATAAAAAAAAATACGAGTGGATCTTTCTTGTTTGTCCGCCCTGGGTGGGGCGGGGTTGCTAGGGGATCGGGAGGGTAGGGGAGACATGGCGGGCAGCGCCGGGTTCCAGCGCAGCGCTGCGCGCCATCAAGCTCGTTCGATATAATTATTTACAGAATGTGTAAAGAAAAAGAGTAAAGAGAAGGACCTTTACCTTCAGAAAGCCTTCGCTTTCTGCTGAAAGAAGGTCGTTCCCAAGAAAAAACAAATGGTCGGCACGGCTACACTCTTCCTCCTCCCTATGCAGAATCGAGAATACGAGTGTGCATGAGCGCTCGAGTTCAAAGCGG
>JANJGK010000042.1:17781370-17788870 GCA_039081455.1 Macrobrachium rosenbergii | reverse complement strand
GTAAATATATATATATATATATATATATATATATATATATATAATATATATATATATATATATATATATATATATATATATATATATATATAATATATATATATATATATATATATATATATATATATGTCATACAAAAACAAACTGTCATCTTAATATATGTTTCTTAATATTACATATTTAAATAAATGTACTCATACATGGGTGTGCATATGTAAGTATGTGTGTGTATATATATACTGTATATATGCACATATATGTATATGTGTATATATCCATGCATATAAACAAACGCGACACATACACACTTACACACGCACATATATATATATACTGTGTATATATCCGTAAATTTATATATTCCCACAACCTTTGTACCTTACTAACGCAAGGTACTTTACGTTAAAAAAATATCCCATCGAGGATGAAAAAGACGGGGAAACCGCAACTCAGTGTGCCATCCCAGCGTTAATTATGACCTCAGGCAAGGTCGACAGCCTCCAGAAGTGAACTGAGAAACTCCTATAACAAAGCCATTATACATCAACGCTAATTTTTAATGAGGATGAAGTGTGACGTCAGAAACTGGGGTGATTAATGAAGGAAGCTGTCAGTGAAACCTTCCGTATTGATTTGATTGGTAGTTTTTTCCGCGTTATATATTATATATATATATATATATATATATATATATATATATATATATATATATATACAGATATATAATATATATATTATATATACACAAATATACATACTTATATGTATAAATACTGTATATAGATACATTCACGCACACACACACACACACACACACACACACACATATATATATATATATATATATATATATATATATATATATATATATATATATATATATATATATATATAATAAGACGTTCTCCTATAAGGAGGTGTTTCTAGTAAACAATATGAAGGCAGCCAGTGCCACATTCCTTCCTTCCCTCATTCATGCATATATGCGTGAAATGCCAAGACCAGCAAACTAATTAACAACGTAAATTTCAACTTCTTTTTACAGTATCTGTACAAATGTATGCGTCAGATAAGAAGGGAACTGAAAATTACACCTAAATCAAGATAGTAACTCAGCTTTTCGTGAAGTTGAAATTCTGACAAGTAAGTTCAGGTAAAACGTATTGTTGATCGCGTGTTTCTCGTCTTAGAATATGACATTAAACAAGTAAAAAATGCGCCGAAGTTTCTTCGGTGCAATCGAGTTTTCTGTACAGCCGCTACAGCGTATAATCAAAGCCAAAGAAAATAGATCTATCTTTCGGTGGTCTCGGTATAATGCTGTAATAAGTCGCGGCCCATGAAACTGTAACCACGGCCTATCTTATATCGTTGCCAAAATCACGATTATGGCTAACTTTAACCTTAAACAAAATTAAAACTACTGAGGTTGGAGGGCTGAATTTGGCATGTTTGATGATTGGAGGGTGGATGATGAACATACCAATTTGCAGCCCTCTAGCCTCAGTAGTTTTTAAGATCTGAGGGCGGACAGAAAAAGTGTCGACAGAAAAAAGTGCGAACGGACAGGCAAAGCCGGCACAATAGTTTTCTTTTACAGAAAACTAAAAAAGCACCTAAAACTAATGAAATACTTCATTAGCCCAGTACGAAAAATGATTAACGCTAATTTGACGAGTGGTAATTTTCTCATTTAAAACTAGACTGTTCAAGGTTGAGCAAAAATTCTCGTAAATGTTGGCGCTCTATTCATTTAAAAACATTGACGAAAGTGCTGTAAAAGCAACATTTTAGTGTGAATCAGTAGCGTGAATAACTTTATCATCATCATCGATGTTATTCAAAATCTGCAGTCATACAGTATATGATCAATATGCCATTTATCTTGCACGGAGGGCTAAGAGTCCCACGGACAGCTCAATAATAACCAGCTAAAAAGTCAATGTATCAATTACAAAAATAATAAATAAAAAAATTAAAACCAAAAAATGAATATATAACTAGTCTGTGGTCAACGACCAAAAGACATACACAGCTCATATACACAAATAAACAAGTAAAAAATGCGCCGAAGTTTCTTCGGCCCAGTCGAGTTTTTTGTATAGCGTATAATGGTGTATGAAACTTTCAGCCGCGGCCCATGAAACTCTCAGCAGCGGCCAATGAGAGTTTCAGCCACGGCCTGGTGGTGGCCTATGTTGTTGGCACCTATAGCGGTGCCAGACGTACGATCAAGGCTAACTTTAACATTAAATAAAATAAAAACCATTGAGGCAAGAGGGCTGCAATTTGGTATGTTTGATGATTGGAGGGTGGATGATCAACATACCAATTTGCAGCCCTCTAGCCTCAGTAGCTTTTAAGATCTGAGGGCGGACAGAAAAAGTGCGGACGGACGGACAAATAGCCATCTCAATAGTTTTCTTTTACTGAAAACTAAAACAAACAAGAAACAATTTGAAGTTCCATTCTGTAGAGGGAACGTCTTTAAAAAAAATACAAATTTGTGCCTTAACTCTAACTCAGACCACTTAAACAGACACCGTGGCCAATCATCGAAAATTCCAAATACAACAGATTATCGCATTGGAATTCAACGCTGCCTGTTGTCCCACACAACATGATCTGTTTACGTAGCAGCTAAGTACTGATGACGCATTAGGAAATCTCCCAGAAAAAAAGATAATAGTGAATATAGCGCTTCCTATCGCTATTTGAATTAAGCTGCTGATTTAGATCGATCACAATAGACATATATGACAATCAGGACTAAAACTATGAAAGGAATTAACACAGAGTCAGACATATGTGACAATCAGGACTAAAACTATGAAAGGAATTAACACAGAGTCAGACATATGTGACAATCAGGACTAAAACTATGAAAGGAATTAACACAGAGTCAGACATATGTGACAATCAGGACTAAAACTATGAAAGGAATTAACACAGAGTCAGACATATGTGACAATCAGGACTAAAACTATGAAAGGAATTAACACAGAGTTAGTCATAAAACATGGAAATATAACAAAAATCAATAAATATATAAAATAAAGAGACTGAAAACCTGGAGGTAATAAAATAGTCACAAAGCACTCAGGTGTTCCAAGGATTAAATCAATTAAAATAGTAATAAATTAGGCGGAATACAATTACAATATATTTCCATATTTCAGAGCTCACAGGGATTAAAAATACAAAACGTGAAAATACGAGAGATAAAAATGAATAAAAATAAATTATAATATCCCAGTGTCGCAAATAACTAAAAATCACGAGTATAAAAATATAATAAATGGATGTTTTAATTAACGAAACTATAAGCAAGGTTACATAACGAAAGCCGTGCCATATGGTAAATGTCAGTTCCTGCATAAATTATTATAATCAGCTGTATGATCTGAATAAATAATAAAAATATAATGGCCAAATAAAAGTTATGTATATATTAAAACAGAGTTACACAATTGGTTACATACATACATTTTTAAAATTGAAATTACTTATACCCTTAATTAACATCTTGTAAAAACGCTTGTGTTTATGCTTCATGAAATAGAAAAATTATTATGAAAAAACTTTGACACCAAACTGGTGGTCACTTACCTAAACAAGTAAAAAATGCGCCGAAGTTTCTTCGGCGCAATCGATTTTTCTGTACAGCGTATAATGCTGCATGAAACCGCGGCCCATGAAACTTTCAGCCACGGCCTGGTAGTGGCCTGTGTTGTTGGTACCTATAGCCGTGCCAGACACACGATCATTGCTAACTTTAACCTTAAATAAAATAAAAACTACTGAGGGTAGAGGGCTGCAATTTGGTATGTTTGATGATTGAAGGGTGGATGATCAACATAACAATTTGCAGCCCTCTAGCCTCAGTAGTTTTTAAGATGTGAGGGCGGACATAAAAAGTGCGGAAGGACAGACAAACAGCCATCTCGATAGTTTGCCTTTACAGGAAACTAAAATCTTAAGAACATTTAAAATTACACAACAAAACTTAGGGATCATCTAAAGACATAAAAAAAAAATATATATATATATATATATATATACATACATTATATATATATATATATATATATATATATATATATTATATATATATATATATATATATTATATATATATATATATATATATATATATATGAATATTAAAAAATTTAGGATACCTACGCTTGTCCCTCAAGAAGAGAATCTTTTTTAAAGTTTCAGTAAAAAACTGACCCATACAACGAAATAAACCGTTAACCGATAAATATCGAGAGACTGGAGAGCTCTCCCAATATTTGTTTCCCCTTTCGAGGGGGACAGAGAGATTCTGCCGCAAGTAAGAAATGCTTTGAAGAAATATCTTTTAAGGGGATGTGACTCGTCTACTCCTGCTGCCATTATCAGTATCGGAGCAGCTAAACAAAGTAATAATAATAATAATAATAATAATAATAATAATAATAATAATAATAATAATAAGAAGAAGAAGAAGAAGAAGAAGAAGAAGAAGAAGAAGAAGAAGAAGAAGAAGAAGAAGAAGAAGAAGAAGAAGAAGAAGAAGAAGAAGAAGAAGAAATAACACAATTCTTATTATTATTATATTATTGAAAAATTCTCAAAACCCTATATTGAACAATATTTTCCAAACATTTGTATTTTAACTACTACTGCTAGCACAAAAACAGCATTTCTACTACTGCTATAACTACTACTGCCGCAAACATAATGATAACACCAATAATAATTTTATGTAGGTAACACATATATCAATGAAAAAAATATTATTCTTGAAAACAAAAGTTCCTTCTCATCCTCCATAGGATATTTTCAATACTACTGAAATAACTAACACTACTACCCTTACCACTATCGAATTACTATTAATACTATTTCATAATCGTCTAGACCTTGTTTGCATTCCTTCACAAAAAAAAAAAATTCTCTCCCCCATCATGTTTTGCTCATATTGTGAGATCAAATGACCTTGTCTCAATGAAAAACACGACTCCTCAAAAAGGAATAAAATACAAGTAAGATAAAGCTGGTGGCTCGGGATTTAACAGCAAAGAAAAGGAAGGAAATTGCGAAAGAGAGAGAGAGAGAGAGAGAGAGAGAGAGAGAGAGAGAGAGAGAGAGAGAGAGAGAGAGAGAGAGAATTTCATAAAACTGATGACAATTTAACATTGGTTAAGGTCATAAACAAAGATCTTATAATGGAGAGAGAGAGAGAGAGAGAGAGAGAGAGAGAGAGAGAGAGAGAGAGAGTTAGTTTCATCATATCCTCGACGATAGAATAAAAGAATGGTTAAGGCCAAAAATTACGATCTAATGAGAGAGAGAGAGAGAGAGAGAGAGAGAGAGAGAGAGAGAGAGAGAGAGAGAGAGAGAGAAACATAATCCAATGAAGGCACGAACTTACAAGCCTGAAAGCAGCACATAAAAATCAGATATTTATTAGAAGTAATCCAATATGTAAATGCAAAATAGTGGAACAACGTTGCAATATCAATTTTTATTTTTTACAGTCCGGATTTTTTCCATTTTCTTTTTATCTTCTCAGGTCGTGACCTCAACTCGGCCGGGGCTTTCAAGGAAGAGAAAAACGTCTTTCTTGGAAGCATCCCGACAAATATTTGAGCGGGAGGATTTTTAAATATGCTCTGCACAAACTCACTCTCTCTCTCTCTCTCTCTCTCTCTCTCTCTCTCTCTCTCTCTCTCTCTCTCTCTCTCTCTCTCTCTTTCATAAAATTTCCTGATGTTATCAAGGTTTTTATTTTTTTTATCTAATATCATCAGAGTATCATTAATGAGTTTTTCTTCGTATATTATATATATATATATATATATATATATATATATATATATATATATATATATATATATATATATATATATATATATATATATATATATATATGGCTGAAAGTGGAGAGTAGCAACCAGAGTAACGAAAGATATGGTGCCGGCGTCCCTCTTCTAAAACATACAAATCTCAAGTACGTTTTATAAATTCAGAGGCCGAAAGCTAGGCAACCAAATGATTATACCAGGCCCAGTTCCGAAGAACACGCTTACATGAACGACTTTTTAATACTTGACTATTTGGAGAAAAGGTAATGTATTAATGATATGTATGGCGGCGACAGAGATTTGGTTCCAAATAATACTTTCTTCCATATAACGTCTTCCTCAATCTTACAGTAGTTCCTTATTTTAAATAATTACCCCGGACTCTCCATAGATGACGGAGATGTGTTCGTTTCATTCTCTCGCACTGTTCTTTCTATTCATGTGTGATCTAATAATTCTTGGTATTTCAATCAGTCACTTATTAATTATTCTTTAGGATTCGACTGCATTTCATGCTCATCTCGTTTATACTTGACATTATGTAAGAAATTATTTCATGATGCTAATTCAAATTGACCAAGGCGTTTTTAACAAAAAAAAAAAAATAAATAAAATAAAAAAATGGGCCGAAGTTTTTTCGAGTTTTCTGTACGGCGTATAAGGCTGTATGAAACTCTCAGCCACGGCCCATGAAACTCTCAGCCGCGGCCCATGAAACTTTCAGCTACGGCCCGGTGGTGGCCTATGTTCTTGGCACCTATAGCGGTGTCAGACGCACGATCATGGCTGACTTTAACCTTAAATAAAAGTTATTGAGGCTAGAGGGCTGAAATTTGGTATGTATGTTTGATGACTGGAGAGTGGATGATCAACATACCAATTTGCAGCCCTCTAGCCTAAGTAGTTTTTAAGATCTGAGGGTGGACAGAAAACGTGCGGACGGACAGACAAATAGCTATCTCAATAGTTTCTATTACAGGAAACTAAAAAGAAAAACTATCAACGCATTCCCGTACGACATAACACAGATGGACTTGTTAAAGCACCTTCAAACGAATGAATCGAATTCCTGCGAGGTAAATAAATACAGAAGAGACACCTTACCTACAAATGTACAACCCACGCACACCCCCTCACAAACCCCATTTCACCCAAACTAAGAAAAAAAAATACTGTAAACAAAATCCATGGAGTCATGCCTGGGGGTAAACAAACCGGGGCAGGGGCATCTCGCATTTAGATATATATTTTCCTGGGGCGTAAGTGTCCGCATAAAATTGACTTGGGGATGTCAGGCTCCCATGAAATTTTCATGAGACATTTTAATAAAGCTCGACCTGCGACACACCAATGGCGTTCTCGACCGCTCGATGGGAGAGTCAACTCTTCATATTACGAGGGATTTTCTGGAATGATTAAATACTTGGCAGGCATCGGGAGTTATAGATGAAGGGAGGTCGGGCTTTCGTTGGTTGAATAAATCATCAGGAATCTGAACAGAAACACTGTCTATAATTTCGATAAAACATAAACGATCAACATAATATATATATATATATATATATATATATATATATATATATATATATATATATATATATATATATATATATATATACACATACATATATATATATGTATATATA
>JANJGK010000042.1:17761370-17776370 GCA_039081455.1 Macrobrachium rosenbergii | reverse complement strand
GATAAAAGATAACATAATTAATAAAACAGCCTAGAATACAAAGTCTGTCTTCTAGGGGATCAATTGGCCTGTCAGGCTATTTCTCCTAAACCATCAGTTAACTAATAAGTATTTAGAGTATAGGGAAACAGTCATCAGAAACTATGCAGGCTTCTCTGAACTCTATATATGCAGAGACCACATAAAAGCTAGAGAGAGAGAGAGAGAGAGAGAGAGAGAGAAGAGAGAGAGAGAGAGAGAGAGATTTTGTATACAGATGAATCCTAAACACCATCTGATATGCATCGTATTACCTTTGAGAGAGAGAGAGAGAGAGAGAGAGAGAGAGAGAGAGAGAGAGAGAGAGAGAGAGAGAGAGAGAGGGGTTTTTTCCTTGTTCCATGGATTCGGGACATCTCATGAAGGGCATCATCGGTATCACTATCTTCTTCATCGCTATCATTATCCTTCCACAGTCCTTCAGGGGATAAACCGCTCTTCTCGTTTCTACATAATCTTTAAGCTGGTCGACAAAGGCCCGCCTTGGCTTGACTGCAAGGAGGAAGAGAGAAAGAGGAAGGGGAGAGGGAAGGGATAGGTAGGAGTGTTGGGCTTGGGGGGTGGGGGGTTTGAGGGGGAGGGGGGAGGAGAAGGTGCTCCAATGAAGCCAGAGCGAGGCCGGTAAATGGAAGAAGGAAAAATAAAAGATTAAGAAAATAACAACAGAATTCGTCCCCTTAGAAGCACTCTGCTGAAGACGTGAATGCGATCGCGACATTTTATAAAGGATACCAGAGGCACCGTTCAAAGAGGGGACGTTAATGTACTCTGTTCTCCTTCCCCTTTCCCCTTGGAGACATTGGGGGGAAAGCAGGGGAGGGGGAGGGTTTCGGGGGAGGGGGAAGGAGGATTGCTCCCTCCCATTGTAACGGGGTTATGTTTACAACAACAAAGGCTCAAGGCGCTTGTCATAAATGGATGATGGACATTATTATAAGGAGCACATGGGGTTCGGGTTTTATACTATCAAGATTTTGAATTTTTAATTATTAACCCCCAATTTCATACACTTATGGGGTTAGGGGATGGAGGTTAGGGAGAATTTTCACTTATACTCTAGCTACCCAACCCCAAAAAGAGTTACAAATATTAAGAAGCTTATGGGGTTGGATAAAAAAAACTGGGTATTTAACTTACAATTTTTACTAAAGCAACAATCACATTAGTCTTTCGACGCCAGGTTACATAAAGTCAATCAATGAATGTTATTCTCTGGACTAAGACCAAAGAATTCTCCCAGTGCTCAAACATCTTAGAATGCTGGAATAACAAAGCAGTAACAGCAGAAAGCAGAAGCCCTGTGGTAGTTCAAACCACTACTTCAGTGACTCCCTCGGAAATTAAAACTCATAAAACAATGTAGAGAAAAGAAAGGTAACCTCGGTAATGCTGCAAGTGTAGCTCTGGCGCTTGCGAAAAACGAGAGTGTACGAGTCGCGAAATAAGATGAACTACAGTAAGTATGCCTTTAATCATTCGCATCATCAGACATCCTATATAAAAAAAAAAAAATTATATTTGAATTAACTATCCCCCCATATAAAAAAAATAAATTTATATTTGAATTATCCTCCTATATAAAAAATAATTTAAATTTATATTTAAATTAATTAACCTCCTATATAAAAAAAATAATTTATATTTGATTTAATTATCCTCACCCCAGACATTACTTCATAGGCGGGCTATCTTTCCTAGGATCAGATTTAATAAGGACAGATCCCCTCGTGTTTCGAAATCACAATGATTCTCATTACAATGTCTAATTACAATCGACAGAGTCTGTTGAAGAATCCTGGGCAAATTTAACCTTGTTCGCATTAAAATGACAATAACTCACTTAGAATACTCTTCGGTTTAATATAAGTTGCATTGAATGAGGTCTTTCGTATGCATATAAGAAAGTATTCCATCTTCCAAGGAAGCAGACAACACTGAAGTCGTCCATCACTTTCGAAACTTAAAATCAAAACTACATCAAAAGGATGACATTGATCAATTGACTTTATGTAAGCTGGTGTCGAAAGACTAAGGTAATTGTTGCTTTAGTAAAACTTGTGAATTAAATACCCAGTTTTTTATCCAACCCCATAAGCTTCATAATATTTGTAACTCTTTTTGGGGTTGGGTAGCTGGAGTATAAGTGAAAACTCTCCCTAACCTCCATCCCCTAACCCCATAAGCGTGGTGGCATTGGGGGTTAATAACTAAAAATCCAAAATCTTGGTAGTATAAAACTCCGACCCCATCTGCTCCTTATACTTGTATAATTATGTCCATCATCCATTTATGACAAGCGCCTTGAGCCTTCGTTGCTGTAAACACATCCCCGTTATAATGGGAGGGAGCACTCCTCCTTCCTCCTCCCCTGCTCTCCCCCATATGTCTCCAAGGGGAGAGGGGAAGAAGAACAAAGTACAAAACTTTGAACCAATCCATCCAAAAAGGCATTTAGAGAGCTATGTCCTACTTGCAACTACATATGTCTTCGTTAGATTGATTACTTCCATCGCTGGAATCAAATGGATTGAGTCCCTCGGAAAAAGATGACTACCACTGAGCCTGCCAGCTAAGCATTTAGATGACTATCAAGCTACCCAGAAGGACATCCGAAAGAACTGCATCCAAATTACACCCGCCTCTGATGAAGGTGAAATCAGGGTCTTCCTAGTCGCGGGACCCAATAAACTAATCATTGAGATGAAACTTACTTGCCACTACATCATCCAGAAGGATAAAGATTACAATTTCTTTCCGATATATGGAGTCTATTTAAGTCACGGTCATCTACAACTATACAAGGCAATATAGGCTTTCCTCCTAATATGTATCAAACTTATTTATGACAGGATATCTACCACGTGTAAGCCAACTCTGGCCAACTTAGTACTTCCGGACAATTAGGGATCTGCTTTGCCTAATTAAAACAGACTTCATGCTCGCTATTATCAACTAAAATTAGGGCTAACTGTATATTAAACGATTCATTTTTCCCCTACAAAAGAGCTGGAAAAGACTGCACCTTGAAAACCGTTGTCTTTGTCATCTGAACTGACTTTCGGATTTTAGAGAGGTATTAAACCAAGAAAAAACTGAACAAATGACAACAGCAAAATCTCCTGACCAAATGACTGACTCCATCCTGGAGCGAACAGGCTCCATCCTACGTTGAACTGATTACAGCATATTCAAGCTGACATTCTATTCACAAGACACTTCACTTGAAGAAGCGGACTGTTGAAATAAAAAAAAACGAAAAAAAATTACATCATTTAGGCGATTCCTGAATTCCGACCACAGCCACAACCGCGACCGGGGGCTCTAGGATTTCAAGAGGACAATTGACAGACCATGCTCCAATTACCGAATGCATTAATGGGAGAAAACATTTTGAAATGAGCAAAGTATCGAACGTGAAGAGAGACTGCCCTTTTTTCATGGTAGGGAGGATAAGTGGACAGCTTTGTTGTTGAGGAGGGACCTATGTTGTGGACAAATCAGAACAGCTTCCAATCGACGGTTGTTGTAAAAGGTCATTCCAGGTCATAAGCAATAATTAAGAAAATCGTCGACGGCAGAAATTCTTGAATGTTACAGGGAAAATTCCACAAGACAAATTTAACTGGCATGGTATCGGACGATAACTCTTACCAAAGGTAAAGTCACAAGTAAACTACACCATAATTATACGCTAACAATACAGTTTTTAATGAACTTCTCGTCCTCAGATTCAGTACTTTCCAAGACAACTTCCACATATATCTTTTCAGCGCTTATAAATGTGCAAGCAAGCAAGCAAGCGCACACACACACACACACACACATATATATATACATATATGTATATATATACTGTATATATATGCTGTATATATATATATATATATATATATATATATATATATATATATATATATATATATAAGAAATGGTAAAAAGGCTGGCAATGGTGAAAGTGTGATTGGAAACTGTTTGATTACGTGGAATGAACGCAGATAGATTTGGGGAAAAGAATGTATAATGCACTTATTAGGAGGGAAGAGGAGAGGAAGACCTAGAAAGAGTCAGATAGACGGTATGAAAAGAGGCCCTGGGAAGGAAGCATCTTAGCATCAAGGCAACAGAAAAATTCGTTTCTGTGACCTCATCCCCAAAGATTTGCTGGAAGACAGGGAGTAATGTATCCTTCTTACATAAACCACACCCCTTCCCCCTCTCCCGGACCCAGCAAGGGGATACAGGTTAGTAACCTGAGCGAAGAAGGGTAGACGAGGACATTAAGTTGAACATCAATTTATGCCTATTTTGACTCAAACAGTGATTTATATATTTACCTGGCAATCAAGGAACTATGATAAGTCGCAACCAGTTTTGTAAGGGTGGAACATGTGGCTTGCAATCTTGCAATCTCATCCCCTAAGAATAGGTATGAACCAGAAGGGCAGTATTTTCAGAAGCCGTCCCTTCTAAGTTGAAATGGCGCATTTTTTAGAATGTCGTTACAAGCCCATGCCTTCAACTTGGGTCCACCTCGTTGTAATCAACTATCTACCAGGTGTTTATTTCATAGATTAAGTCAACCGGAGCACAATATTTTTTTTTTATTAATCGTTTACCAAGGAGGTTGGTGTCCTAACCACTTGGCTACAAGAACCATATATATATACTGTATATATATATGTATATATATAGATATATAAATATATATATATATATATATATATATATATATATATATATATATATATAATATATATATATATATATATATGTATATATATATATGTATATATAAATATATATATATATATATATATATATATATATATGTATATATATAGATATATATATAAATATATATATATATATATATATATATATATATATATATATATATACACACACAATAGGATGTTATAAAGAAGTATTTATATGACAAAGAACAGTCGAGACTCAGCCATATCAACTGACAAGAACGCATTGACCAAAAGCAATAAATCGCATGACTATATGAAGAGACCGTAATGAAACAGGGCCATCATTCACAAGAAGAAGAAGAAGAATAGGAGGAGGAGGAGGAGGAGGAGGAGGAGGAGGAGAGAACATCAATCTACTCCTTCCTCAAAATTGTCTATCCCATCATCGACAAAGGGACCTGACAAATGGTGAGAAATTCCCTATTGATTGTGACAGATATCCTCATCTCTCCGGCGATCTAGGGACGTAGGGGGTTTCTAGGGAGGTGGGCTCTGGGGAGGGGGTGGTGTCATAGCGGGCAGGGGCGTGGGAGTAATTAGAGGGTTAAGGGTCCAAGCGACATTCCAATAGATAACTTGAAAATAGTCATCCTTTAGGGGGGTTGGTGGGGGGGAATGGCTGCCCAGTCATCCATCTCTCGAACGGACTTCTTTGTGGATTATAAATGGGGAAGTTCCAGCTGTGACGGCTGACAACAGACTGAGAAGAGTGCCCAATATTATTGTGTCTGTCAACAAAACGACATTATTATTATTATTATTATTATTATTATTATTATTATTATTATTATTATTATTATTATTATTATTATTATTATTCAGACAATAACACAAAATCTTCCAATACGAGTTTACTTATAACAAATAAAAACAAGTAGGCAGGTAAGCAAAATAAAGTTGAACACATCCACGTATATGTATATATACAGTTTATATATAAAGTATATATATATATATATATATATATATATATATATATATATATATATATATATATAATGAACTACATAAAACTGAGAATACCGAATAATTATCGAAACTCCACAAACAAATGCAGAAAATAACCAACGTTCATTAAAGGTCGTCTTAAAACTAAGAAAATACCTAATACACTCTTTTCAACAAACTGAATATAAAAAGATATATCTTTCAATGGGTCATTACAAAGGGCGAAACACTATCTTTTAACGTTACCCATAAAAAGAAAAGCTTATGACATTTGTTGGTCTGATGGTATGGTCGTTACTGTCGTGACATGCCGCTCAGAAGTCGCGAGTTCGAGGCTTCCCCAAGACAATGAAAAAATCACTGGTTCTGTATCATAATCAGTTACTGCCGCAGTGTGGGGTCTGCGGTGGGAGGTTGAGACCAATATTCTTTGGAAGCTTAAATTTCAAGTCAATGACCCCTGTGTACTTGGTCCATGTGAACAAGTTTCATCTACCGAAATAATAACATAATATTTAAAAGTCATGTTGAAACTGGATTACAATCTTTATATTTAACGACAACATAATATCACAACTTGATAATCTGTCTGTTAAACCGTAAAATTTTGATCAGCATTCTCATCAAACTCAAATATTACAAAAAAATATCTTTCCCTCCTCGACATTCCTTTATGTTATTATCGCTTTTCTAAGAACGCTTCGCACTGATTCCAGATATCTCTTTTGCAAGAACTGGAAAACAAATGGAAATAGTCTTCTCGGAATAAGCCATCAATAACCATTCGCGAAAGAAGTGTTTCCTAATTTCCCTTAGAGTAAATTCTAGGTAAGACACGGGGGAGTGGGGCGGGGGGGGACGGATGTTCTGAGAACTAACTTGTGTAGTTCACTGTTTTTGGAAGCGATCAGTGGGTGTTTGAGTGATATGAGATGTATGGCAGGCGGTATGCTAGTAGTGTAATGGCTACCTTTAAATCAATTTCTATAGCTAAGCAAGACTCAGTAATGCTATAAAGACGATCGAAGTTTGCTATTTTTCATAGTATACTAATCAAACTAATAGGAATTCAACAAACAATTTTATTATTATTAATATTATTATTATTATTAATATTATTATTATTATTATTATTATTATTATTATTATAAGTAATTCAATATATATATATATACATATATATATATATATATATATATATATATATATATATATATATATATATATATATATATATATAAAATCATTCGGTTCTCAGGTATTCAACTAACTATGCACTTATACCGAAGTGGCAATAAATTCTGCAGAATAAATTATCAGTACACAGAAAAATATGAAAATATACATAGCAAGAATTTGAGAAGTAAACTGACAAAGTCAATATGTAATAATGAGATGTTCATAATAATTTGGCTAGACACGTAAAAAACAGGACGGTAATACCAAAGAGGATCACCTTGGCAAATCCCGCCTCTATGGACGTTACGTACCGTCCCGAAGGCCTGACCAAGGTACCTTCAAGTCTACAGACTCATTTAAGGGGAAGGATTTGCCAGTGCTAAATTACCCTTAAAAGTGAGGTCATTTTAACCTAACATTTCTTACATTCAGTGGGAGATACTAAAGCAGAGGGAATCAATCAAACTAAAATGACAGAAAACTCTCATTGAAAGGATATTGTATGGACGGTGTAAAAGGTTCATGCGAAGAAAGAATGGGGTGAAGGGACGCTGGGGGTGGGTAGGGGTGAGAATCGAAGGGAGGGGGAGGGGTTCCACAGCTCATACATCTTCCGTTATCTAGCATCGAAAGGGGGACAATGCCCACTATATCTTGGCGATATCTGGCGTCCACAAATAGCTAAAAAAAATACATATATTCCAAGAAGCTGTGTTTGACTTGGCCTCCCACCGAGCTCTTCCGAAGAAGGTTGGAAGGGAAAAAAATCACCTGGAAAGTCTGCGAGTAGAAGTTTCTTTCATTTTTTTTACTATGCTATGAAAAAGAAAGATATATAGAGTTGTGAAGGGAGGTAAATCTCTCTTTTCCTAAGTCGGGAGAACAGAGATATATGACTGCTGGGAACGTTGCAGTCAGTGTTGAAGGAAGTTTTTCAAAAGGAGGATATCAACAAAGAAGTATTTCCATAATAACTCGTTCTGACTTCTTCATTACGTTAAGAGCACTGAAACGAAAAATCAGATCTACAATTATTTAGCTGATCAAATACATTAAAACACTAATGATAGCTGTACAGTCTCCAAAACTCCCTGTAAGCATTTGAATTAATGAAGACACCATCACTGCGGATTTTAATCTTCACATCATCAACATTAACAATAATTTTTCACCTTTTTTCGGGATCCACAAAATGTGCCACGCTAAACGTAGGGGTGGAAAAAACGGTTCTGAATCTCAGATATATGTCAGTAAAATACAAAGAAAACCAATATATTTTTACAAAATCTCACGTGTTTCATATTTTCGGAATAATGAACATTAGGGTAAGCGTGTTTATCGTGTATCTAGAAAAAATATCATGAGGTTAGTCTTCAAATGACTATTATGACAAGCGCGCACACACACACACATATATATATAAATATATATATATATATATATATATATATATATATATATATATATATATATATATATATATATATATATATATATAAATATATATATATGACAGTTTTCTTACGATGAGGTTGCTAGCCACAATCCCCGGCTACCCTGGTTACGAAATATGATAGTGCACTAACGATCAGGCATAGCATTCACTAATTAGGCCAACAGAAGCACAACGAATTTTCATGAAACACTCCCAAAAACCTTTCACCCCACGGGATCGAGCTCAGGTTTCTCAGTAGGTGACGTCGTCACTACCACATTACAGTTAGTTTTACACTGATGTAGATGATATGCAGTCCACAATACGACATCAAATTAACCGTCTATTTTCCAAGAAATAAAATGACTGAGCTCAAACTCCAGTGTTATAAAATGCGTTCCTTCGGTCCAACAAAGTTCACTCCTTCACAAATAACCTGGAGTGAAAAAAATTAAAGACCCAAGTAGACTAAAGGACCAATATCACCTCCATGTCGCACATAACTCTAAGGGCTTAGCGTCGGGGGCACCTTCACAAGCACCGTCCGCCCAAAGACAAGACACGATGTGACGTCCTATTGGTCATAGGTGATTTAGTACCCGTGTACGGCATGTACCACAGAGCTATCTGCGTGATTCTGCATTCTGATGTATTGACTAAAATAACAGAGAATTAGTTATGTAGATGTTTTATGCTCTGAACGATGCAAGCAAAATTTTCGTTATCATAATAAGTGAAATAACGGGTGCCAAAATTCTTCCGTGTTAAAGGACAGGAATTCATCATGAACAGGCAATTTTATAAGATTCCTGAGGGCATGTAACAACAAAAGCAGTAATAACAATTGTTATTAGTGTTATTACTGTTAATAAAGTTTAGACTAATCACCTTCACTCATTATACTTAGTATAATGAGTGAAAAGAATAGCGCAAAATTCTTTAGTTTCAGTGAAAAAAAAGTCATTATGATATGGAAGTTTTTTATAAAAAAAAAACATTAACAATAGTTATTATTATTATTATTATTATTATTATTATTATTATTATTATTATTATTATTATTATTATTATTAACAAAGTGGCAATATTAGCTTCACTGAAGTGACAGGAAATGATTTATCCTTAGTAATGATTTCATTGTCAAAAATTATTGTTCAGAATGAAAAGAACCAACCTACAGGATTTACTTAAAAGTCTAAAATGCCTATAACACAAACAGACTGGGATCACTGTCATCAGTGACTGACAAATGCCGATTACATCTTTGGTCTTTTACAAACAATGACCAACAATCGCTACAAGTGATTTATTCTTTATTTCAGCACTTAAAAACAGTGTTTGAATGCCGCATTTATCTTTTGATTGCTGGAAGTTAGTCGACTGAGGTGGGACGGAACCGAGGCGGATATGTTACACTGACAGCCTTTACAAATATTATATATTTTAATGGTTACATATATATATTTTTTATGGTTGAGAGACCAACACCTTAATCAAGCATTTCAACCTGTCCAATGACGTCACATTGTTCAGCAAATTTTCTCTTGAGTGTAAAAAAATTATTTTATTTACATATATAAAAACACAATTGTACATAACATGACACACACAACTCCTGTTTCTTGCCTTCACCGTTTATCAGAGAAGTTACTATGGCTAATGAGCCTTTTCTGTTGAGATATGAAACAGCTGATACGGAGAGGTTCGTACATAGGCAGTCCATCCTTCTTCACAGGAGTGGCAATGAATATTGTATTTGTTTTTTTTCTTTCTGGGAGCTCCCCTATTTGGAAAATCGGCTACACACACACACACACATATATATATATATATATATATATATATATATATATATATATATATATATATATATATAATATATATAAAACATACATACATACACACAAATATATATATATATATATATATATATATATATATATATACTGTATGTGTGTGTGTGTAATTATAACTTAACCTCTTGATTTCTTCACATTCTTCCATTTGGACCTTTACGCTTTGTGGCGACAAGCGTATAAAAAATTGTGATGATATCGAGAAGTTAAGAGGTACTGTGGTCATTATAATTGCATACGTACCCGGTAAAAAGTAACCAACAGATTCTATTCATATATATATACATATATATATATATATATATATATATATATATATATATATATATATATATATATGTATATGTATATGTATATATATATATATATATATATATATATATATATATATATATACGACAGAGAGAGAGAGAGAGAGAGAGAGAGAGAGAGAGAGAGAGAAATTTAACTCGTGCAACTCAATACCTTTCAGGCGATCACATAAGCATAATACCCATTTATACTCCACTACCCTATAGAGCACTTGCAACGGAAAAGATGCAGTAAACCAATGCAAGAGGAAGGAAAAGGTAAAGGTGTCACATCTGAAAAGAAAAGAAGTAGGTGGGGCAGGGAAGAAAAAAAAAATAAAATAAAAAAAATGCGAGTAAAGAGTCAAAAGCTCGATGGCAAAATGAAAACACAAAACTTCGATTTTTGGAACTGGGAAAGCGACTAATAAGGAAAAAACGAAAGAGGAGCTGAAAAACTAGAGCGTGACATAATGAAAAAGGAAGAAAAAATGCGGAGACTGGAAAAAACAAGAACTTAAAAAAAAAAAGGAAACACGTAAGGAAGAAAAAGAGAAGAGTCAAAATAAAACAGAAAAAAAAAAAATTCAATTGCTTCATTCAACCACTCCCCACTGCCACCTCACCATTCACAATAGTCCTCCTCCTCCTCCTCCACGAAACAATGCATCTGATTTTTTCCAACTCTTCAAAAGAAAAATCCTTCCATGAGAATTTCCAGAATACGAAAACGTCAATGGAAATATAGATATTCAAATAGGGACCCGATAAATAACTGCCTTTATCGAGAAGCGATCAGATTTCAATAGTGATTGAACTCCATAAGGCCGGAGATCAAATCTTTAGTGCATTATGGATGCCGTGAAGCGTGTGTGAGCGCCAGCGTGTGTTCCTATGACAAAGCATTTAGTTCATACAGGTGATATATATATATATATATATATATATATATATATATATATATATATATATATATATATATATATATATATATATAATCGGGAGAGTGTTACCCTCTAGAAAGTCGGCTACGTAGTATAAATAGGACGAAAATTATGTAATGTAAGTTTCAAGTGTTTTTGCAGTCAACTTTTCGAAGCATGTTTTCATCATTAGGAATAAAATGTAAAAGTTATAGCAATTAAAATCAACACGAAAGACACTGCAAATTATTTGATGAAATATATATGCTAAGATAGAAAAAAAAAATTAGAACCACACTAACACCTCAAAATATGGAAACTGAGTGACTAAGAAAAGCACTTAAAGAACACAGATATATCTTAAGCTCCAAACAGACGGGCAGAAGTAGTCTGACTGTTTAGTGATGGAACCAGTTGTTTGATGGTTAAGAATTCGAGAATATGAAGGGAGGTTTAATCATCAAAAGGAATGGCCGATTTACACTCTTCATTATGTTCCCTTGTGTTGGCTAACACCCTACTCAGCCACAGACAAGGATGTACTGTAATTTCAGTAAGAAGTTTTCCTGTGCTTTCATTCACAAATCTCCACTCACCTCCAGCCTCCCACGTCACATTTTTTAACCAAATAAACCTGGGTTTTCAAGCTCACATTACCATGTACTGTCCTCCCCAAGGTGATGTGAAGGACCTACCCTAGCCATCTCCATCTCCCATTCATCATTATCTCATCAACATTTAAAACTTCCGTAGTTTTCTCGAAGCAATCTTTCACTCTATCCTGCCATCTGACTAATAATATTCTTCCATAAGCTCTATCCTCAACCCGACAAAACTTTTTAGACAGAGGTTCACTGTAATTAATAACTGATCAAAATTCTTTAATTTCAAAATTTTAACATATACTTTAAATAACACCACCTGTATCATGGTAAAACCCTATTTCATCATGAAAGACTTCCGTTTTCTCCAGCTTCCAACTAGAAAATTTCTACCTATAATTAACAACATAACCACTGGCTAACTTCTACGGGAATCTGCGCCGGAACTGAAACACCATTAATGAATAAAAAGGCATATCAAAATGATTTAAGTTACACTACCTTATCCTCCACTTGTCCTCTTTTAAACCAAAAGACAGGGGATTTCTTCACTGACCTGGACATCACCTCTCTCTCTCTCTCTCTCTCTCTCTCTCTCTCTCTCTCTCTCTCTCTCTCTCTCTCTCTCTCTCTCTCTCTCTCCTTCCCATCTGATCAAAGAAAAAACCGTATTCCTTTTTGACCGAGGGGGAACTTTCCACTTCCCCTCTACAAGGAGAATTTATTTCCCTTTCCTTTATAAGATAAAATCTCCTTTTCTCCTCTTTAAAAGAAAGAGAATTCTAGTTCTTTCCAATAACATGATGAAGGTGCATTCCCTCTGAATTGAAATAAATCCTCTTCCTTCTTTTCCTGAAAAGGACGATAAATATCGTTCACGACATCAACGTACCGTGGAAATAACATCTCCTTGGGTAAAAATCAGCTTTGGTTTTCATCGAAATTAAAATAATAAATCATTCAAAACACGAATTCCCACTTTTTCAAACAGATACATCGGCCGTTCCAGTTTTGCAAAGGACATATATATGTACATATACATATAGACACACATATATATATATATATATATATATATATATATATATATATATATATATATATATATACTCGTATATATACACGCGCGCGCGCGCGCACACACACACACACACACACACACACACACACACACACTATATATATATATATATATATATATATATATATATATATATTATATATATATATAAATATATATAAGCTTCTAATCCTTACGTTGCATATGAGAAGTCCGCCCCAACCTCTTTCTTTATTAATTTATTCACTTGATTATCCAATTTTTTTTTATTAATTTTCATTTGTCCATTTTCCATGGTTACTATCCATTCTTTTCGTCGGTCACTTAAAAATTACAAACTTCCTTCAGTACTTGTGGGTTGCCTTGTTTCTGCGATTGACAAGGTACTGGGTTGCCTGTTTCTTCGGCCTCTGTATTGAAAATTAACAAATGAAAATAAAAAAAGTGGATATTTAAATGATTTAATAAATAAACAGCACAGCTGGGGCGGACTTCTACATATGCAACGTAGAGATTAGAAACTTCCTATGTCCCTTAACAAAAAGCAAAACTTTGTATGGTGGAACATTCCCGGCTTTTAATGACACGAGAAAGAACAATTCACTCTTAATTCAAACCCGCCAAAAAACTTTACCTCTTCTTCAAAAAAAGTTTCCCTTTTCCCATAAAAGATGAAATACCCACTTGTAAAACACACCTTCCCTTTAATATAGACAAATGCAATTTTCTGTAACTTGTTATAAACAATTTGAATCTAATCCCTAATAAAAATAAAAAAAATAAATTACTCCTTCCCTTAACAGGTAACAGGGCAGCATTTTATTTGCCCGAAACCTTATTTAGGGCCTACCTTATGGGTGTCGACTCCTGGCCCAAATAGAAGTGTCATTGTCAAAAATAAAATTACGGATGCTTGCAATAAACCTTAGCATTCTGGCACAAGCAGCAATGTGTCTTAATAAGGACTGGAGGCCTTCAGACAAGAAACTGTTCACAACAGAAAAAGGGCTGATGAGAGGAATAATCCCTTTTCCTCTTGCACATTAAAGAGAAGGAAAGTACCTCCTCTCCCTTAATAAGAAAAGGAAAAATGGGAATTATCCCCTTTTCCGTAACAGAAAAGGGACAACACCTTTTCACTTAACAGAAAATGGAAAAGAGAAACTATTTCCTTTTCCATAAAAGAAAGAGTAAAGGGGAACTATCTTCTTCAGCCAGACAAGGAAAAAAAAAAAAAAGAGTTTACCCTGTCCTTCAATCACTGGAAGACAAGTGGTAAGACAGACACAGAAGACAAAATAAATCAAGGAAACGAAGGAACCTCGAAAGAAGGTGATCTTAACATAGGAAAGATAAGAATACTAAAGGAAAATGAAGATACAGAATGGTATACGATAACATACACAGGAGTTGGATTGGAGAAATAAAAAATACGAAAAGACAAAAGGAAAGCAATACAATGATCATGGGTAAGATCAGAGAATACCAAAAAGAAATATAAAAAGAAAGCAATACAAATACAATACGTATAGCAAACTAAACGAATGATAGGAATTAAGAAGAGGATAAATAAAGCGATTCGATAAACGGGGAGGGAATAAAAATACAATAAACGCACAAAAAATGGATATAAACTGAATGACAAGAGTTAAGCTCAAATAAAACGACTCGATAAACATGAAAGAAATGCACACATATAATAAAAATACAAAAAAAATAGACAAACAATAAGAGAGAGATAAAAATGATAAAAAAACAAAGCCTAACTACGACACAGAGGCGAAAGCACAAGAGAAGGGAAGCTTTAAGATCGCTGGATCTAAAATCATTTCCCGAGGACAATGGAAGGACGACGACCAGCGTCTCCTCTAAGAATAGGCTGGGTAAATTTCGGTGTGACCCCAAGTCTCA
>JANJGK010000042.1:17740628-17758128 GCA_039081455.1 Macrobrachium rosenbergii | reverse complement strand
TTATTATTATTTTATTTTCCTGGGTTGAATTCCACAACTCTTGGAAGAAGGAAAATATTCCAAAAATTCACATCGTGCTTCTTTCTTTCTTTCTTTCTTCTTTTCTTTAAATCTTCAGCTGAAACCCCATTTGGGTATAATCAACAGATTATAAACCCACTAGGCCTCCAAAGAAATCAGCCTCCAGAAAAAAACAAGTTATAGGAAAAGGTGTTTATGAAATATGAAGGAATAGAAAATAAGACCAATGCATCCGAATGCAGGAGACGCCATTAGGAAGCAGGAACGAATACGCTGCTTTCTTAAACATTTGGAGGTCAGAGGATTCTACAATTGCACCAGGTGAATTATTCCACATTTTAGTTGTGGCCAAAACCCCTAGCTTCCGTGTTTGAGGAGTTCCAAAATCTAGTTCAATTTAAGATGGAAGTATAAATTACACACAACCATACTGTGAAAAAACATTTCTCAAAAATTATGAAATTTTCAATAATAAATAATTAACTAACTAAACTAAACTAAAAGGTACAATGTATTTGTGTGCGAGAGAGAGAGAGAGAGAGAGAGAGAGAAGAGAGAGAGAGGAGAGAGAGAGAGAGAGAGAGAGAGAGAGAGGAGAGAGAGAGAGAGAGAGAGAGAGAGAATCTTTATTTACAGCCTAAATGCAATCGAGCCAAAGTCAAAGAATTGGAGAAACATTCCTAAACTCGCTTTCCAAATCTGCTTCGCCAAATTTTGTTTTAAACTAGTTAATGGACTTTCACTGGGTGTGAATCTCCTCTCTCTCTCTCTCTCTCTCCTTACCCCAACGTCTCCAAACATGCAAAAACTTTTAAAAGGAATTTAAATGTGAAAATAAAAGACTTTTACTCTATAGAGGCCTATTATTATTATTATTATCATCATCATCATCATCATCATCATCAATAATAATAATAATAATAATAATAATAATAATAATAATAATAATAATAATAATAATAATAATAATAATAATAATAATAATAATAATAATAATAATAATAATAATAATTATTATTATTATTATTATTATTATTATTATTATTATTATTATTATTATTATTATTATTATTATTATTAGTAGTAGTAGTAGTAGTAGTAGTAGTAGTAGTAGTAGTAGTAGTAGTAGTAGTAGTAGTAGTAGTAGATTTTTTTTGCCCTTAGCTACAATCAAGGGGCAATAATCGTACGAAATTATGCAATAATAACACAAAATGATAATGACAGCTACACTAATAATAATAAATCACAATTACCATTTAAACGCGATGCGTATCCATACATTTATTTTGTGTGTGTAACGCACTCGAAGGATAATGAACTTCGCTTTTAACTATTACAAAATGGAAAAGAAAATAATATGCTTAATATATATATATATATATATATATATATATATATATATATATATATATATATATATATATATATATATATATGATGTAGTTTGAACGGGTCCCGTACACACGTAATAATAATCCGTGAGCAGCTACGATTTGTGTGTCCTACAGTATGCGTCCAATCGTCATATCTTCAGTATATTTACAAGAGCCAGGTTATCACTTCTCTTTTCTGATCCGAATTAATATAAGGGTTTTTTTTTATACCAATATAACTTTTGTGAAGACTAAATCACAATGAACTGGGGACTGCGACGGTCTAAATACATAATCATCTCAAAACCGTAAACAGATTCAGGTATGAAAACCTCAAAACCGTAAACAGATTCAGGAATGAAAACCTCAAAACCGTAAACAGATTCAGGAATGAACGCCTCAAAACCCTAAACAGATTCAGGTATGAAAACCTCAAAACCGTAAAACAGATTCAGACATGAAACCTCAAAACCGTAAACTATTCTGGTAGGAAAATCTCAAAACCGTTAACAGATTCAGGCATGAAAACCTCAAAACCGTAAACAGATTCAGGAATGAACGACTCAAAACAGTAAACAGATTCAGGAATGAAAACCTCAAAACCGTAAACAGATTCAGGAATGAAAACCTCAAAACCGTAAACAGATTCAGGAATGAACGCCTCAAAACCGTAAACAGATTCAGGTATGAAAACCTCAAAACCGTAAAAAAATTCAGATATGAAAACCTCAAAACCGTAAACATATTCTGGTAGGAAAACCTCAAAACCGTAAACATATTCTGGTAGGAAAACCTCAAAACCGTAAACATATTCTGGTAGGAAAACCTCAAAACCGTTAACATATTCTGGTAGGAAAACCTCAAACCGTTAACAGATTCAGGCATGAAAACCTCAAAACCGTAAACAGATTCAGGAATGAACGCCTCAAAACCGTAAACAGATTCAGGTATGAAAAACCTATAAAATACAAGATATTTGAGAATGTCTTCCGTAACGTTTTCACTGTCCTCGTCATACACTTTCTGAGAGATTACGATTAAAGCGGAGTTGATTTCAGACGGTTTAATTCAAGGCAAACTTCGCAGATCGCGTTACTTGTGTTCAGAGGTGAGGCAAAACGAGTCTGAATACGACAAGGTATTATAATAGTGTTACTCTCATTATTATTTCTATTGTTATTTGTGATGAGGTGACTTTGCTTTTTCCTAAGGCTGTCTTCAGGCGAGGAAAAGACATTTGAATATGAGAAGGTTATTCATCATTTACAGGTGATGAATCTTGGATGGATCCTTATGAAACAATTTCCTCCTCACCAGTCACGTCATATAACTAAACATTATTATTATTATTATTATTATTATTATTATTATTATTATTATTATTATTATTATTATTATTATTATTATTATTATTTCAGTAGATGAAGCCTATTCACATGGACCAAGCAAACAAGGGCCTCTGACTTGAAAATAAAGCTTCCAAAGAATGTTGGTTTCAACCTCCCACTACAGACCCCACACTGCAGCAGTAACTGATCATGATACAGAGCCAGTGATTTTTTCATCAACCTGAAGGAGACGCGAACCCGCTACATCTGAATGGCATGCCACGACGCTAACCACTATATCAGCGGACCAGCTGCTTATAAACTTAAAGGATTAAAAACTCCACAAAGGCATGAAAGAATGACGGCAACAGATAACAAAATTTAGACCTAAAAACCCACCGACTTCCTGTTTATTTTCGAACTTGAAATAATGATAAATCTGAGGTTAGGCTTTTCCGGTCTCAGGCATAACTGCAAATATCAACACAAACAGATCCCTTTGATTCAATGATTCTTCTTCGTTCAGTATTCACTGACCTGTGATTTGATTGAAGAAAATTTGGTCTAATGGCCTGGCACCGGAACCGTTTGGTTATTCAGTAAATTTGGTATTCATGGTACGGTTCGGGAAAAGTTGCCCCAGAAGGAATATCTGAGGCATGACTTTGAGACGTTTATTATAGTTTGATATCTACATTTTTTTAAAATTTTCGATGTCTAGAGAAAAAAGGAACCTTTAGTTAGATTTAGTGCCGAGTCATACAGCACTGAATTTTGTGGTCTAATTAAAAGCTTTATTTATCAGCCAATCACTTTCCAAACCACTGATTTATTTTAGAGCACCAAAAAAGTTTTAATTTCCAAATATGAAAAGCTTGCCTGTATGTCATATAGGAAAACAAACAAATAACTAAAGAGCATCTGGCATTTTTCCATTGAAAAGTAGATGAAAGTCTGTCATAGCAAGGGACAAGTGATACATTCAGTCAGATGTCGCCAGCAGTTCAATATTAACGAAACCAGGGGATGAGAAAAAACAGTAACAAATATACTAATAAAACCAATAACTTTTAACATACAGACAAAGTTAGTGGGGCTGAGGGAGTAGGTGTTGTACAAGGTTAGTTTACTGTGATGTAAGGTGTAGGTAATGGAGAATATGATTACGGGAGGCGGGAGGCAGAATGCAATGGGGTTACTTGACAGTTGACACCGGCGGAGGGACACGGATTGATTTAATTCTGTGTCCTGGCGTAACAGGCGTAACAACTCCTAGGTCACAGATTATTATTATTATTATTATTATTATTATTATTATTATTATTATTATTATTATTATTCAGAAGATGAAACCTTTTCATATGGAACAAGCCCACCACAGGGGCCATTGACACGAAATTCAAGCTTCCAAAGAATATTAAGGTGTTCATTAGGAAGAAGCAAGAGGAGGTAGAGGGAAATACAGAAGGATCTCATCTTTCTGTATTTCCCTCTACCTCCTCTTGCTTCTTCCTAATGAACACCTTAATATTCTTTGGAAGCTTGAATTTCGTGACAATGGCCCCTGTGGTGGGCTTGTTCCATATGAAAAGGTTTCATCTTCTGAATAATAATAATAATAATAATAATAATAATAATAATAATAATAATAATAATAATAATAATAATAATCTGTGACCTAGGAGTTGTTACACCTGTTACGCCAGGACACAGAATTAAATCAATCCGTGTCCCTCCGCCGGTGTCAACTGTCAAGTAACCCCATTGCATTCTGCCTCCCGCCTCCCGTAATCATATTCTCCATTACCTACACCTTACATCACAGTAAACTAACCTTGTACAACACCTACTCCCTCAGCCCCACTAACTTTGTCTGTATGTTAAAAGTTATTGGTTTTATAAGTATATTTGTTACTGTTCTTATGAAAAAAGAAAAAAAATTAATTAATAAATAAACAAATAGATAAAAATGTATTAAAATGCAAGGAGGATAGCATTACACATTCGCTTGAAGTGAATTCCCAACTGCACGACATCCTCTGGGAGGCTGTTCCACAGTCCAACGGTGTGAGGAACAAAGGACCTCTGGAACTGAGAAGTTCGACAGCGAGGCACATTTAACGCATATTGGTGCTAACGTTCCGCGAATCTGGTTGCTTTCGGCAGGTAAAGGGGATCAGGGATCAATTGTGAATGTGAAAGATCACTGTTGAAAAGTCAAAGATGAGTTAGTAATCGATTGTTCGTAGTAGTATAATATTCAGATGAGGGGAAACTGTAATCGGGTGAGGAACTGCAGTGTCATAACAAATCTCAATATTCACTTCTTACTTCATTACATCTCTTTGTAAATTACAGTATATATAATAAACATTTTGGAGTATGATAAAAAAATGAAGTTATATTAAAATGCTTTCCCGCTCAAAGCAAAGTTATGAATATCTAAATTTGGCTTCAGGTTCTCTGCGTTCGGAGTCTTCAATAATCTTAGTTACATTATGGCCACGATTAATCATACTGGTGACCCGGCGTAACGCCTCCTAGGTCATCGAGGCACAAGATAAGCAAGTAAATTATGGTCACGACGACTGCTTTAATTGCGACCTGGCGTCACAAATCCTATGGACATCAAGATCGAAGCTGAGTTAGTAAATTATAGAACTAAAACAAGTTCAGCCGTCAGAGAATAAACGTCAATGACGAATAAGGTCACGGTGCCTAGAATAACATGGAGCATGAACTCCCAACCCTTTCTGAGGAAAAAAACAACCCGGTGCCAATCAAGAGCAACCCATTAAATGGAAATCAGTCACCGATATTCAATTAATTAGATTCATTAACCCCTTAATTATTTCCAAAGCCGCAGCGCGAAGTCGCCATTAATCAGTGGCGTTCATCCGAATCATTTCACATCCGCCAAGTTCGGATGCCTTCGTCGTGCTAGGCTCAGGGGGGCCAATTCCACCAATGGAGCTGTCAGTGTACAGAGGAACTGACTAACTAATTCTCTATCTATCTATCTATCTACCTACCTATATATATATATATATATTATATATATATATATATATATATATATATATATATATATATATATATATATATATAATATACACTCACACAGACACCACACACACATATATATATACTCGTACATATATATATATATATATATATATATATATATATATATATATATATATATATATATATATATATATATATATAAATATATATATATATATATATATATATATATAATATATTTATTTATATATACACACATATACATATATAATTAAATTTATATATACACACGCATACACACATACATACATGCATATATATATATATATATATATATATATATATATATATATATATATATATATATATATATATATATAAAATGTTTCTGACTCACATCAGGATCGAACCCAGGCTTTTCAATTGAAAGGCAAGGGCGCTGCTCACTAGGCCATACAAGTCTAAAAGAATTGGAACCTGAGAGCAACTGCACCCTAGTGGGCAGCGCCCTTGCCTTTCAACTGAAAGACCTGGGTTCGATCCTGATGTGAGTCAGAAATTTATTTCTGTTCCACACGTGATTGTGTGTTGATTATTTCTATATATAAAATGTGATATATATATATATATATATATATATATATATATATATATATAAATGTATACATGTAAGTATATATATACATACACACACACACATATATATATACATACATATATATATATATATATATATATATATATATATATATATATATATATATATATATATATATATAAGATTATTATCAAGTAAGGAAATTTTTCGTGAAATTATTATACACATTGATACTTATAGAAGAGAGATTTGAATTGCTAATTTGAAGGCCACTGTCCCCTTTGCTTTGATTGCTTCTCAACTTCATTTACATTTATTTGATTATTAATTTCTTAACTTTATTTGTTATTTTAACATTCATTTTGCTTCACTTCTCTTGGTCCTGTATTTCCATCATTTTGCCTCGATAATTATGTATAATCACGACTCTCTGGATACGACTGGGCTTCTGAATATCGTTGCAAAAAATAAAAAATAATAATCTATAAATAATTTTTAAAATGTTGATCGTGACTGACAACTTCCCCCCTCGTAATTCCCAGCGTCATTAAAACCCGGCAATTATTCCATAATTTTATCCCCTCGTCGTCCCAGGATGCCACTGAAATCAATAACAGCATTCCCAGCTGTTTTATGTCCTATTACTTTCTGGGTAACATGACTTTCTGGGGCCTCTGGAATGACGGGTCTGATGCCAGCAGGAACTGGGTCGCGCTGATACCCAGGAGTAAATGGAGTGAGGGAGTGGATATTAATACCAGGGAGTTTTCTTCCCCCTTTTCTTTTAGCACAGGAAATTTATTTTTTAATGAACGGTGACAAGAAAACGGGAATTTTAGATTCGCTCTCAGGGTCCCCTTGGGGGTGACAGGAGGAAGGGACGTTTGAAGGTGAAGTGAAAGCAAGTTGAGAAGGAAGTTGTAGGGCAGACCCTCAAGCTTAGTTTTTTTACCTACTTATATTTTTTATATGCTCTCTGGAGACTGTCTTGAAAGGAGGTTTTGGGAAAGAGGCACCGAGCCTTTCTTTAATTCAACTGTGGACCAAAAACAACCATCTTCTGGGAGCAATTTCTTTCCAAACTTAGTTATAGCTGACTAATCACTTAAAATATGAGATAATAAGTTTCGATATCTTAAGGCCTTTTTTTCATCACAATTACTAAAGCTCCATATTGTCCAGACCCCCTCGTAGGAGTACTGGTCTCATATTTGGGGGCCTGGAGCTTTTTGCACAAAAGATATATACATTTCCTAGGTCTTTCCTACGTAAAGAAAAACATCTTTCCCTATTTTTATTGCAATGAAACTAAGCCTCAGGCGTTTCATATTTTTTACCTTGTCAGTTCCTATACCCTGAAAAAAGGAAGAAAAAATCCATCATCACTTCATGTCATAAAAATAAACCTTTTTCTTTCCTCCTGTTTGAAGATCTTATCAGTATTGATTCTTTCCCCCTCTCTTTTGGCTCTCGTCAAATTCGACCGTCATCAGTCTTATCAGAAGCGCATTTTTCTTTTTCCCCTTCGAAGACTCTTCAAAACCAATATATTTTTCCCCCCCGTCGTCATTTCAGACATCATCAAAACAACGTTTATTTTCCTCGTCTTTTAAGGCTTCCGAGACTAACATAATTTCCTCCCTTGTCAATTAATGTTCCATCAAAATCTATCTATCCTGCGCCAGTTGCGGTCTCGTGAAAAATTAGAAAGCCTTACGAACTATATCAAATGGAGTTATTCAGAATTATACTGACATTAATCTGCACCCCCAATTCTTTTTTTTTTTTTTTTTTTTGTCGGATGAAAAATTAAAACGTGTTTTTTTTTGGAGGGCCGGGAAGATCTGACTTTTACTTACTGCAAATATAAAATTAGATGAGATTATTTGAAATAACCTTATTTCATTATAAATGAAGTAAAATTAAAAAGGATTTTCCCCTTGAAGAATAACGCTTACCAAATAAAACTTAATATAAAAAAACTCCTTCAAATGATGAGTACCACTTGCCAAACATAAAATGAAGTGAAACTGAATTACTCACGTGATGAATATTATTTAGTAAATATAAAAATGAAATGAAATGAAATGAAAAGGATTTTTTTCACGTGATGAATACCGGCCGCCAGCGAAATATAAAATGAAATAAAACGAAATCAAACATACGCTAGGTTCCCCCTCCCCGCCCCCCCACCAGCCTCGGATGAAGGCCGTCCACTCTTCGATATATAAAAATGCAGCAACAAATGTAATATAGCGAGAGGCAATTCAATAAATTACATCCACTCGGGATGAAACGCGACTTCATTCCATATCAATAAATCAGGATTAAAATTGTAATCTTTTTAACAGATGTTGGCCATATATCATGCACCGTGTTTCGGAAGGGGTAGCGAGGGGTGGGAGAGGGTGGGGGTGGGGAATTTATCCTCTATGGGGATAGGGGTAGGGAGATGGGCTGTGGTGGGGGGGCGGTGAGGTAGGGGAAAGGTATTCACTCTTTGACCCTGTTCTCTGTCCCCGGAAATTTTACTGACCCACACAACTGCCGCTCTTAATATTAAACTCGTAATTTTTAACAGAGGTCGGCCATACATCAAGCAGTCCTCCGGAAGGGGGGCAGGAAGGTGGGCGCTGGGGGGATGGGGGGGGGCGGTTGTGCGGATTATGTATGGCGGGGTGGGGTGAGGGGGGGGGTGCTGCATCAAGGCAGTGTGTTGGTTTTTATAGTAAACCAGAATGATAACATACGTATTAATACGTATTTAATAAAGATGCTGGCAAGGGGACAAGAGGTGCGACTCTTATTTTGGTAAGTATAGTTGTTGGAATATCGAGTTTTTACTGGACTGGAAAATAAATAAACAAATGAATGGCAGATGAATGAGTATTAAATAGAATATTGATATAAATAATAAAATTGAAACTGATGAGTAGAGCTTGTTAAAGGTCATTTGCAAATTGACACTTGTGTTGGTCGAAAGATGAAATACTGAAAATGAATTAATCAATTTATAAAAAATGCTAAAAATTATTAAATAATTTATACACTTGGAAAAACAGAAGTTTCGTATAACGTTCCCAGGGTGAAAATGCCTACATATGAGTGTTATAGGAAGGAAAATAGCTGATAAAGAAATATTTGCAAGAAAATAGGAGAAAATACAATGATAAAAATGTCTGTTTTGATACGAATAATAATAGATATTATTTAGTCATAACGGCGGCCTTTTATGGAATTTGTTTTGAACTACTGAATGTTTATTAAAATAAAAATGAATTCTGAATGCATAGTAATTACGGCTGGCTTTTCATGGAAATTGGTTTGATTATTTCAAATTTGGCGATGGGGAGAACGGAATGAGTAAAAATGAAATGATACAAATTTCTGGCGCCGGCGACGGAAAAATTTTATACTGATATGAAGGTGATCATTCCAGAGTAAATTGGTAGTAATGAGTTCATAAAATTAATAAGATTTTCATATTGTGATTGTGTGTGCGTCTGTATATTTATACATACACATACACATATAATATATATAATTATGTATACACATACACACATATATATACATATACGTATACAGACATTATATATATATATATATATATATATATATATATATATATATATATATATATATATATATATATATATATATATATATACACACCGGGCAATTTACTTAATAAAATTACACAGTGAAACAAATCTTGCCACATTTGCACTATATAAAAAACATACAAACATGTATGTACGTATGTATGTAAATAATGTAAGTACGCATATATGTATAGATTAATGTACGTATCTATGTATAAGCACATACCGCATATATACATTATACATATATATGTATATACTGTATATACATTATGTATATATATGTACTGTATATATATGCAGTATGTGCGTATACATAAATACGTACATTAATTCAAACATACATGCGTACTGACATGCATACTTACATTCATATTTATATATTTTTTATTTAGGGCAAATGTGGCAAGATTTGTTTCACTGTAACTCCACGGTATATATGTATATGTATATATATATATATATATATATATATATATATATATATATATATATATATATATATATATATATATATATATATATATACACTGTACGTGTGTATGTATATATATATATATATATATATATATATATATGTGTGTGTGTATATATATACAGTATATATATATACATACATACAGACAGACCAAGACACGTCCTCATCCTCTAATCCGAAACAGTCCCTCTTGCAAGTTACATTATTTTTTTCCCCTCCCCCTCCCCCCTCCCTCCCCGCCATAAAAATCAAAGTGGACTTTGCAATTTCGGTGGTTTATTTCTGCAGACGTCATCCCGGAGCGTTCCAAAAAACTAATGGCTGTTTGGCATACCATCAGACCCGCTGTCGCTAAACTTACTGGAATCAGCATGGCCGCCTGCCAGGGGCGCCGACGCACGTTTTATGCGGATGTGGACGGACGTTCCACAGTGCGGACAGATGCGAGGAGGTGAATGGACTTTTGTGCGGACACACGTGAGATGAACGGACGCCACCGTTAGGATGTTCGTGGTGATGTTTTGCTAAATGCAGCGAGGATGTCGACTTGGCCAGTACCGAAATGAGGCGATAAATTATATAACTAACACTTATCATAACCTGACTAATTCAATAAAATTAGTATAAAAGAAAAATAAAAAATGAAACGTGTAGATAAGAACAAAATGAAACATTAATATGTACAGAAAGCAAAAACCTTCAAGGAAAAACAAATATACGTGATGGGTAAAAGAAAACCGAAATTCTAGCACACGCTTAGTTTTGATTCAAGTTGAATCCTATAACTAATTTCTTCTAGCAATCTTACAAGCACACAACCACGCACACATTCGCAAATGTTGCAAAACGTCAAAATTACAAAACCTTTGAATTTTTACGCCACCTGGTGCATAAAAATTCAAAGGTAGATAACTTATACTTTATTAAATCACATAAAATGTTTCAAGCGTGTTAGATGAATCAAGTTAAAAACTAATAACACCAATATGTAAATCAATTCATTATTAAAAAATTAAGTGCTAACATTTACTAGCAAAAAAGTTGGCATAAATTAAATGTCACCATTGCTCAGGAAGTTCACAGGTAGGTAATGCAATCCCTGATTAATAATAGTTGCCAGGCAAGGCAAAAGTTCACACCTGGAAACGCGTAATGCAACTCAGCTCCGGCTATTAGTAATGGAAATTCTTTTCAAAGGACTGACAGAAGAAAATTACTGACTTTTTATAAGACAAAAAGTAAAAGACAGCCGTCATCTTTAAAAATGGCTATAAAATGCAGTGTATTAAACAGAAAGACAAAGGACAACAACAATCTGTAAAAATAAGGACAATAAAAGACCATGATTTTTATAAATGGAGATTAAAGACAACCACAGTCATTGAATATTAAATAATAGATATTTTAAAACCACGAGGATATAAAAGACAAACTGCGTCTTTACAAAAATAGAAACACGGAAGACAAGAATATTTAAAAATTAGGAAAATAAAAGACAACGACTACACTGAAAATGCAAGAAATAAAAGACCGCAATATTTTAAAAAGACGAAATATATTGAGATGAAAGACAAGCTCCATCTTTAAAAAAAAAACAAACATAAAAGACAAGAATATTTTAAAAAATACGAACATATACGACAAAGACCACCACGAAAAAAAAGAAATAAAAGACCACGATATTATAAAAAGACAAAATATACTAAAAGACAAAGACCACCATTTAAAAAAAAGGTTTGATAAAAACTTCCACTGAGTAAAAAAAAAAAAAAAAGATTAAGTTTTCACGAAATGTTAGAGACAAGATAGCAATTATTTCAATGCACAAAAATACTAAATGACCATAATATTAAAAAATCTAAAGACAAGAAAACAGAAATATTTTCAAAAGGGAAATAAAAAAAAGAAAGATTGAAATTATAAAAAAATTAAAAGTTTTTAATTCCATTCTCGTGACTTCCACTGCGCATCACTTAGCGTGCTGCCTCTTATCTTCACTTACGATCGTGAAAATACGACTCTTCAATTACCAGGAAACGGAAGTTATTTGAACTTTTAACTGGGAAATCGTTTAAGGTCCGTCTGATGATAAGGTCGTTAAGGTCCATCTGATGATAAGGTCAATTAAAAAAAACGACGTCTGTGAATGCCTTGGCTCTTCCGGCCAAGGAGAGGGTTCACTGCCACAATTTAAGAAAGTTTAGACGTAGGCATTTAAAAGAATAATATTAATTAATAATAATAATAATTAGTGGAGAAAAATATCAAATTATTTATAACTTCCTCTGGGTGTGTAAGTAAAATATTAAGGAAATCTCTGACCATTTTTAATTTGTAAATTAAAAGGACTTGTAAATTTAAGCTTTAGAAAAGTGCTGTACTTCGTAGTTTTGCTTGAATGATAAAGCAACTACAATCTACGAGAGGTGGGTTTCGTCGTCAAAATGCGTCATTCTTACTGAAGCATACTGGTTCATTTTTGTGAACCAATAAAGCAATTTCCAAATCAATAAATGTCTGCTTGAAAGGCAGGCAGCAAAAAGGTCTGTATCACAGCATTCTGTCATCATAATTCATCTGGGACCTTGAAAAGTATGTCAAGGTATACTATATTGGGGTTATGTGATAAAGTTCAGTCATGGGTATCGGCAGAGAAAAAAAAAAAAAAACAAGAAAAATAATGAATGCCGCTGACATTATGTCAATGTATTTGGGAATAATCCACAAGATAAATTATCTCAAAACACGAATTAACCAAAAACATTTACTACACTTCGCCCCTCTCCACTCTCTAAAGAAAACACAAAAGCAAACAGCTGATTAAGAAAGAGAGAGAGAGAAAATGAAAAGGAAGGAAGGGAGGGAGGAAAAGAAACTTGGAAGAGCATGACATAATATCAATCCGAAGTCTGTGACTGTGAGAATTAGATTACGCCGCTTCTGGCTGGATGAGCGTGGGTGGGAGAGGGGGGTGGGTGGGTTGGTGGGGGTTACCGGATATCCGTATTCCAATTCCATTTTGGATAAGGATCAGTAATTCTCTTTATCCTTTGTGGGGGTGATAGCGGTTATTGAACAAAGGCAGCTGTTGATTGGATGGGACTAGTTTTCTTTTTTCCCTCTTCATTCTTCTCTTCCTTCTTTTTTTTTTTACCATTCACACTTCGCGCGCGATCTTCAAAGGCGGCGCTGATGGTTTTGGCGGGAACTCAATTATGGCGCGAGATTTTAAAATTCGCTGATGGAGGGGATGTGGGGAAGGGGAGAAGGATTGGGAAGGGGAGGGGAGAGGGAAGGGAAGGGAGCGGGGAAAGGAGGGGAGGGGAGAGGCTAGATAGCATGGATAGGGGGCTTAGCATCATCTAGTTCCATGTGTGAATAAAAGTAATGGGCGTAATTGATCTCAGGGCAAAAATAAGAGAAACTATAAAATCTTAAAGTTAATTGACTGTCATGAAGACAGTTATTGAAGAAATCATTCCTAGAGATACCCTTACCTACCATTCGTCTGATAAGACTGTAAAGTATTACAATTACACCCAAGTCATTCAAGCAGGTGGACAATAATGTGAAAAGAAAAACGAATTTATTATCCGTCTCTCCATAATTTTGTACCTTGTATTGGCGCTCTCTGTGTCTGATTTGCCTAGGTTTAACTAGTCATCTAAATTTCCGGAACTTAGCCCTCTCGTATCCAATAATTTTTAATTAATTATCGTTATTTCTCCAGACGGAAGTAAGAGTATCCTAATAATCTGTCGAAAATTCCTTAAGCTTCCATCGTCATCCCAATTTCACTTATCTCAAATTCATTAGCCTCAGCCATTATAAGTCCACGACGTTCTAATTATCTATCCCAAGATTGACGTAAAATGGCGTCACAACGCCTATGGTCATCGACAACATTTATCCCAAAATTTCTGGCCTTACCCAATCCCTAGTAGTCCTCTGGCCTTCATTAGCACTGATCAGTTTTCTAACACATAGTTTTATTCCAGACCTCCAATTCCAGACTTCAATTTCCGGCGTCTGAATTTGATCAGCCTAAAATTTAAGAGTCATTAGATTTCCTCGATTCTGCTTTACGGCTCCTGGCTGGCTGCTCGGGTTCAGATCGGCATTGCCTCATTAACCAGTTATGCCGATTTTCTCTGGTCTATATAATCAAGTTTCTTGATATTTTTCCTTTCTTATATTGTTTGGCCATGTTGATCATATCGTGTCTTAACAAACTATGCAGATTATTCCCCATTCTTTAAAGACAGAACATGGAATGGTGAAAGTAAAAGATCCTTGAGGTTTTCTCTAAAATTCTATAAAAAAAATCCATACAAAAATGTCTTACAATTAAGTATTAAACAAACAACAAAGATAATCTAATACCAAAAAACACACATCATTTGAAAATACTGATCAACCGTTTTCCCCACTCATACCTACAATCATTTTCGATAAATAAAGGCAATGGATAGTTTTCTGCCTAACTTTATTTTATAAATCAAACTGGGCCACCTTGCAATTTAGTAGTTCCCCCGCTTAACTTTCCTCTAAGCAGAAAAAAAAGCGTCTTCAAATATTCTGGAGGCGGCCCTTGACAAATTGAACGCGCCCGCTTGGACGTCCGGAAAGTTCCTGGCCCGAATATTTCCCGGATTTTTACGGCGCTCCCGAAATAGGTGATGGCAAGATACGGGTGCCCCATTTTCCGCCACGTACGTTCCTCGTACTACGTCGTCTGTAAGTCACGGGATGCCTGACTTCTACCCCTCCTCCGCCAACAGTGCCTTCCTTGCCTGCCTTATCGTTCGGATATCATCAGCTTCTTCGGCGGTATTTCGAGGCACACGCCAGAGCGTTTCCTCTTGAGCATCATGGAGGTTTCCGGCTCCAAAACCGTCTCCGAACAGTGTACACACTTTAAAGGTCGTTTTCAGTACCTAATTTAATATACGAAATATACACAGACTACTCAAACACGTTATATATTTCTCATACATACATAGTACAGTTTATGCATATAACCATGTACACACACAAGTGTGTATATGCATGTCTGTATGTATATATATATTATATATATATGTATGTATGTATGTAAGTTAGTACAAATATTAACCCACAAATATCGTTTAATATCCAATTCATTATATCTTAAGAATAACTTACACCCAAGGGGAAATATGACTGCTAGGTAGAGTGAATTCGATTTTAAACGATATTTGTGACTTAATAATTGACGAATCACACATACACACACACACACACATATATATATATATATATATATACATATACATACATATATATATATATATATATATATATATATATATATATATATATATATATATATATATATATTATAAAGCTTCTCTCACCGTATAAGTATATACAAGCACTTTCCCCATCCCTCCTCTTTCTGGGAAAGTCAGCACTTGTACCCAATGCCTGGCGTGGCCTGTTAATTACCATTCGTGGGAAAGGATTCTTCCCTGGGCCTGCCATTCGCCTGCAAATTATGGATCCAGACCAATGCATGTAGCCGGAAACCTTTTTCCTTTTTTTTTTTTTTTAACCAATAACCTGGTCAATCCGGAGAAAACTAGCCGTGAAATGGCACACGAATTGTTATCGAATTTGAAACACTCAGAAGCTAATGAACTGGAAAACTGCAGGGTGCACTTTAAAAAGGTTCAATATCTACATCTTTTTTGTATGACTTAGCATGACTTGAGGATTACAGGCCTCATTGTACCCTCAGTCTGTTATCAACATCTGGGTTTAAAGCCAAATCGATTTTTGCTTGGCTTCGATTCCTTCTACTGCCACAGGATCCATTGCCGGTGTTGGGGGTTATGTAGCTAGTTACAGTTTATTGCTTTATGATCAGGATGTCTGAGTGTTTTCTTTGTAATTTAAAAAATACGGCTTTATAATAAAAATAATTCTGATCAAAATTCAACCAAGCATAAAGAAGCCCAATCTGTCAGAATGCCTTTCAACAGAATACCTTCGTAATAATAATAATAATAATAATAATAATAATAATAATAATAATAATAATAATAATAATAATAATAATAATAATAATAATAAATGTTACAAGGAAGTGCCAGATTAAATTTCAGACTCTTTTCATAAACACGTCACTTACATTGCTAGATTTATGTCCTTATTTCGAGGACATACCGAAGGTTAAATATTCTCTGTGAATATTAGTAAAATTGCTTATTCCAAGATTAATATTTACTATACGGAAATATTAGATTACGTATCAAAGAAAACTAAACGGAATAAAATAAGGTTCCCAACTTTAATCAAAATATTAGGAAACGAATACTGTTGAATCTCTCTCTCTCTCTCTCTCTCTCTCTCTCTCTCTCTCTCTCTCTCTCTCTCTCTCTCTCTCTCTCTCTCTCTCTCTCTCTCTCTCACATAAAATACAATGACACAGTAAAACTTGTCCATCCGTCAGCCATAAAAGAAAGAAGAGCGTAAATGAAAAAAAGAAATGTAAAGAAGAAGAAGAAAAAAATCCGACTTCCTAGCCTCGTTCAGAACAGATGTTGCTCCCTTCATCCCAAAAACCTGAAGAAATAAAAAAAAAAAACAAGATTTCGTATCTATTTTTTTTAAGAAAGAAGTATAAAAGTCGTTTCTGAAATCTAGCTCCGTAACGCTCTCCCCTTCATTGAATAATAAATCTTCGGAAAACTTTGGACACGAAAATAAAGTTAAGACTTGTTGATCTTATTTAATTTGTTTCGAGAGAAAGTCTCCAAGTGATTCTAATGTCTACTCTGCCAGCATTCGCTTTCTAACAAAATATAATCAACGGAAAGTTTTAATAGGAAAATATTTTGTAAAAAATTAGATTAAAATTACTAAATGCCTTAAATATATTTCAGAGTACATTTCGAAGTTAACGTAGTATGAAATCGTACTATAACTTATGGACAACAACAGACGCCATTCTTCTCGACTTATATGACAAATATTTATCTAATGAGAGAGAGAGAGAGAGAGAGAGAGAGAGAGAGAGAGAGAGAGAGAGAGAGAGAGAGAGA
>JANJGK010000042.1:17718128-17735628 GCA_039081455.1 Macrobrachium rosenbergii | reverse complement strand
TCTCATATAAATTCCGTTCAATCACGATTATTTTATTAGATCTCTGATGAGATCAAGAACAATTTTCAGAGAGGATGAAAAGACTATTTGTCACAAAAGACAAGAGACTGGGAGAGAATGCCCTTAACAGAGAGAGAGAGAGAGAGAGAGAGAGAGAGAGAGAGAGAGAGAGAGAGAGAGAGAGAGAGAGAGAGAGATTCGTTTAACGTGGAGTAATTCATATGGAAAACACCTCGCCGACTCTCCCCACCACCTTAAACGGAGCCTTCTGCTGCATCAACAGAACACGAAGGGAGCATTTAGCAAACTTTCCATCTTATCTCTTCCATATTTAGGAACAGCCTCTCGGTTGAGCATTCTTTTGAAGCCTTAAAAGAAAAAGTCTTTTTCGCCTCTCTTTTCCTTACTTTTTTGTAATATTTTCTCTTATTCCTTTTATACAAATTTAACCTTTTCCCCTCATTCTTTTACATGTTTTTTTTCTATCACGCTTTTCCCAGGACGTAATTTAACATCCACCACACTTATTTTAGTGCCAATCTAAGAAAGCATGAGTAGGTCTAGCAACCTCATCTCTTACAGACATGCACACATACATTATATGTATGGATGTATGATATACATACATACATACATACATACACACACACACACCTATATATATATATATATATACGAGTACATATATATATATATATATATATATATATATATATATATACATACATACATATATATATATATATATATATATATATATATATATATATATATATATATATATATATATATATAGTATATATAACCATTTCTCAGAAAAAACAGCAAAATGTTCCTTAGTCTATAACTCAAGGCCCCTCTAACTGATGCCAGATCATAAGTCCAAATAAAAGAAAAACGTTGCGCGTAGCCCACCAATCCAGTAAGGAAAAATGAAGACTAAACTTTTAGATTACTAGCTATGAAAACATTGGCACAGTTACGCCGGTTCTCCATTTTTTTATGAAATAAAAAAAAATAAAAGATAAGAAATGTTTTAGGGTCGTCAAGCCTCTCTTCCAGTATTTCTTCCATACGTCTTTTCTTGCTAATAAATGAACAAATAAAGATAACAACAAAAAGCTGAAATGAACGTCATGCGCGTCAACTCCTACTTTTATTAATGAATCCCATACATATTCTGACTAATAATAAATAAACAGTCATGACATTCAATTATGGCTGTCAATTCTGACATTCCTTTACTCTTTTCATAGCTTCAACTGATGCAAAAACTTACGAAAATAATCTCCAGTGGATTATCCGTTCCCCCGTCTACATTGTCAATGGATTTCTCCCATTTTCTTACGTCCATTAGCAATGCATTTCCGTCCTTCCCATATCAACGAAGTTCTCGCTCTTCCCTTTATCTCTTATTACCCATTAGCGCAAAAAACACAATGGAGGTATTTTTCAAGTTTTCTCCCACGCCTCTGAAAGGGAATCCAATTAGAAGAAATTCAATCGTGAGAGAGAGAGAGAGAGAGAGAGAGAGAGAGAGAGAGAGAGAGAGAGAGAGAGAGAGAGAGAGCACTGAAAAAATGGAAATGTTGGTTATTCAAAACTGTGAGAACTGAATTAAATGAGAGAGAGAGAGAGAGAGAGAGAGAGAGAGAGAGAGAGAGAGAGAGAGAGAGAGCATGACACAACCAAATAAAAATATGATAACGAAAACATGCAAGAGCCACGGACAAAAGCTACCATGGAAGGAAATGAATATGAAAAATATAAATAAAAATGTTTTATACAGTTTTCAAAAACGTTCGACAGTTTTTGAAGTGTGTTTCAAAGAGTGAAAACCATCATAAAATTATCCTGCTGAATAACATTCATTTTACACGCCAGTTTTCCATACACTCTTTTACATTTACACCCACATGAAAACATTTCTATTATTACCATTTTACATTTACACCCAACATGAAAACATTTATATTAATGCCATTTTAAATATACACACCACATGAAAACATTTAAATACTATTTCACATTTACACCCACCATGAAAACATTTATATTAATGCCATTTTACATTTACACACCACATGAAAACATTTAAATACTATTTTACATTTACACTCAACATGAAAACATTACGTTAATACTATTTTACATTTACACCCGACGTGAAAACATTTATATTAATACTATTTTACATTTACACCCAACATGAAAACATTTATATTAATACTATTTTACATTTACACCCAACATGAAAACATTTATATTAATAACATTTTACATTTACACACAACATGAAAACATTTATATTAATATTATTTTACACTTACACCTAACATGAAAACATTTATATTGATACTGTTTTACATTTATACCCAACATGAAAACATTTATATTAATACTATATTACATTTCCACCCAACATGAAAATATTTATATTAACTATTTTACATTTACACCCAACATGAAAACATTTATTTTAATACTAATTTACACTTACACCCAACATGAAAACATTTACATTAACACTATTTAGCATCTACACCTATCATGAAAACATTTACATTAATACTATTTAACACCTACACCCACCAAAAAAACATTTACATTAATAAGCAATTACACTGATTTTCCTTCTAACATCAACATGAATGAAGAGAATTCTAACGCAAGATTCAAGCACCTACATTATTTATCGAAGCTTCGACCATAAAAATAATACCGTTAAATTCATCTAAAATGAGTACCTTAGGAAAAAAATTTTACGAAAGCTAAGTGAAAAAAAACACGATAATTATAATGGTTTTTCTCTTGAAAAACGGGATCCAAAATGCGTTTACATTTTTTACCAAGTGAACAATTGTGCAGATGAAAACTAACTATTCAACAGTACCTGACTGAAAAGTAAAAAGGTTCATAAAGCTAAGTAAAAAAATAAATTATAAAGGTTTTTTAAATGAAAAATAGGGTCTAAAAAGTGCGTTTTTTCACGAAATAAAAAAGCTGTACTGATAAGAACTGTACATTTCAAATAAAAACCGGCAAAGAAACGGACCTTCATTACCGAGCAAAATATATCACTGTAAATAATGAAGGCTTTTATGAAAGGAAAACAGATATTTTGAAAATATAAAATTTTTGTACTTCATAAAACGAAGCTCAGTTAAAACAAAACTTTTTTAACACTTTTGTTTTTATGAAAAAGCACTCATCTGAATAAAAGTATCAACGTTTGGATTTCACTGATGAATAAAAGCAATATATAGTACAAATATCTTTAAAGGCGATTCTCTTTTGTATAAAAAAAATGCACAAAATAAAAATCAATATTAAAACAGTATCTGTAACCGATCTAAACTACCAATAAAAATATAGATCATTTTTCTTGCGAAACTGCAATAAAAGAATGATGTCGGAATGAGGTTATCTCAAAAGAGATCTTCTCTTTTCCTGGGAGGAAAAAAGAGAGAGAATGAGGAAAAACAGAGTGTCATCACAGCGAGGATGCAAGAGAACGTTTTTCCTCACACCGGCCAAGTGTGAAATCGTTTTTCCGATCTCGAAGGATGCTGGGAGAATGAAGCTGTCAAAATCATTTTCCTTCGGCGGGACGAGAGGAAAGTCGGGAGGAAAGTGGGGTTTCCTCGTTAAAATGACACGGAAAGATTAAATTTCTTTAATTGTCCTTTCGCAGGATGACACCCACGAATGAATGACGTTTCGGTCTTCCTTTGTGGGGTGCCTGAATGAGCCGGATGTAATTTGTCGGGATGTAATGTAACAATGAATTACCTAACGCAGCTGTTCTTTTTATATAGGTGAAGACATGGCTGTACTTTGACAGAACGAGGCAAGGGACTCCGTTACTTCAGATGATTTTCTTTCGAAAGCGCGGCACTACCCCCGTACGTCCCTTAAATTATTATTAATATTGTTTTAAACACATATTACGGTGAAAACAAAATTAATGACTAGTTAAAATGAGACCCTGGAATGAATTACTCCGATTACCAGAGTTTTTCTGTTGCAGGGAAGTGGAGAAAATGACATATCAATTCCTGGGATGATTAAGAAAAGGAATTGTTCGTTGCTTTCAAGAAAATACAAATAGAATGAATAAATTCACAATGTTCTTCGTCAACTGCTACGCATTCAAAGTACATATCATTCTTCGAAAGAATGATTCCCAGGAATGAAGTCATTGCCAACATTCTTCAGTGAAACAGAACGAAAAGAGTGACGAGCCCCTCCCTCATAAGAATCATTCTGCAGAACGAAGACACTCGAATTCTTTTCAAATGTTTGAATTTGAAAAACAAAATATCTTTGTTTTCCAAAAAACAATGACGTGACTTATAATATTAATCTAAAATACACAAACACAGGCTATTCACTGCTCGTCATAAGAATAACCGGAGTCAATAAAGCAACTCCCACTACGCATCTACTATACTGGAGAAAGAAATGTTTGGCACCTTATTTTTCCAACCTATGATATTATTTGCCTGATAAACGAGCAACATTTATTTTATGCGGTTCTTAGCATTGCACCAAAAACATGACCGTCTAGGGTGCATTTTTAAAGCTTGCACAACATTGATGCAAAAACTTTCATGCAAAATATGGCGTCTAAAAGTTGATAGCACACACCCTTAGACAGAAACCAATTAATTAAGCAACTCTTTATAATGCTGCAGGGTAATAAGCCGAAGGAAAACAATCTTTACTTCTTTCTAAAAAATAAAGTGCAAGACTGAATAAGCAAGAAATCCCCCCCCCCTTTTTTTTTTTCTACCATGAAAGATGAATATACTGAAAATGAGCTCCCAAGGGAAATGTTTATTCGCCCGTATTAATTTATTAACTATTTAGTATAAATCGTCGAGTAATAGCAAAAATGCAGGAGAATGAAGTCAACAACAACAACAACAATAATAATAATAATAATAATAATAATAATAATAATAATAATAATAATAATAATAATGAACCCTAAAATGCCCTCCGAAATTCCTTTTAAGAAGACGCCCCCACAACTCTCCCTTCATTAGGAGAGAAGCACATGAAGCAATTTACCCCGCACAATGCCAGCTTTTAAAAATCTCCTTAAACAGACACGAAAAAGAAAACACATTAACCCAAGATAAATATAGCAGCTATTTTCCCGGCGCAGGGAGCCGCGGGAGGCGGGTTAATACATGCTGCAAAGGACATCAGATTTCGCAGTCGTACGAATTATATAATATATATATATATATATATATATATATATATATATATATATATATATATATATATATATATATATATATATATATATATATATGGGTGAGAAACAGGTCAGTAACCCACTCTCGAGCTACCCCATGGAAAGGAAATAGTCATTATATACATCATATATGCAATATATATATATATATATATATATATATATATATATATATATATATATATATATATATATATATATATATATGTTTTATATTATATATTGTATAATATATAAAAATAAATAATATATATATATATATATATATACATATATATATATAAATTTATATATATAATATAAAACACATTTATAAAATATATATATATATATATATATATATATATATATATATATATATATATATATATATATATATATACAGTATATACATATATATATATATATATATATATATATATATATATATATATATATATATATATATATATATATATACATATATATATATATATATATATATATATATATATATATATATATATATATACATATATATATATATATATATATATATATATAAATAATATAAAGACTATTTCCTTTACATAGGGTAGCTCTAGAGTGGGTTACTCTCCTATTGCTCATACGCCCCACTTCAGTCAACCAACTTCATGGTACCTAATTCACTGCTCACGTCAGCTGGAGCGCAGTGGATTTTAAATAAAACGTTCCTATATCGATCTGTCCTCGCAGGGGATTGAAACCCAGGTTTTTCACTGTATATATCAACATATATTTATACTGTACAACCTTATGAATAATTACTAATCAAAGGTATGCATAAACTGTAAACCCCAATTTATTTCCATATAGTGACTTTATTTAGGCTAGCTAATAATTTAAATAGGAATAGTGTGCCCGTGAAAGAAGTTATATATCATACTGCAATATATGTTGCTTTTGGCAAGCAACCGATTTGGTATCACAAACTGAAGTCAAAATAGGTATGGTACTTGGCTTCCAAAACAAATTATATAAAGATTTAATCTACTATAGAAATAGGAAATAAATTCTCTACTTATAGTCATAAAACATTGATTTAGTATTACAAATTGACGTTAAACTATCGTTGTTAATGACGCTGAAAATAAATCATTTACTATAATAACTTATACAATTTCAGTCTTTCACTATAACATTCAGACAATTCAATTATATACATAAAGACACCAAAACAATTTAAAAGTATAACGATATACTTACAGAACTCAGGCCACTTATATTGTGTCACAAGATTTACTGACCTGGAAAAAAAATAAAAAGTAAAATTAACGAAGTGTCTAAAAACTATTTTTTTTATGTAACCATCGAAATATGACATCCCACATGACAAATGAAATATACACATGTTTAAACATCTAAGTAAATACACATCCGCCATATCATTTACACAACTGAGTTAATAGAAGTATACAATATGTTTACAAATCTGAGCCAACACATATATGCTGTCCAATATTTTTTACACCAGTGTTTATCTAAATATGCAAAATATGATTATAAGTCTAATTCTATGCAAATATTATTTATGTTTAAATACATGAGTCATGCAAATATAAAAGAAGCTGTTACATAATCATGACATTTTGTGAGAAATGAAAATAATAAGTTAAAAACAATAATTAAAACTAATAAAAGACAAAGTCCAAATAAACTAAACATCACAACTCGAAAAAACCGAAGAGTAACAAAAGTACGTGAAGAAAAAATGGCAAGAAAGAAAAACATAAGAACAAAGAACAATAACCTAATAAAGGCACTAAAAAAAGAAATTTTATGGTCGCGACCTTTTCCAGTTAAAAGAAAAGTTTTCTTTATGGTCTCTGATTGTTACCAAGTTAGCTAATTAGTTAGGGTCAGATAATAATTAACGAAGGAAAACGGCTGTAGAGGAAACCGGACCACGAAATCTCTCTCTCTCTCTCTCTCTCTCTCTCTCTCTCTCTCTCTCTCTCTCATTTTTTCCATGATATAAATTTAAAAGCTAAGGTTGCGAACACACACATATATGTGTTTGTATGTATATATGTGTTTGTATGTATATACAGTAAGTATGTAATCGTCATTAAGCCATATCCATTAACAGGGAGTGGCATCTAAGAAAAGAAAAAATGAACACTGACACATTCACAATTTAGACCACTGAATCGCAGATGAAACCCCTATGCAGAAAACTTCCCAGCAATGGTTGCAACATACACATAAGGCTCGCCAGCAAATACATACATACACACACAGATATATACGTGGTATGTGTATATAAATATATATATACACATATATATATATATATATATTTATATATATATATATATATATATATATATATATATATATATATATATATATATATATATATATATATATATAGTTTTCTTAAAAGAAAGTTTTTAGCTATTACTTATAGGGTGAGGTTACCAGCTCCACGCCCAGCAACCCGGATATTCACCAGTCCAAGTGACTGATAAAACAACCAGCGGTGTACTGAGCATCATGTTACTGCCGTCGGCTGGATATACATACATACAAATATCCAAAAAGTTAAGTATAACTTAGTTTCACCAGACCACTGAGCTGATTAACAGCTCTCCTAGGGCTGGCCCGAAGGATTAGACTTATTTTACGTGGCTAAGAACCAGTTGGTTACTTAGCAACAGGACCTACAGCTTATTGTGGAATCCGAACCACATTATACCGAGAAATGAATTTCTGTCACCAGAAATAAATTCCTCTAATTCTTCATTGGCCGGCCGGAGACTCGAACTCGGGCCTGGCAGAGTGCTAGCCGAGAACTCTACCGACTCCTCCAACGAGGAACTTAACATATATACATACATACATACATACACACCAAGAGTTCTTTTCTACTACTCGCCCAACGAGGAACTTAACATATATACAGTGCATACATACATACACACCAAGAGTTCTTTACTACTTGCAACAACTTCTGACGATGCTGCTTCTTCTCTCTCCATTCAAAAACCACATCATTCACTCGATCCCTTCCCAGGCTTTCTCGGCCTTCTTTGTCCTTTGGCGCGCGCTCTCACCGCAGATTTCGGACAAGATTTCAGACCTCCTTCGGCTTAAGACCAAAGAACTTCCTTGTTGACACGAGGCGAGGAGGGAGGTCTGATAAACGGGAATAGCGTGGCATGCAAACGATGCCCGGGGATGGGAATGCGCGTGAAGAAACAGCTGAAGGTCGGGAGGTCATGCAAACGCGTACCACGTTCAACATTATATCTGCCTCGCTCTAAGGAACAAACACTGAAGCTTAAGACAGGGGAGCATTTACACGTGTAAGTGCTTTAGTGTGTGTGTGTTCGCATAATCTTCATAAAGTATCATAAAGTGTTGATTTTTGGGAGTGAATGTTAAATATTTTACTTATAAAAATACCGCATTTCAAATATTTGATAATCTGATACAACAAAGTTAGTGGATGCTCTAATGTGCTGGCAAATAGATAGAAATTCATAGAAACTATACTAAAATACACAAAGATAACGTCTGCACCAAACTTAATGATTCAACTTCTGAATAATAACAAATAATCAGTAACAAGAATGAACCGGTACTTTCATTAAAGAATGAAAACTCAATGAACATCGGATTCATTAAAGAAAATGAGCGAACTATACCGCAAAAAAAAAAAAATCAATCAATCAATAATCCAAAACCTAAAGGAATCACCTCTACAATTTCAGAAGGAAGGAGGAAATTGAATAGTGATGGGAAAAAACTCTACGGAAATAGCCTCGACGATTTCATTAAAAATGGTAGACCTTCAAATTGCTCATAAAACATCCTTATAATTGAACCACTGATTACAAGGGAAGTATCTTTTTATCCCGATCTATAAGAACGTATAAAAAATGTTCAGGAGTTCGGAGAGAGAGAGAGAGAGAGAGAGAGAGAGAGAGAGAGAGAGAGAGAGAGAGAGAGAGAGAGAGAGAGACGTCGTCCCAAGAGTAAAGGTATAATTTGCTATCGAATTGGTAACATATAATGAACGATCTATCTGGAGAGAATGAAGTGACGCCAGCCTAATGGGCATATTAATGGGTTTCTCAGCTGTCTTTTAGAGTTCGTAATCTGAGTATCTAAAGGGGCGACTTTGTTCCCACTGTGCCTCCTTCATCCTAGCTGCAATCCACAATAGTAAATAATTACCAGGTAACTAATTCAATGCTTAGTTTAAATGATAATAGATTTTCAAAATCAGTTTTTACTTGCAGTTACTTTATACACACCTTAACACAAAAATACACACACACAGATATATATATATATATATATATATATATATATATATATATATATATATATATATATATATATATATATATATATATATATATAGTAAAAACTGCAAAAAGACTTAGTCTACAGAATGTATGAAAGGACTGTTGCGGTAACTCCTTTACGGAAGTGAATTGTGGATAATGAATAAAAAGAAATTATTGAACGTCTTGACTTCCACTCATCACAAAGTGTACAAGCAAACTTGCACATAAAAGTGATATATCAGCCACTTCTCTATTACCGCTACATTTCACAGTGATTAGCATTATTGTGACAATAAGACATGGTTTATAAGTAAATAGTTTGTATTCCGGATAGGAATACAAATTATCTAAACGATTTTTGCAGATACTGTAATCTCGCTTACTGCAATTATGGTAATTTTCAGATTCATCGACAAAATCACCCGTCACAGTTGTAAGAAAATATCCTTCAGAGCAGTATTAAGAATTAAAATTACTACAGACCTAGTACTAATACAACTTGCAAGTCACATCTAAACTAATAATCAATAAAAACAGCAGCAAAATTCCTAATATAATAAAAAAAAATGACATGAATAACAAGGAAACGCGGCCATCCATCTATCCCCAGCTAATGCCCAAGGGTGTTTTGATATGCGCGCAAGGGGCTCAGCAGCTGTTGTGTCGGCTCAAACAGGCATCGAAGATTCCAATCTTCGTCACGCATGATAACAGGCGTATGTCTTAGGCTGAATCAATAACCAGTCACCACAAATCGCTTGTCAAAAGCAGAGTGGCTTTGAGGAAGGTGTGCATTTTTTTCATATACGTATACGTAATCGTTTGAAGATGTAGTAGATCTTAAGCACAACATTACACACACACACATATGTATGTATATATATATATAATATATATATATATATATATATATATATATATATATATATATATATATATATATATATATATGTGTGTGTGTGTGTGTGTGTGTGTGTGTGTGTATGTGTATACACACACATATACATATGATATCAGTTTCTCCTAACACACGCATATACAGTATATGGTTGCAACAGTAGGTCGAGACAGTATTAAATTACACATTATTTCAAGACATTTAGTCAAACACTTTTGTGTGTAACTAAACATCATAAATAATACGTACATACAACTGTTCTGAAACAGGTTTATGTTATGATTACCTATTTTCCCAGAGGCAGAGCAAATGTGGGAAGAAGTGGAATGAAGGGTGTGGCACAAACACACACACAAACACAAAGCAATAAAAACCAACATGAAACGATGGCGAAGTGAATCATTCCTGCAGAGGAGATATGAAAATAGTATCAACATCCAATACGGGATATCCAGCGATCTCTTTTCTCTTTCCCCATCCAATTTCATTCTTATCTGGTGGCGACTCTTCCAACCTTCTAAAAAAAATATGATCGCCATCATCCGACCATAGGAAATCCTCTTAACACTAATCCACAGTTTCTATCTCTCACTCTATCTATCTCCTCCTCTCATATATATATATATATATATATATATATATATATATATATATATATATATATATATATATATATATATATATATATATATATATATATATATATATATATATATATATATATATAGACAAAATCCACGAAGGAAAGAGAAACAGTGGAGTGCTGCAAGGCCTTTCGACTTATAGTCTTTTACTTAACTAAGTAAAGGACTAAAAGTCGAAAGGCCTTGCAGAACCGCGTTGTTTCTCTTTCCTCCGTGGATTTTGTCTTTATTTATATATTCATCAGGTTCCATATTTTCGTGATTCAGTTATATATATATATATATATTTATATATATATATATATATATATATATATATGTATATATATATATATGTATATATATAAAGCATAAAAATTCAATATGAAAAAACGCAACAAACAAACACATCAACAAACAATCGAAATTCCACTGAAGTACGCCCAGAAGACCAACCACACCTAATTACCTCGGACGCAAAAGACCCGATCCAAACAAAGGCTTCAAACGGGGCGTCGAAGACAATGGCTCGACCGTCGTAAAAGCCCGAATTATCGGGTCGACCGATTGGCGACAAAGGACGCTCCCCAAATCCCACCATCCGCCCCCGCTCTGGGAGAGGACAAATCGCCAGAGACAAAGAGCCCGGCATCAAAAAGGTAATAGTCTTCGTCTATGGTTGATTTGGAAAAAACAAAAATAATAATAATACTTATTATTATTATTATTATTATTATTATTATTATTATTATTATTATTATTATTATTATTATTATTATTATTATTATTATACCTGCAATAACAGCAACTATTATAAAAAATATGATGATGACAACAGCAACAACAACAACAACAACAACAATAACAATAATAATAATAATAATAATAATAATAATAATAATAATAATAATAATAATAATAAGTATTATTATTATTATTATTATTATTATTATTATTATTATTATTATACCGTCAAAAGGAACAACTACCATAACAACTACGATGATGATGATGATGACAGCAACAACAACAAAAACAACGACCACAATAACAACAACAACAACAACAACAACAACAATAATAATAATAATAATAATAATAATAATAATAATAATAATAATAATAATAATAATAATAATAATAATTCTCATCATAGCAATTATCAATTATATCTAAACTATAAATATCTTGGAAACAAAACTGATAACAACCACCAACAATAAGAAAGTGAAGAACAACAACGAAATGTACAATAAAGATGTATATTCGGAATTTTTTTTTTATAAAATCAATATGAAAACAACATGGAGTTAAAAAAATGATATTCAAAATCATACTGAACAACTAACCCACCTGACTTTGTAAGTAAAAGCCACTGAGAATTATGAAGTTAATAATAATAATAATAATAATAATAATAATAATAATAATAATAATAATAATAATAATAATACAGGTTCGAAGAAAGTAGGGAGAACTCAAAATATATACGTAGGTTAAACTGTTGATTAATAATTAAACAAGTAGTTTCAGGTATGAAAATTTTATAAAGGTATAAAACAATAGAAAATGTAAAATCGTTTACTTTCTTGTCCGTGGTACCTTTGCATTCTTGTTCACCATTCAGCTGCTTTCATCCGTAACGTATATTCCAATCCTACTCTTAATGATCGTTTCTTGATTATGTGGCTAAAAAGAACAACATACTAACTTTAACCTATTATCATTCAAAATACTTCAGAATTTCTTTGGTACAGACATTATAGGAAAATTATATCTAATGGACACCACAGATTGATCTAACCTAATAGACATCACAGAGTAGCCTGCCAATTTGTAAATGATAAATAAATAAGACCTCGAGCAAAAGATGAGAAACAGTAAATTATTAATAAGAAATGTGCCGAAGTTTCTTCGGTGCAATCGAGTTTTCTGTACAGCGCATAATCAAGGTTACCGAAAATAGATCTATCTTTCGATGGTCTCGGTATAATGCTGTATGAGATGCGGCCTATGAAACTCTCAGCCGGCAGTGGTGGCCTGTATTGTTGCGTTGCCAGAAGCACGATTATGGCTTGAGGGTTACAATTTGGTATGTTTGATGATTGGAGGGTGGATGATCAACATACCAATTTGCAGGCCTCTAGCCCCAGTAGTTTTTAAGATCTGAGGGCGGACAGAAAAAGTGCGGACGGACAGACAAAGCCAGCACAATAGTTTTCTTTTCAGGAAACTAAAAACTAAAACAGAGTAAATCAAATGAGTGATCATGAGCCTCAAAGGAATTTCACGAACAGAGAAAACTGACGACAGGAAGTTAGGTCAAAGCGTCAGGCAAACATGAGAGCGAACTTGTTTATTATGACACGCCAGAGAATCTTTTGCCTAGCATCGAGGCGTCACACCGGAGGCGCCAAGCTCCTTGGAGGCGCACGGACCGACGTACGTGACAAACGATGCAGGAGTCCGACTAATTCCTCCCTCGAGCTGCGAGAAATGAGCACGAAAAGAAAGACGAAGTCAAGGAATTACGAAAGCGCAAAAAGGAGATAATAAAGATTCGACAAAAGAGAGTCCGGGAGAAACGACAACACTGGGGAGTGGAGGACATCACTCGCCCGCTCTCCCCCTTCCCCCCCGCCCTCCTCTTCTTTCTTTTTGGTATGGAAATTAAGGCGGACACTAAAGGAGCTTTTGTGTTCTCTTGACAATGCACACACATTAGTTACGCACAGAAAGAAAAAAAAGGGGAAGGAAGAAGCTTCATTTATGTCTTTACTTTGAAGAATTCCTCATAGGATGTCAAGGGAGATATTGTGCCTCAAGTAGCTTCTATGGAGGAATAAATAAAAGCTCTAACAACATTACGTAATGCATAATGAAAGGGAGTTTACATAAGGGTAAAACATTGTACGAAACGCTGTACATACACTCGCAGACCAGCTCACGCGCATACGGTTCTCAGCAAGTCTCTTTTGTTACGAGGTTCTTAGCCCCGAGTCCTTTCCTTCTCCACCTGATTGACTAATATTTATCTTAAAAACTTTATAGAATATTCAGCTCAAAGAAAGCCTTCTTTCTTTGATTTTCCACCCATGTTATTTTGAAAGTCGTGTTCTGTCACCAGCTACTCGACTGCACTGTGTACGGAACACTCCTCATGTAACGGATAACTTACAGTTGGCCCCGTAGGAGGGTAGTGCCGCCAGTGTACCTCAAGCGGTGCACTGTAAGCATTAGTTACGGTTCTTTGCGGCGTCCCTTCGGTCCCTAGCTGCAAACCTTTCACTCCTACTTACTGTACCTCCCTTCATATTCACTTTCACGTATATAATACTTAGTACTGTCCAGGTTTCTTATAGAAAAATGTTAATATGTAAGTATGTGATGAACAGTCATATATAATACATATGTGTAGATATATATATATATATATATATATATATATATATATATATATATATATATATATATATATATATATATATATATAAATATACATATATGTATATATACATATATATATAAATACAGACACATATATTATATATATATGTGTGTATGTATATATAAGAAATGATGAAAACATTCACACATATGAAAACTACTAACTCAGCGAAGGCCGAAGTGAAAAGAAACGAGAGAGAAAAAAAGAATGACAACAAGAGATTACTGAACACGGCTGAAAAATATTATCCTACATATTTTCCAGGCAGGAACGAGCGAGAAACGAAGAGAAAATCCGATGGTCGTGTAATACTGGAATAAGAGCCATTGAAAGAGGTGACGGGGGGTTGAATGGAGAGCGAGATGCCAAGAGGTGAAGATTGAAATACTTGATGAATTGAAGGGAGGGAGGGAGGGAGGAAGGAGGGAGGGAGGGTCTCATGGGAATAAAAAAATAATGAAGAGGACCACTTAAAGTAGGGGAGGACTGAACAGGAGGGATGTCAAGATTTTGCCTTCAAGCAAGGCTCTTTCAGTATACCTATGCGTGTATGCACGTATATTATGTATTTATGTATGGGCTGAGCAAAAACCTATATAAATTATACATATATATATATATATATATATAAATATATAAATATATATATATGTATATATATTATATATATATAAAAGAACTATGTATTCATGTATGGAAAGAAACCCTATGTAAATGTGAACTATGTATTCATATATTGACAGAAAAACAAAGTGTGTATATATATATATATATATATATATATATATATATATATATATATATATATATATATATATATATATATATATATATATATACAGTACACACACACACATATATACATATATATATATATATATATATATATATATATATAATGTAAATTATGTATTCATGTATGAACATAAAATCTATGTAGGCTAATTATGTATATGTGAACTAGGTAAACTAGGTATTCATATACAGACATGAAAACTGCGTATGCGTGAATGTATGTATTCACACTCGTTGCTGTATGTACAAATTCATTTGCAATTTCTGCAAGTAAAAAAATAAACGAATAACACACGTTTAATGAAATTAAAATAGAGATAAACAATAAAAAATAAGAAATAAATAACATATATAGATATATATATATATATATATATATAAATGTAAAATAAAATAAGTAAATAAGTAAGTTAATAAATAAATACATAAATACATAATAAATAAAAAATAAATATACAGGTAATCAAACTCCTTCCTTCCTATTAAAAATCCTCGAGATTTACCGAACAAAATTTTTTTCATAATCTAACTCCGTAATTTTCCCATAGTTATGAAGAGTCTCCTCCTCCCTACATTCCCACACTACTCAGACATCTGCTGCCACTTGCACGTTCAAGATCCGGAAAACACACTTGAAAAGTCATTAAGAGTTCACCAACATCATCAGCATCACATTTCTCTTTCTCTCTCTCTCTCTCTCTCACAAGCTTTATGGATGTGTTTAGGATTTTTCAGTGATCCCTTTTCTCTCTCTCTCTCTCTCTCTCTCTCTCTCTCTCTCTCTCTCTCTCTCTCTCTCTCTCTCTCACACACACACAAGCTTTATGGATATGTTTAAGATTTTTCAGTGATCCCTTCTCTCTCTCTCTCTCTCTCTCTCTCTCTCTCTCTCTCTCTCTCACACAGAAGCTTTATGAATATGGATAAGATTTCTCAGTGACCACCCCTTTCTCTCTCTCTCTCTCTCTCTCTCTCTCTCTCTCTCTCTCACACACACAAGGTTTATGAATACGGATAAGATTTCTCAGTGACCAGCCCTTTCTCTCTCTCTCTCTCTCTCTCTCTCTCTCTCTCTCTCTCTCTCTCTCTCTCTCTCTCTCTCTCTCTCTCTCTCTCTCTCTCTCTCAAAACTTGGCCTAATCTCACGTCCTCTTAATTACTCAGTTATCCCACTCCATTACTCAATGTCCTTCTCAGGGCCTACCCTCAACTCTTACCAAAGTGCCTATTTGATCTCAAGTGTACGAGGGAAAAAAAATCTGGAAGCGGCACTTGCACGCGCCGGAAAACGTACGCGTTTTTGAGGGCTCTATGCTTCTATAAGATGAGAATGAACTCGCCAAAGGAAAATGAACGCGCCGCAAGGAGCAACTGAAATTAAAGTTGGGAAAGTGAAATCACAGTAAATGAAACCCTCAAATGCCAACGTGAACTCGTAATGTGGAAAAAAAAATATTAGTAGTTACGCTATAAAAAAATATAAATATATGCCTGCATTAGTGGCAACTTACTATAAAATTATATGCCTTCATTAATGGCAACTTGCTATAAAAATACACGCCTACATTAGGGGCAACTTGCTATAAAAAAAGTGCTATCGCAAGTGGCAACTTGCTATATAAAATATGCTAGCGCTAGTGACAACTTGCTATAAAAAATATGCTAGTGCTAATGGCAATTTGCTATACAAAAATGTGCTAGCGCTAGTCTTAACTTGTTATAAAAAAAATATGCTAGCGCTAGTGACAAATTGCTATAAAAAAATATGCTAGCGCTAGTCTTAACTTGCTATAAAAAAATGCTAGCTCTAGTGACAACTTGCTATATAAAATATGCTAGCGCTAGTGGCAATTTGCCATGAAAAATTATGGTGGCGCTAGTGGCAACTCGCTATAAAAAATATATGCTAGCAGTAGTAGCAACTTGCTATAAAAATATATATATTCGTGCTGGTGGCAACTTGCTATTAAAAAATATGTAGCGTAGATCGTATTAAAAAAAAAAGAAAATAGTGCGATCTTGTAATAACGAAAACCCCGAAAAAGGCTCTTTGAACCTCACAATAGGAAGAAAAAAACTCACAATATGAAACACTTGGAAAAACCTAATGTGAACTCGCCAGACAAAAAAAAAAAAAATAAATAAATA
>JANJGK010000042.1:17710628-17713128 GCA_039081455.1 Macrobrachium rosenbergii | reverse complement strand
TTACCTTGATTACGTAGAATTTCTACTGGGAAAAATAACAAAAGTGTTATAATTCTAGTTATTCCTCCTCGCCAATAAGTGCTTTGTTGAATGGGTTTAAATTTAGTAATGTGTGTGAGTGATTCTATTTCATTTTATTTATTTTTTTTTCATTTTTCTATATTTTACAGTACAGATTTTGCTGTGCTTCTTTTATACGTACCTTTGTGTATTGGTGTGTGTATGTGTGTGTGTTTGCGTGTGTTTCCTTATGACACAAACCCCAGTAAATCAACAAAAACACAATGTATAATATGGAAATCACAACAGTCAATCCCTCATTATATATATATATTATATATATATATATATATATATATATATATATATAGTATATATATATATATATATTATATATATATATATATTATATATATATATATATATATATATATATATAATATATATATATATATATATACTACATATATATATATATATATATATATATATATATATATATATCCAATATATATATATATATATATATATATATATATATATATATATATATATATATATATATATATATATATATGCATACATATGTATATATACAATATATATATATATATATATATATATATATATATATATATATATATATATATATATATATATATATATAAACACGAGAACACATCATCCAATCCCTGATGTAAGAAATTAATTAAAAAAGAGAGACATTACAATCAAATATATTTGCAAAAAAAAAAAAAAAGATTGAATAATAAGAAAAGTATCTCTTTAACTGCTTCTAATATCAAAACAGACATATAAACATTTTAAAAGTTACCATTTAAGCACTTACTTCAGTGTTTCACTTTATACTATCATATAGAAACGTCAATTGAAGAGGATATTTAAAACAGAGAGAGAGAGAGAGAGAGAGAGAGAGAGAGAGAGAGAGAGAGAGAGAGAGAGAGAGAGAGAGAGAGAGAGAGAGAGAGAGTATAATTACACCAGTAAATCCAATTGTTTAACCTTGTTATCTGCTAAGTCTAACAAAATATCTTGATAAGAACGAACGATTTATGCAAATCTAATCCAACAATTCAGAGTTAAAATAAGATCTTACCTGAATAACATTCGCGAGGAGAAGTCGGAACAGGAGGAAGGAAGAATGAGTGGGTGGGTGGGTGGGAGGAACCAAGGAAAGCTGGAAGGGAGGGAAGGAGGGTAGGAGAAAAGGAGCACATATCGACTTTAAAATTTGACCCAAAAATTAAAGAAGAGGAAAAGAAAAAAGGTCCGTCGTTTCATTACATGTCGTTAAGGCTTGTGATATTACTCAGGAGCGCAATTAAATCGCCCTGAGTGATTACTCAATACGAGTTTTAAATGAGAATATATTGGTCCTTCTCTTGGTGACGTATTAAGACCGCAGCGCTATGCATTACGTTTAATATCTTAGATGACGTAATTTGTCCTGCCTGAACGTACAAGAGGTGCCGTTAAATTTCAAGATATCGATCTCCTGGACTTGACAATTACGTCAATTTTTACTCAATGCATAACATACAGGATATTCCTCCGAGCAAGAACCTCTCTGCATACCTCTGTTTACCAATTCGGTTCATAAACAACAAGTAACAAGATATATTTGCATATCTTAACATCCATGTTTGCCAACTGATTTTGTTAATAACAAAATGCAGTTGCAAAACAACAAGCCTCCTACGCATCCTGCTTAATGAGCATCGGGGAAAATAACAACGCTTAATGTTTATGATACCAAATAAATCCTGCTCATTAAGATCGGCGATTTATATACGGCACTGAACACAGACCAGGTAACGAAAAGAACGGGAAATTGATGAAGTCATCAAACACGAGTCCAAGGTCGTTTCCCAAACGAGGCGAATTTCGGAGGAAAATCTGCAAGACAAAAAACAATAAAAGAAAAGGATTAAGAAAGAAGTAACCAAACGAAAGAGAGAGGGAGGCTGACACCTGAGATAATCTGCTAGGAAAAAATAAAAGAAAAGGATTAAGAAAGAAGTAACCAAATGAAAGAAAAAGTGAGGCTGACACAAGAGATAATCTGCAAAGAAAATATTTAAGAAAAGGATTAGGAATGAAGTAACCAAATGAGAGAGAAAGGGAGGTTCACGTCTAAGATAATCTGTAAAGAAAAAAGATAAAAGAAAAGAGTTAAGAAAAAAGTAACCAGATGAAAGAGGGAGAAAAAATAAAAGAAAAGGATTAAGAAAGAAGTAACCAAATGAAAGAAAAAGTGAGGCTGACACAAGAGATAATCTGCAAAGAAAAAATTTAAGAAAAGGCTTAGGAATGAAGTAACCAAATGAAGGAGAAAGGGAGGGAGGTTCACGTCTAAGATAATCTGTAAAGAAAAAATAAAAGAAAAGGGTTAAGAAAAAAGTAACCAGATGAATGAGGGAGAAAAAAAATAAAAGAAAAGGGTTAAGAAAAGAGTCACCAAATGAAAGAGAAAGGGTGG
>JANJGK010000042.1:17700628-17705628 GCA_039081455.1 Macrobrachium rosenbergii | reverse complement strand
CAATGGAAAATGATAAATAGGTTTCTATAATTAGGCGCCAGTACTATTTCACTCATTAAAGAAATTATTTTAAATATAAAAAGAGGAACAAAATCCACTCTGGCTCCTTGATCAGTGGCATAACGGGCTCTGTCCTCAAGAACATCCTGTTTCAGATTGTACAGTCACAACGTTTTGAGTCTTTGCTGCTTGGTGGAGACTAGAGGTCCACACCAGGGCTCTTCAACACCTTACCACATTTTCGGAAACGCTTAATCTAAACCAACCATCACTTCAAGGATACTTTTACATTGTGGGGCTAAATAAATATTTAATATCAAGACTGATATTTGATTTCAATAAGTAAATATGTCTGCTGTTAAAAGACCCGAGTTTTGGAACTGAAGAGGATTCATTTTGACATTTTTCTTATTACAATTGAAATTCTTATTACCCTATCACGTCCGTTATTGTTGTTAAGTGATGTTGGGCCAGGTCTGTGGGGACATCAACATGGGGCTAGCAACCTCATCCCTTTTTGCGTTCTACTTTTCAAGCTTTGTAAGTTAAGAATGTGACCTAGTGGTCTCGTTAAACCACATATTGATCACTTGTATGGGTAGTATTTTCAAAAATATTATTACAATTCCAGATCAAAACGTCTCAACATCTTCATAATACACTTCCAAGTGAAATTCTAACTATAATCCTCGTTCACTTAATCTTATAAATAAAACACCAAAATAGCACACGGTTTTCTCTCCCAACCAAACCCATTTTCTTTAAACACCATCCTAAATGAACCTCCTAACATGAGAGCTTCCAACCCCATTTTCTTTACCGATCAACCCCGTTTTCGTTGAGAGAGCCATTCTCTTCGCAACGCCTTTCGGGGAAATTTTCCCAGACGATTAGCAAGATTATCCTTGCGATATTAAACCCTTCAAGAGGCAAGAAATTATATCCGCCGGCGGGAGGGTTATGGCTGATTGCGATGAAGGACCTGGCCCATTGACGACGGGTTTAATCTTTCGTGAATTAAATCTGGGAGTAGAATGCCGAGATGAAAATACACTTCATTACTTAGATTTCCAGATTACGCTGCTCGTATCGTATGCATATTTTGTTGATAAAATCTTATTTGTTCTTTATTCTTTCCCTCCTCCTTCACTTCTTCCATGCACACTGCCATTCTAAACTGTAGCACAGTATGTTGTTTTGCAAGTTAGCCGTAGAGAGTGAATTAATATGTAAGTTTGTACATTTTAAATAATAGCTGAAATACTTCAGTACGAAGTCGAAAGCTAATTTCGGGGAAGGGAACTGGGTCGTTAGGAGCTATTGTTAGTCTGATAAGGACTGCAATCAGGATTCCATCGCTTCTGTCAACGGCTTGTTAGGTATTACACCTTCATGGAAGAAACTGACACACTAAATATTTATATATGTATATATGTACATGTATATATATACACATATATATATGTCTATATGTATGTATACATACCTATACACATCCATATTGAACTCAAGAGCTTCTCGATTTCTTCTGACTATTCTGCCCTAAAATGGAAAACTGCAGTATCTGCAAAATTTTCGAAACTGAGATATGCCACCTATTGGGCTCGTGAAACACTAATACACAAGTTACTGCAGTTTCAGAATGATTCTTCAGTGCTTTATTTAGGGGGGCCCATTTGCAGTATCTGCAAAATCAGTAGTAGGGCAAGGGAAAACTGCAGTATCTACCATTTTTCTCAGTTTTGTATTTTTGCAGATACTGCAGATTCTTCAATTTTAGGGCAGTATTATTGAAACGCTTAATAAGCTTGCAATAATGTTACTTACAAATGCTACTGAAATCGAAAAATTAAGAGCTCTTTGGGGCTATTAGAAAACACACAAGGACTCACTTTTATATATACATACATACTCACATATATATATATATATATATATATATATATATATATATATATATATATGTGTGTGTGTGTGTGTGTGTGTGTGTGTGTGTGTGTGCATAACTGAATCACGAAAATATGGACCGTGATTATAAATAAAGATAAAATCCACGAAGGAAAGGGAAACACTGGAGTGCTGCCAGGACTTTCGATTGTTTGTCGTCCTTTACGACAGACAGTCGAAAGGCCTCGCAGTACTCCAGTGTTTCCCTTTCCTTCGTGGATTTAATCTATATATATATATATATATATATATATATATATATATATATATATATATATATATATATAGCATCGAGTTAGGGGAGAAGGAGAATTCCTTGTATTTCCTTTCAATGTACTTTATTGTGCTGACGTTTCAGGACCATGTGTCCCATTTTCAAAGCTATAAATTAAAAAGACAACAGAATTAAAAATACTCAGATTTTAAAACGAGAAAAAAGAAATTTTACATAAAATTATAAAAAGAAACATAACAGAAAGGAACAATGAATACCAAATAGTGCTGAAGGCAAAAGCTGAGTGACATTCAGGGTCCGTTTTGGTTCCAACGAAAACTCACGAGAGGTATAGAGGTGTTGACGTGGACTGAGTATTTAATTGGGGAATTAGTTGTTTAATAAACAGAGATTCTAGTATTGACAGTTGGTGGTCATTTGGAGCTTTGCAAGCGTCCCGCTTATCTACGATAAACATTTTTACCAAGATTTACGACAGATAATAAACAAATATTTACCGGCTGTCGAATTGAAACTAGTACCTAATAATCCAATGACGATCAAGTCTATGTTTAAATATAAAGAAAGTCTGCACCCTCTGATGACCTCGGGAGTCATATACCTGTTTAATTGCCCCAGGTGTGACCTGGGGAAGTACGTGGGCTCCACTCGTAGGTTGTTGAAGGTGAGATTAGACTCTCATCGTGGCGTAAGTTACCGAACGGGTGCTAAATTATCAAACCCCGAATTTTCATGCATAAGAGACCACGGGAAAAAATGCAAATATAATATCAATTACAAGGATTTCAAAATAATAGGCAAAGCTCCGAATGACCACCAACTGTCAATACTAGAATCTCTTTTTATTAAACAACTAGTTCCCCAATTAAATACTCAGTCCACGTCAACACCTCTATACCTCTCGTGAGTTTCCGTTGGAACCAAAACGGGCCCTGAATGTCACTCAGCTTTTGCCTTCAGCACTATTTGGTATTCATTGTTCCTTTCTGTTATGTTTCTTTTTATAATTTTATGTAAAATTTCTTTTTTCTCGTTTTAAAATCTGAGTCTATTTTTAATTCTGTTGTCTTTTTAATTTATAGCTTTGAAAATGGGACACATGGTCCTGAAACGTCAGCACAATAAAGTACATTGAAAGGAAATACAAGGAATTATCCTTCTCCCCTAACTCGATGTTGTTCATCAGGTTTAAAGCAACCGCCTTAGACTTTGATATATATATATATATATATATATATATATATATATATATATATATATATATATATATATATATATATATATATATATATACATATACACACACATATAACCATCTAAACCCTAAGAATACCGGCCATATCCTTTGGCAGAGTAGCCCAGCCAAGTTCCCCCTAATTCCATACCCTCAGATCATTAATAGGATTCTCTTTCTAATCTGGCCTCGGGAGCTTACCTGCAAACGGGGCATTATCTTCTTGCATAATTGCTAAACCATTAAGACACTTCCTCCTCTTAATAGATGAAGTTATATTTTTTGTTACTGGTGCTACACACGATCAGAGAGAGAGAGAGAGAGAGAGAGAGAGAGAGAGAGAGAGAGAGAGAGAGAGAGAGAGGATGGTTTTACAATATAGACACTTAATTTTTGCAGTTGTAAATTAAATAAGCGATAAAGGAGTGATAATATATAAATCAAGATATCACAAAGTACTTCTTAGAATGGATTATACATAGACTATATTGTAAGCCAACTGTTATTCTGTAGAGAATATCAATAAAGTACTGTTAAGATATACATGAAAAAATGAAATATATACCACAATACACCTGTTCCAGATTATTTAAAACAGTGAACAATTTAATCAGAATAATAAAACAGAAGACAATTTCATCCCATGAAAATATAACACGATTTCAATCGCATAAGAAGATCAAATGAGATTACTCCCATAACAAAACGAGAACGATCTTGAACCCAACAAAACCTCATACATGAATCACGGAACCTCAACCATAAAATGACAGTCCATAATCTCAAACTCACATGAACAGAATAAAATACTGAATTTAGGCCAAAGGGCAAGAGCTGGGACCTATGAGGCCATTCAGCGCTGAAACGGAAATTGACATAAGGTTTGAAAGGTGTAACAGGAAGTAAACCCGGCAGTTGCAGCATGAAACAACTGTTAGGCGAGGGTGAAAAGTAAGATGGAAGAAAGAGCATGCGAACGGCGGTACACTCAAAGGAATGAAAGGGGTTGCAGCTCGGGGCCGTAGGGACGCCGCAAAGAACCTTAACCAATGCGCGTACATGGCACTAAACCCTGAACCCATGGGGCCAAAGTCATATGAAGAGCAGACGACTGTCAATCTTAAACTTAAAGCAGACCATCTCAACTTTATAACTAAAACAACCAGTCTTCAAGTATTCGGAAACAGAAATTTGTGATAAAGGAATTCTTAAATATAAAATATGATAAAAAATTGAAATGACATCTGAATGAGATCAATCCAGTAGGCAAGTGAAACATACCTACGAAACGTCTCGTTTGAAATGTTATCATTTAGGGTCTTTGACTTGTAAATTAAAACATGAGGAGTCAGCAGATTGGAGCAATTGAGATAAGGATTCAGAAAAGAATGAAGGAAACTGAAATGCACACACCTGGATAATAAATCAGATACTGTTTCAGGAGCCGCGAAAAGAAGAGAGAAAGGAAATGGGATCGACTTGAATACTAATCAGCAAAAACAAGAAAAAGAATTGCAAGAGAAATAACACAAATAAATAAGTGGGCAAATAAAGAAATAACGACTGACGAGCTAACAGTGATAT
>JANJGK010000042.1:17672625-17700528 GCA_039081455.1 Macrobrachium rosenbergii | reverse complement strand
CAAGTAATGGGGAAGAGGAGTAGGAAATTGAATGAAATGTCCTAAATTATTATTAAAGGCTCTTACCAGAATACTGAAAGGGTTCGATTCTCCCTCTATGTTATTATTTTTTTTATATATTTCTCCATTTACTTGAATTGTTTTAAGTAATTTTGTCATATACATATATATAATATATATGTATGTATGTATGTGTATGTATATGTAGTATATATATATACATACAGTATGTGTGTATATATATATATATATATATATATATATATATATATATATATATATATATATATATATATTTATATACAGTCTATATTATAATTTCTACTTTTACTTTTTGGTTATTATACTTGAATCATTGACAATGTATGTATGTATATGTGTGTATTTTCGACTGCCCATATGCTTATAATAAATATCAATGATTCAATTATAATAATCCAAATCGTAAAAGTAGAAATGATAACTTTATGTATATGTCATACACCCACCTTTAAAGTCCTAGTGTGTGTTTGTGTACCTGTATATCTTCGCAATTGCTCTGGAGAACAGGTGCAAAAGGCAGAGCGGAAATGTGCCGTTTGCAAGGTGTCGCAGAATACAATCAAAGCCGACAGCGTATAAACGACTGCGACTTTTAAAGGCCTCCTGGTATTGTATTTGCTTTCGTGAAATACATAACGTTTGGCCTAAAGTAAACCGGAAATGTTTTACGTTTGTTGGAGATGGAGATGGATTCTGTTTTCTTCCTCTGTTGGTGTTTTGTGAGTGTGTTTGGTTTTATGCGCTTGAGACGAAAGTTTTATGGGATTTCTCCTGTTCACTTCTTGTTTACAATGACTTGTCTCGGCGATTTTTTGTGGATTCTCTCTCCATCTTTTTATTTCACGTCTCGTGGGGTGTTTTTATGTAAATACTTTTGAATATCCATTTATCTGACTAACATTGTTATCTGGCACGATTGTAAATGATGTATGGTTTATGGAAATGGGTTAAATGGCCTGTTTGTTATTTGCATAGTGGTTACAACAGTTAATGGGTGTGACCTATTCTTATTCCATTTAATGCACATCTCTCTATTGGCAATGTTTTTAATATTATCTTCTTCCGTCTTCGATTAAACGCTTGATGCTGTTTAGATAAAATGACCATTACGCATAAATTTTATCTTTGACCTGTATGCATATGTGTATATTCCTCATGTTATTACTTTCAACAAATTGAGACCATGTGCATAAAAGAAATGGGTACAGCCCGTGATTTATATACAGTCATGAAGCTACAAATGTCGTTTAATATCCAATTCACGCTACTTCGGGAATATCCCCGGTGGGGAATTATCACCGAAGGGGAATTATAAGTGATAAATGGATCGGTACCGCCGGGTCTCGATCCCTCGACCCAGTACCTTCCAACTACTCCTGTCGACGGTCTACCCACTACCACCCGCCAATCTACCCAGCTGTAAATGAGTACCAGTTTTTGCCTGCATCAAAAAAGGGCCTGGGCTAGTTTACTCATCCCCAAATATTTGCCGTGAAACCGGAAAGCTTTGACTATATAATATATATCTATATATATTATTTGTCTATATATATGTATATATATATATATATATATATATATATATATATATATATATATATATATATATATATATATATATATATTTGTGTGTACATGCATTCATCATATATACAGTAATTTATTCGGCTACTACATATATTGACATGAATTCACTTATGGAAATGAGACTGCCTTATTTTTTTTTCTTTTTTTTTACTTTTTGTACTCAGGTCATAAGCTTCGAAACTCTTGCATTTTAATGTTGTGAATTGCATTATTGTGAAGTAACTGAGAGAATTATGTAAATGTACTTTATTTGTAATTCAAATTTTCCTTGTAGAACGCACGATGTTTGTGAGGCCGTATCATTTGTTTAGGAATTGCATCTTTGTCATGCTCTCTCTCTCTCTCTCTCTCTCTCTCTCTCTCTCTCTCTCTCTCTCTCTCTCTCTCTCTCTCTCTCTCTCTCTCTCTCTAAGATTCATTGTCTGTTTGTCCTGAAAGTATTTACGTTGCTGAAGTAATCTCGTAAAATCTATAAGCAGAGTATTTATAGAATTCTGTAGATATGTATTTTATTAATTTTTGCAAATATATTTACAAATACAAAATGTTACAAAATATTTTGTACAAAAATGTGTAGGTAACAGAAAGCTGGTAATGATATTAAATTTAAGAAAGTAATTTCACACATGTTCATTTTTATATCCATTTGTTAATTCAATGACCATCAGTAGAATAACTGTATCCTATATTTATTTACTTCTCCCCCCCAAAAAAAAACAAGCCACCCTGAAGTAACATAGTTTGTTTTCCTCTTCCGTTCCAGGTGAGTCTCGGGAGGCATAATCGGATTTGGAGTGCGGAATCCGCTGTTGATTTAGGCGACACGGAAGGTAGGCAGGTTTAATGGGTAGATGTCAAGGGAGGAATTTGATGATTCCGTGGTTGTCTCGCCGTCTGCTTGATATACAGGAGGGCTGATGCCGAGTCTGAGGCTGCGACACTACTGACTGCTGGTTTGTGTTCGCTGGTGCTGTGCTCGCCTCGATGATTTTCTCGTTGCCTGGGTTTGTGCTGTGTCTGTGTTCTGTTTGTTTATGGTTTTATTTCCCCTTTTTTGTATTTATTTTTATCTTTGTGTGGCTTTATGCTTTTTCGGTAGTACCTTGTGGTTACTTTCTTTTAATGTTGATGCTTTTACTTTCGTTTATACGCACATTATACATAATTATATATTATATTTTTATCTCTCTCTCTCTGTCTCTCTCTCTCTCTCTCTCTCTCTCTCTCTCTCTCTCTCTCTCTCTCTCTCTCTCTCTCTCTCTCTATATATATATATATATATATATATATATATATATATATATATATATATATATATACATTATATATGTGTATATATATATGTATATATACATATACTGTATATATATTATTGTGTTTGTGAGTGCATGTTCATGTATATCTATTTATCTATCTATCTACGCACACGCAAGCACGCACACACACGCTTTTATGTGGCAGGGTATGTCCGCTTTCGTGTGCTTGCACTAGTTCGTGCTTTAATAATATGAAGCTCAAAATCCCATCCAACAAATTTCCGTGTATTTTAACAGTCATTCCCGGCAAGTCCCGTTCAGCTGGCCTGAGAGCCCCAAATCTCGAATGGGTCTTCATATCGGGCAATCCCAGATGAAGCACGTTCCGTTTATATATCAAACTAGCCCACATGGGGAAGGGGAAGGGGAAGAGAGAGAGAGAGAGAGGGGAGGGGCTGGTTTACCTGGGCCCCCTACAATCTAGGTTCAAAGGATTACGGTCTACGGAGCCTCCATAAAGAAACCCATTTTGTCCGTATCTTTCCCGTGGTGAATCTATAAAGGGTTGACCCTGTTTATAATTCATTGCAATTGACCTGCCCTGAATAGGTTTCTTTTATGTGGTATGGAAAAGTGATAGGTCTGTTTTGTGTTGGATTCTAGGTTTTGGCCGTTCTCTCTCTCTCTCTCTCTCTCTCTCTCTCTCTCTCTCTCTCTCTCTCTCTCTCTCTCTCTCTCTCTCTCTCTCTCTGCTCGCAGGTACAAACGGATGACCAGAATTATGCATACATTTATTCATTCGAATATTCCTAATGTATTATATCTCACATTCCTTTTTTGTTCATTTATTCAGTGATAAATTTCTGATGCAATCTTTCATTAATATATTCCTTGTGCAGTCTTTTATTCATTGATACATTTCAAGCAAATTTATATATTATATATATATATATATATATATATATATATATATATATATATATATATATATATATATATATATATATATATATATATATATATAAATAATATATATATATGTATATACATATGAATTACATTATATATTGATTCACATTATTAATCTCTTCATTTTTGTGGTTGTATTTCCCTTTGTAATATGTAAATGATGAAGCCAGTAATTAGCGTTATTAAATTCAAAATCATTTGAATTTACGAAAATCGCTTCAAAAAGTGGACAGTTCACAATGATTGATTATAGAAAAAAGTTGTAAATTTACAAGAAGTTTTCTCAAAAACCTTAGAATTCTCAAGCCTTAACACTTTAGTCATATTTTGTGAATTCAAGAAAATCCCCTCCATCAAAAGGATGTCATTTACGAAAAGAAACTTAGGATTAATTTTTATTTACATTTTAGTAATTGTCACTAAAATAGGATTAATATTTATTTACATTTTAGTAATTTTCACTAAAAGTTTCCGCTATAAGAATTAATTCAATTGAGAAAAAATTGAACTCACCCAAATAAATCACTTCCCAAAAATCCGGAGAGGCCAAGTATTAACTCCATTGGGATTCCATAAGCAGTAGTTTTCCAAGAATCCAACGCGATAAGCTGAAGGATTAAGTTGGGATTTATCGCTTTCTCCCAGGAATCCTTCCCCCGATCGAAAGTTATCATTCCTGTGAAGTTCCCAGATTCCAGGAATTTACTCCCTTTTTTTCATCTACGCCCCTTGTTTTTGGGGCTTTTATTTAGTGTTGTAGTCCTTTAATACTAATTTTTCGTCTTTATATTTTCCCGACTCTTCTTTATATAATTAAGAAGCTTGTATTTTTTTCTGTATTTTTCTTCTATAATTTTAATTTGCTTTATTGTATCTTTTCTCAGCACCTTTTCATGTTCACGGGTATTGTAAGTTTTGATTTGATTTTTTATTTATATTTTCTTTTGACTTTTGTATTGTCAAGTTTCCAGTAACTTTCGATGATTTAATTTTTAATTTGAATGGTTGTGCGCTGATTTTCCTTTCATCATTAAAATATTTTTTCTGCCATTCTCTAGTTACATTTTATATTTAAAAATAATTATATTTTGCAATAATTGTATTAGTTTTACTTGCCGAAATTTATTGCATATTTCATTTATTTATATATTTATTTATTTAATTATTATCTTAGTTAACACATTCTTTAACTAATATCGGTCATTAGTTATCAACTTGTTTGTTTTTATTGGTTATATCACTTGATCCGGGAATTGTCATGATTATTTATATATTGTAATATCGAATATATTTATGAATGATTTAACTGTTCGCTCCTCTTTTTTTTTATTATTACGCGGAAAAATTTAATATTAAATTGACACCTAAACAACGTTTATTTAAATCCAAGAAAAAAAAAGTAAAAAATGCGCCGAAGTTTCTTTGGCGCAATCGAGTTTTCTGTACAGCCGCCACTGCGTATACTCAAGGCCACCGAAAATAGATCTAACTTTCGGTGGTCTCGGTATAATGCTGTATGAGCCGCGAATCATGAAACTTTAACCACGGCCCAGTGGGCCTGTCCTATATCGTTGCCAGAAGCACGATTATGGCTAACTTTAACCGTAAATAAAATAAACTACTGAGGCTAGAGGGCTGCAATTGGGTATGTTTGATGATTGGAGGGTGGATGATCAACATACCAATTTGCAGCCCTCTAGCCTCAGTGATTTTTAAGATCTGAGGGCGGACAGAATCAAGTGCGGACGGACAGACAAAGCCGGCACAGTGGTTTTCTTTTACAGAACACTGAGAAAAAAAAAAACTAATCGTGATGTCACTTCACTAAAACAATATCTCATTCCTCATTCGGAAGCGGAACTTAACTTGACACCTGGCCTCTCGCCGTGCCCAGAGTCCTTTGATGCGTTTTTGTTCCAAAATGGGATCTGCCTGCACGCGAGGGGCCTGCATCCTTTGATGTCGTCCTGCTTTTATGAGGGAGAGGTAGGATGTGCTTGACTTTTTTTTTTTTGCGGTTCCTCCTTTTTTTCAATGAATTTATTGTTGAATCAGTGATTAATTATTATCACTTTCGTTATTTCTGGCCATGCGTAGAATTAATTTTTTTTTATTTTTGGTTTTGAATTTTTCCTTTATTGGTTTTTATATAAGTTGATTTATTATTATTATTATTATTATTATTATTATTATTATTATTATTATTATTATTATTTCAATGAATTTATTATATCAATGATTATTATCACTTTTGTTATTTCGGGCCATAAATAGAATGAATTTTTTCATTTTTAGTTTTTGAATTTGTCCTTCATTGGTTTTTAAATGAGTTGATTTATTATTATTATTATTATTATTATTATAGTTTTTTTTAGTTCAAATAGTGTATGTAGTACAATATAATATATGATGAAACCCTACCATTTTTTGTATTGTTTTTCTGCTACTAAAATATTTATCGCGTGATATGTATTAGTATTTGACGAATATTTGAAATTTATGTTATAGTTTTGTACACGTATTTGGGAAACATGCAGCTTCATTATGTTTAATCTGAGTGACGACGTAACGGGCTATTTAATGTTAATGATTATTCATGAAATGCAGTGGCTGTAAATGTAAATGCATTTGAGATATATTCATAAGTCTGTTTTGCAAATGAAGACAAGTATAGAAGCGCAGTTGTTATGACGTTTAACAAGTTACCGAAGCATCTATAAAAAGTTATTTACTTTGTTATCGTTATGCTGTTTGTTAATGACTTATATGAGCTACCAAGTTTAAGGTTTTTTACGTTGCACAGTTTTAGAAACTGAAGTGAGGGATGAGCTAAATTATTATTCGTGCGAGAATAGAATTCGTATTTACGCAAAAGTTACGAACAGAATAAAGAATTCTCCCCGCTTGAGATAGTACTTAACCACCGTCGGACTCATGGCAAAGGTAATGATTTCACTCTGTTATTAAATTAATTGTACAGTTTGCTGCAAACACCACTTCCCCGTCCCGCTCCCGTTATTTCTACTCCTAGTTCCTTGTTGGACGGGTCGGTATAGTTCTCGGATAGCACTCTGCTGGGCCCGCGTTCGAGTCTCGGGCCGGCCAATGAAGAACTAGAGGAATTTATTTCTGACGATAGAAATTCATTTCTCGGTATAATGTGGTTCGGATTCCACAGTAAGCTGTAGGTCCCGTTGCTAGGTAAGCAATTGGTTCTTAGCTGTTAATCAGCTCAGTGGTCTGGTTAAACTAAGATATACTTAACACTTATGAGTAAAGACTAGTCATTTTGTTTATAAACTTTATTGCTCTGAATATCTATATTTCTCCTCCTCCTCCTCCTCCTCCTCCTCCTCCTCCTCCTCCTCCTCCTCCTCCTCCTCCTCCTCCTCTTTGTGTTTTGATTTGTGTAAAAATGAGATTGTCTGATTGTTAGTAACACGGTTAGTTTTCTATTGATGTTCACCAAAGGCTGATAGTGTGAAGGAGGTTCCCCAGTGAACATTTTCACCCCGTTCCATGAAAATTCGTTCAACCGTTCCCGAGATACCCTTCAGATAATCACACACACACACCCACACACACAGACGCGAGTGGCGCATAACCTTGTCAGCGGAGGTGATAAAGACCAAAAGAAATAAAGCCTTTCTCTCCATGTCCTTTGATAAAGAGAAACCGTATCCTTAATCCCAAGTGGAACGTGTCGGGCCCTTATAGGTTTTTTTTTTTTTTCAGTTTTCGTCCTCAGTCCCTCCAGCCAACGGCAATATACTTCCTTCTTCCTAGGGTGAGGAATCGGAAGTGATTTCCTTCGCCCGTCATTTAGGCCTATAGGCCGGGTCTGACTTGTTCCAAGTGCAATTAATAGTTATTTATGGCTGCGTTGATCCCGACGCCCACCCCCACCTCTCTCTCTCTCTCTCTCTCTCTCTCTCTCTCTCTCTCTCTCTCTCTCTCTCTCTCTCTCTCTCTCTCTCACGCACGCAGCGGGGGCGTGTGACAGCGAGATTAATACGTCAAATCAGAGCTTGTATTATCTCTAGCTGCGTAATTTATGTGTTAATTTCTGTGCCTGGGAACTCTGTCAGAGCGGGTTGATGTTTGGAATCTCTCTCTCTCTCTCTCTCTCTCTCTCTCTCTCTCTCTTTCCGATACCGTTAATGAGGTGGGAGGATTGAGGTAATCAGATCAGTCAGATTTGTTGCTGTGTTTGTTGCGTATGCTTCTACGATCTTTACCTCTGCTTATAAAACATGAAAAGTTTCTGAATTCAGAAATCTATTACTGTTTTTGTTTGGATGCTGTTGTAAACTTCTGTCGTTGCCATTTTTAGCCACGACCACTGTTACTGGTGCTATTTCCACTGCTGGTATGTAGGCTGCTACTTCTGATACCATAGACAATTACTACAGCTTCCGGTACCCATTCAAATTAAGTAGCAGCTTTCAATTATTCCATTCTGATAGCTTTATTATTACTATTATTATTCCCATTAGGAATACTTACTTTTTTTTATTTCTCAAATTTTTGTTTTAATATGCTCAGATTTTTGTTGCTAATTCGTTTACCATTATCGTTATTTTAATGTTTCTTGTGCGTGTTGTCATTGTCTGTGCTATGGTATTCTCTTTTTCCATTATGGTCATTATGATGACTAAAATAATAATAATAATAATAATAATAATAATAATAATAATAATAATATTTGGAACCTTTCCTGGTAAATACTTGGCGTCTTAGGATTGTTCCTTGTAAATGTCATCCTATGTTAAATCCTACTACTGTTACCACTACTCCTGCTGTATTGGTGCTGCGACTACTGAAACGCCTACTGCTCCTACTACAAAAAATATTTGGAATAATTTCCTCTTCGAATGCGTCAGTCCAACGTCATTCGCTCCGCGATTATTACCAGTCAGAACGGAGCTCGTTTTGTTTATTATTTATTTTCATGATTTCTTTTTAGTGCCTCGGGGGATTGTTTGGTCAGGGTTGAGGAGGGGAGGGGTGTGTTGAATGGCGAGTTTTTCAATAGAAATGGCGAGTGGCCGCTTTGAATTATGCGTATTTTATTTCCCCTTTTAAAGTTGATGAACTCACCTTGCGTTTGTCGATTTTTTTAAGGGACGTATTTCTTCCACATTCCTGGAAATGTTTTCGATATGCTGTGTGTGTGTACGTGTATGTGCATCCACATGCTTTGTGTTTATATAGACATATGTCTTAGGTATATGCATTCATAGGCGTTATGTTGTAAGTATGCGCATCCACATGCTTTTTGTTTATGTCGATATATCCACACGCTTTATGTTCTAGGTTTATGCATTCTTATGAATTCATATGCATTATGTTTTAAGTATCTGCATTCATATGCTTTTTGTTTATTTATACATAGTCACATGCTTTGTGCCCTGAAGTATAGGCATTCACGTATACTTGATAATGTGGACTGTTTGTCGAAGAAAGCTTGTAACTTTTTCTGAATAAATAATCCATTAGATACCATCCAGTTTGAATGAGGTCCTCTTAGTAATATATATATATATATATATATATATATATATATATATATATATATATATATATATATATATATATATATATATATATATATACATACATACACACACACACACACACACACATATATATATATATATATATATATATATATATATATATATATATATATATATATATATATATATATATATATATATATATATATAATATATATCACACACACATCTTATATGTCTTCAATATATAAAGTTGCATTCCTTGTGTTGTCAAATGTCTACATGTTTTATGTTTACCTATATGTATCTGCTTGCTCGGTTTGTGTGAGCATTAAATTGGGTATTGCAGGTTTGTTTGTGTACGAGCGGGTGTTTCAGAGAGACAGTGGGACAAAGAATCGCATTTCAAAGAGTTGCTGAAAATCATAGTTTATGCTGTGACGTAATTTTGGTCCGGTAGCTAATCTTATTTATTATTATTATTATTATTATTATTATTATTATTATTATTATTATTATTATTATTATTATTATTAAGATGAATAAAAGCGAGGGCAGTGTTGATAAGAGTCTATAATCCATATTTAGATTTTGTAAAATGTTCCATTGTTAAGTATTCGAATGGATAATGACATGAAGTGTAATTTATGTAATTTTTGGGCAAGCCATTTCATGTGTTTGATGTTTAACACTGAATTGCAAGATTCAGTGTTTGCTTTCAAAGCCTTCAAGATTTGGTCCCTTAGTATTTGAGGGATTTAAAAACTTGGCCAGTCCAGTGTTTGTCTGTCAGGTTCCAACCGGAGTTCAGGACTCTGCTACCGAGTTCAGGCTCAGTCTTCGGTTTGTTGAAAAGCTAAGAATATTATTTTCTAATTTTACAAACTTATTGAATCAGATGTAAATCGTTAAAATGTGCCTTAGGTCGGAACCAGCTGTAATATCCAATTTATTCTCTTGTCTCCATCTTGTCTAGATTTAGACGAAAACTAGCAGGACTGCTTTTAACAAAAGACATGCTGCTTTTCTTCAAGCTTTATTTACAGACTTGCTTCAATAACCTTTATTGCGTTGACGTCAGTACATTGTGTAAATCATGCACGCGTGATGCCTAGCTTTCAATAGTCGTCCATAAAAATGTATTTGAAATTATTTCCATTTTCAGTTGCACAAAGGGAAAATGTTCGATTAGACAGTGTGTCTTGTTATTGTGACAAATTACCTTCACGTGGAATGTCATTCTCAATGCAATTTGTATTTGATTTATCACATAATACAGCTAATGGGCGTGTGTAGACGTATTATTGAACACTAGGAAATTCAAGTTTAAAATGTGAATGTTGTTGTTCAGTCAGGATTTTATGATTATAATATGACTCGACTTTTACTAAAACCTTAATGTTAAGTTTAGTTCTAAGGAATCTGAAGTTTTATTAGCCTTTCTAATGTCTATATATAGAGTTTAGAAAAGTGTATAAACTTAACATTTTGAAAGATTTGTGAGACGTTTTTATCCAGGCGAAGACGTAATATCTCGAACGTTTATAGTCATAACGAGACTGTACAGTTTAAATCGTACGTAATCACGGCAGTTGTAGCCTTTTTATGCAGTGAGAAATGTTATCATTAAGAAACTTTTCAAACAGCAGCGGTTGGAATCTCCCGAAATTGTAGCAATTCGGAACGTTTTTACTCTTAGAATTTTACTTTGCTTCGATGTGGTAGAATTTCCAAAGTTTCATCTGTAATATCAAGAGCGTAAAATTTAGCAACGTTTGTAAACTTAATTAATCGCAGTGCTGCATAACTGCAGTTCCACGGAACGCTTGTAAGTCTGAAACACTTCGAGATTGTAGAATATATATCCATATATGATTGCGACAATATGGACCCTCTAGTCTGGAAATTGTGACATCTCTGTTCCATATATAATTGAAACAATTTGACACGTTCCTAAATTACATTTCTCAGAAACGTTTGTAGTCCTAACAGTCTTGAAACGATTGCCGAACTCCAAGGTTGGTGAACGTTGCTTTACGCCTGCAGATGGGGGCCATGTCAGAGAAGTCTCGACTATGACGGATGCTCCCCTCGAGGGAAACGTTTGATACTAGTTTGAGACTTGTTCGAGTTCTTTCTCTTTCCCTGTCTAGGGACATGTTTAATTTATGAAGGAGGTTTTCGGCCCGGCTGCATTATAATTGCGTAACTTGGCTGCAGCATCAGAGGATATGGTGACTTGCACGTATGTCCTATTTTTGTGTCTTTAAGTTCTGTATTTTTTAATGTAATTGCGGTAGTGGTTTGGGTTCTTTGTTTGTTATTATTATTATTATTATTATTATTATTATTATTATTATTATTATTATTATTATTATTATTATTATTATAGGAGCCCCTCTCGGAGAGCGGTAATGCTAAAATTGATAGCAATTTTGACTTCATATTTCTTGTTAGCTGACACTAAGTGTCCAAAATACAAAAATAAATAAATATAAAGATTATTTTTTAAAATAATCTTTATATTATTCATATTATTATTTATTCATCCTTTGACATATAACTCAGTAATTGTTATTTGTCAGTTGCATATATTGTCAAAAAAACTGCGTGCCTAAGTTATATCTAGTTGTACATTTCAAAAATAGCCGTGAATTTTTACAGGGTTTCTGTAAGTTTTCATTCATTTTCTTTTTATTCATCCTAATATTATTATTATCAATACACCTAAGCATTTTTAAACGTTAAAAATTCTGTATATTTGTAATTTATGCGCTTCTTTGTGTATAAGCACTCCCGCCCGCCCATCGCTTGTCTGTGCATCTTAAAATAACAAGACAACGTTAACGCTTTTGTTTGCATTTCATTCTCTTAAGCGTCTGCTTTTGCCTGGCAAATATTTTACTAACAATTAGTTTAAGTAAAGGTGGGAAGTCGTGTCATATTTTACATGGGTGGGAATGGCAAATAGGCTTTAAAGTTTACTGCGTAGTAGTTTACATATATATATATATATATATATATATATATATATATATATATATATATATATATATATATATATTTATATATATATATATATATATATTTATATTTATATATATATATATATATATATATATATATATGTGTGTGTGTGTGTGTGTGTATGTGTATACACATAAATTATATATATATATATATATATATATATATATATATATATATATATATATATATATATGCATACACACAATAAGGAGAGAAATATTCAAGTTAGATCTATAACTTTGGAATTCTCTTCCTTTTTTAGTTTCTCCTGATTTGTATTTAACCTTCCCTCCTGTGGAGAGTCGTTCTGTCGCATCCTCTGGGTGCTGATCTGGTTATGGATCCCTTAGGAAGGAAAGGGAAGTCTGTTACCGCCAAGGGACAATCATTACTCCCGATTTTGTCAGCTGACCAGATTCGGGACGTAATCTTGCCGGGCATAGTAGAAGTAACTGTCTATTCTATAATCCAAACAGGAATTGTGTGTGTCTGTGTGTATCATTGTATGAATAGAAAGAAGGATAAGGTAGATTGGTTATTTTTCGTTAGTTTTCTACGATGGTGCAACAACAGTTAGACCCCGTCGGGGTGCACTGTGGGCATTTTACTGTACCTCCATTCATAATCTTTCTTCCACCTTACTTTTTACCCTCCTCTAACAGTGTTTCATAGTCCAACTGGTGGGTTTTCCTCCTGTTACACCTATTAACCATAGGCATTTTACTGTACCTCCATTCATATGCTTTCTTCCAGCTTACTTTTCACCCTCTTCTAACAAGGTTTCATAGTCCAACCGGTGGGTTTTCTTCCTGTTACACCTATTAACCTCTTACTTTCAATTTGCCGTACGGTGCTCAATGACCTAATAGGTGCCAGCGTTTGGCCTTCGTCCTAAATTGTATATTGTACCTATCTATCTAACAAGAGTTAGACAAGAGGCTTGTCTTTTATCGCAGTGACTGTGACTTACTGTGGATGAGGTATATTTTGAATTCAGTTTCTAAAATGGCAGTGTTTCAGAGGAGAGAACATGTACTCTTTTTAGCTCATTTCAAACTGGATTGCGTTGTTGAGATTACACGATTATTAGTGACTTAATTCCCGTTCACAGGTAAATATTTTCGGTTTTTTACTCCTTAAATGACCCAGTTTAGATGTTTTGACAAAAATGTTTAAAATTATGAAAAGTTTTACAAATAAGCCTCCCCACCACATCCTAAATTGCGTATAGACTGACATCAAATTAATAATTGTCGTTTGGTAGCTGATGTAGATGATGCAAGCTAAATTTTATAACATTTTCTTATAGCTGGTGTGGCGAAGAATAATTTTTTTATATTCTCGGCTGAATACAATATGGGCAATGTCACGTGACCTACGTCAAAACATGTTATAAGTGTGAACTTCAGGTATAAGTTGTTAATAATAATGTAATCGTTTCCTCTAAAAAAATGAAATAACAGGAGTCCTTGAATAATAATAAAACTTTAAAGAAAACAATGCGCCTAACGCATAATGGCATGGCTACCCAGATGAATACGATATCGGAAATAACACGAAGCAAGAGAGTCCGACTTTAATGCAAGCAAAAAAAAAAAAAGAAAGAAAGAAAAAAAAGAAAGCTGACACACGCGGAACTCGTGTCGCACGTGTTTACTTTAACGCCAACAAAGGCCATTAGCTCTTCTTATTCTTCTTAAAAATGTGACGTCGACGTCTGGTGAGGAATGCTGTCACGGCCACCCAAGGACACGTGACCTCTGATATCTTTCTCTGTGTCTCTCTCTCTTTCTCTCCTTCGAACTCCTCCTTCGGATAGATCTTCGTGTCGCACCCAAAGTGCATTGTCTCCATTGATTTAGAAGCCCCATTAGAACTCCTTAACGAGGTCGGGAATTGTGATTTATCTCCCCTTGGCGACTTGACATCTTTCGGCCGCAATTTTTTTACGACGTTCTTCTCCTCGATTCTCCGTTTGAAGATCGACCTTCCGCCTTCCGACGGGCTTTCTCATCTTTTGTGCATTTTTCTCTCTTTTTTTTTGTGCTTGAATGGAGGTCTTTTAGAATTTTTTTTCTTTATAATTTTGGCACGAATGGAGTTCCTCTAGGTGAAGCCGCTGCCGATGCTTTTCCCGTTTTCTTTTTCATCCAGTGTTTCTGCTTTATATTTCATTTTTTTTTTATATTCGTGTCCTTTTTACTACACCTTCCTTGGGGACAAGTAGGTGCCTAAGATGACCTTTCGAGAGAATCACTTCTTTTATAATTATGTACGATAATAAGACAATGAAATAGGTCTCTCAGGGACTGAAAAATGACATCCTTCCATTAAATAATTATGTACGATAATAAGACAATGAAATAGGTCTCTCAGGGACTGAAAAATGACATTCTTCCATTAAACTGAAGTTTTTCATTCTTTTCGAAGACAAATAGATATGTGACCTTAGATGTGACACGGCACATCGAAGGTACTACTACTACTACTACTACTACTACTAATAATAATAATAATAATAATAATAATAATAATAATAATAATAATAATAATAATAATAATAATTTATGTGTGCATACACACACACACATACATATACATATATATATATATATATATATATATATATATATATATATATATATATATATATATATATATATATATATATATATATATATATATATATATATATATATGAGAGAGAGAGAGAGACCTACTGCTATTGTGGACAAGATAGTAAGTATGCATAGTGCAAATGAATAATGAATAGAATAAAATTAAATAAAGCATTATAGGGAAACAAAACAAGCCTAACTTTGCGGCCAAACCCCAACTCCTTACCTTGCCTAATGACTTGATACAATTTCCCCCCCGTCCATTCTTCTGGGCATCCTAACATGTTTGGCCGATGACGTGACCTGCGGTCGTTATTCCCTACAGCGATGTAGTGAAGGGCCAGGGCAAAACATCTATATGATTATCCAGATTAGCCGAAATTACCCGGTTTTGCTCTTAAGGTTTGGTAAGACTGAGTGGATGGATAAGGATTGATTTTGTAAGGAAGGGATATTTTTCCAAGATGGCTGATGCTTTTATATTAGAGAGAGAGAGAGAGATTAGACTCTCAGCAATGCCAGTATGCATGTGTGCTGTGTTATATGTACTAACATGTTGACAAACTATATCTATAATATATATATATATATATATATATATATATATATATATATATATATATATATATATATATATATATATATATATATATATAGAAAGAGAGAGAGAGAGAGAGAGAGAGAGAGAGAGAGAGAGAGAGAAAGAGAGGTAGTTCAAAGCCTCGCATAATGTTCTTAATGGTTGTATTTAATTTTGATTTGACTTTTCATGGCTCTCATGTCGAACTGACTTTCCCCTCTGTAAAAGAAAACTGTTGAAATGGCTTTGTCTGTCCGTTAAATTTAGCCATAATCGTACTTCTGGCAGCGCTATAGGTACCAGCAACATAGGCCACCATCGGATCATGGCTGAGTGTCATGGGCCGCGGCTAAGAGTTTTATGGGTCGTAGCTAAGAGTTTTAAAGGCCGTGGCTGAGGCCACCATCGGACAGAAAAGTCAATTGCGCCGAAAAAAAACTTCGGCGCATTTCTTACTTGTTTCTTATAGTCGTGCCCTTAGAGTAGTTAATCCACGCAAAATTAATCAATACTGATTTTTGAGTGTGTAGCATTTCGTCTCATTGTGACCTTACCTGACTACGAATAATAGTATAGACAATAGTTTACTTACATTTTTATATGTCTGTTTATCTGTTATACATTTATTTTTTTTTTTTTCTAGTAAGTGATGTCTTTTTTCTGCATTTCCTATTACTTTCTGTTCCTTCTTTCAAATGAACATCATATTCTTTGGAAGCTTGGATTTCAAGTCAGTGTCCTTTGTGAGCTTGTTCTACATGTGTAGGGTTCATCTTCTAATAATAATAATAATAATAATAATAGTAGTAGTAGTTTTGTACCCAACATTTTGTCTTCCAACCAAGTAGCTTTAATACCGCCTGTCTTGTTGTTCGTGCGTTTATCGGTTCACTGGACGTTGGGGTGTGTGTGTGTGTATGTATGTATGTCCCATATGATGCAATGCCGCGCTCATTATTTATGTCCCTGTCAACATCTGTCTGGTATCTTTTGTGGCCTAATTACTTTTCAGAATGGTCGAGGGGAAGGCCTTTCGTCGGCTTTCTCCCTCTTCCCTTAAGCTTCCCCGAATTAAACCAAATTGGTACTTCGGTCATTTTACTTGTATTTTGTGGTAGGAAACGTAACCTGTAAGTAGAAGTGTAGTCACGTTTTCCTTGTTTACGCGGTGATAAAATAATATTTAAGTCGAAATTCACGACTTGGGGGAAGTTAGGCGAGTGTTTGGAAGATGTAAAGTAGAAGGATAGTAATAAGTATTGCGTATGTTGAGAGAAAAGAAGAGATGACTATCATAGCTGGGAGGATTTTATTGTAGATCAGAAGGGATGCTACGGAGAGACATTTAAGAGGTATAAATGAAGCAGATTTTAGTATTGCGAGGAGTCAGAAATTAATAAATTTAAAACCCAGAGTAAGAAGGTTAATCACATTTCAGGTTTGTGAAAGGTAAGGTCGGGAGATAAGAAATCAAAACAACGGAATTGATGAGTTGAAACACAAAAAGAGTTAGAATTGAAGCGTATTTTAACCTAGCGTCAGATGGTCAATCGTATGAGAGGATTTATCAGGAGTTATGAATTGAATACAGTAGTTGATGACGTGAAACAGGATTTAAGAAGTTGCCACACAGAATATAGAGTTAAATCATAGAATAACAGAGGTGACAGCGGGAGTTACAACTTGAATAGTTACAATACAAACGATAGAGCGAAAACAAAGAATTAGATTTTAAATGTTTTGAGTACTTCTGAAGCTAAATGAAAAAGGAGATATTTAAAAGTAAGTTCTAACAATACTCCATTAACACGTACTTGGTGTGTCGGGTCTGAGTTCATAGGGTGTATTGTGCAACAGATTTGAAAGAGATTTCTCTCTCTCTCTCTCTCTCTCTCTCTCTCTCTCTCTCTCTCTCTCTCTCTCTCTCTCTCCAAGGTTCCTTATTGGTCTGTGTGATCTGTTCTAATCTTTCATTTTTCACAAAATGCATTCTCTCTCTCTCTCTCTCTCTCTCTCTCTCTCTCTCTCTCTCTCTCTCTCTCTCTCTCTCTCTCTCTCTCTCTCCAAGGATTTTAATTTGTTTATCTAAACTCTTCTAATCTCTCATTTTCGACAAATTGCATCTCTCTCTCTCTCTCTCTCTCTCTCCTCTCTCTCTCTCTCTCTCTCTCTCTCTCTCTCTCTCTCTAATCCAGGTTTCTTGTTTGTCTGTTTAAGTTCTCATAATCTCTCATTTTCCACACATTGCATTCTCTCTCTCTCTCTCTCTCTCTCTCTCTCTCTCTCTCTCTCTCTCTCTCTCTCTACTCCAGGTTTCTTGTTTGTCTGTTTAAGTTCTCATAATCTCATTTTCCACACATTGCATTCTCTCTCTCTCTCTCTCTCTCTCTCTCTCTCTCTCTCTCTCTCTCCGCGGACTTTAATGCACCTTGACGTCCCCCAGTGGTACCGTGTAAATTTAAGAGTCCCCAGTTGTATACTACCGTTGTTCTTCGTCCCAATTAGTGAGTGCAGATGATGCCCATTAGAATCTCCCATTATCCTCCATTAAAATCCCCATTAACCAATTAGCCCATTTTATATTGCGCAATGGGTCCCACGCGTACTTATTTGCTGAAATTTGTTTATTAGCTTCGTGTTTACGCTGCCCACGAGAATTCATAAGTATCGGGATGCTGAGGCTTCCTTCATGTATATAGTACTGCGACGCCAGGTTATCGTACTGCATCAATCAGCATTGTATAATTCTGTGATGTGGTTTATAGCGTTGTAGCTGCCTCGCCTCCGTATAGATTTATTTTTTTATGGCCGTTTCCAGTGGGGTTGTACCTTTCCCCTCGTCATTCGTTTTATTACCTATAATACTTCCGGGGGTTACCCCTCCTCTCTCTCTCTCTCTCTCTCTCTCTCTCTCTCTCTCTCTCTCTCTCTCTCTCTCTCTCTCTAAAAATATAATATATTAGATTTGCATCTCTGTCGGTCTGAGTCTCTAAAATTATCTCTATTTGGCTATGCGTCTCTCTCTCTCTCTCTCTCTCAAAATAATAATAATAAGATTTATTATTATTATTATTATTATTATTATTATTATTATTATTATTATTATTAGACCTGCCTCTCTCCATATTGATTTCTAAAATAATATTTGATTGGCATGCGTCTCTCTCTCTCTCTCTCTCTCTCTCTCTCTCTCTCTCTCTCTCTCTCTCTCTCTCTCTCTCTCTCTCTCTCCCCCCATATTAGCCTCCTGTATTGGGTCCCATTATTAGCTGTTTTCTTCCCCCATCATGCATCTCAGTGTAACATCCCAATTTCCCTCCCTCAGATTACCCCATTACACCCAATCTTTATCCTGGAAATTGCCCTTCCCCCTTTTCACACCCCCCCCCCCTTATTATTAGAAGGCAATATGCCTTCTTATCGCGTCTCCCTTGTTCGTCTCCTGGGGTGCATTACGCCAGGTCCCTTTCCTTTTAGGGGGGTCCTAATATTTTGTTTTTTGTTTGCGAGTGTTTGTTATTTTTGGCAGTTGTTTCTGTAAGGCAGGAGTTGTCGTCGGTGACGACAAGCTGCAGAGAATGTTTAGCGGGTCCTCTGGTACAGTGGTTAGTGTCGTGACATGCCACTCAGATTTCGTAGGTTCGCGTCTCCCCCAGGGTGGCGAAAAATCACTGGCTCTGTTTCATGATCAGATGCTGCTGCAGTGTGGGGTTTGCGGTGGGAGGTTGAAACCAACATTCCTTGGAAGCTTGAATTTCAAGTCAGTGAGCCCTTCGGTGTGCTTGTTCCGTGTGAATAGGTTTCATCTACTGCAATAATAATATTAATGATTGTTAAAAGGAGTTAGTGTTCTCTTTAGAGTTTGGAATATAAATTAGGTGAGAGCAATGGCAATTATAATAATACTGATAATGAGATTATCCAGCGAGTTGTTTTTTTTCTTCTCTAATTTGTTGTAAGTGTCAAATATTTATGGCAGAGATAGATTAAAGCAGGATAATAGAGACTAGTAGTTATGATAACAAAAAAGAGAAAAATTAAGTACGAGACGGAAGAAACCTTCAGGTAGGATTTTAATTTTATTTTAGTAATTGTCAGTAAATGTGAGCAGTAATAAACAAGTAAAAATGTGCCAGTTTCTTCGGTGCAGTCGAGTTTTCTGTACAGTGTATAAAGCTGTATGAAACTTTCAGCAACCGCCCATGAAACTCTCAGCCAATGCCTGGTGGTGGCCTGTGTTGTTGGTACCTATAGCGGTGCCAGGCGCACGATCATGGCAAAAGTTAACCTTAAATAAAATAAAAGCTACAGAAGCTAGAGGGGTGTAATTTGGTATGTTTGATGACTGGTGGATGGATGATCAACATACCAATTTGCAGCCCTCTAGCCTCAGTAGTTTTTAAGATCTGAGGGCGGACAGAAAAGTGCAGACGGAGAGACATATAGCCATCTCAATAGTTTACTTTTACAGAAAGCTTGAAGGGGAAAAGGAACGAAAAGACAACTAGTTATCATTTTTCTAGTCTTTATTGCGATAGTAATAATGACTTACATAAACTGTTAGAGTAATAAATTATTATTATTATTATTATTATTATTATTATTATTATTATTATTATTATTATTATTATTATACGAAGTTGCTATTTAATCATTAATAGCTACAAAATTTAATATAAATACATTATTCCATTGTCAGTCGTTTTATAAGTTGTTCACACTTGAAAACCAATCTCTAGATACAATTTATATAAAATATGGCGTAAATATTGCAAAAAGTTGTTCAGTTATGATTTGAAACTTTTTATTTAACATTATTATTATTATTATTATTATTATTATTATTATTATTATTATTATTATTATTATTATTATTATTATTATTATGATTATTGTTGTTGTTGTTGTTGTTGTTGTTGTTGATGTTGTTGTAGGTTTGTTTAAATAATAGTTGCACTTCTGTTACTAATTCCATAATCAGTATTCATTATGGTTGAGGAAATGCAAATGGCACCTAACGAATTTCAAGCAGTTTTTCAGTGTTCTTAGAATCAAGAACTAAGATTTTTTTTTTCAATAAAACACTTATCTTATTTTTGTTTTTATTTAAGTGAGCCATAACCCACAAATGAGTAAGTTCCAGGTAAAAAAACACTTTCATATGTTGCTAGTGAATTAGATGGGAAACATTTGTGCAAAAAAGAGTATATATATTTTCATGATATTGCCTTTTCATATGTATATCATCCCATAATTTTGATACATTCACTCTTATTTATCGTGTGTTATGTGTAATAATAATAATTGTTGAAATATCCTTTGTAGTGTGATGTCAGATCTCGAGAGAGTTAGTGATTTAGATGACTTAATGTGTAATTTAGAGTTAATTAATAATATATTTCTGCCCACCTTTTGGATGGAGGCCTGTCTCCTTAAGGAATCAGTGGCTGTCAGGTCTACATAAGGTTGGGTATAACATTTCGAGACATAGGTAACTTTGCCTCTGTCATCGAAACTGGATTTCTGCCCACCTTTTGGATGGTGGCCTGTCTCCTTAAGGAAAACAGTGGCTGTCAGGTCCACTTAAGGTTGGGTATACCATTTCAAGACATAGGCAACTTTGCCTCTGTCATCGATACTGGATTTCTGCTCACCTTTTGGATGGTGGCCTGTCTCCTTAAGGAAATCAGTGGCTGTCAGGTCCACTTAAGGCTGGGTATACCAGTTCGAAACATAGGCAACTTTTCCTCTGTCATCGAAACTGGATTTCTGCCCACCTTTTGGATGGTGGCCTGTCTCCTTGAGGAAATCAGTGGCTGTCAGGTCCACTTAAGGCTGGGTATACCAGTTTGAAACATAGGCAACTTTCCCTCTGTCATCGAAACTGGATTTCTGCCCACCTTTTGGATGGAGGCCTGTCTCCTTAAGGAAATCAGTGGCTGTCAGGTCCACTTAAGGTTGGGTATACCATTTCGAGACATAGGCAACTTTGCCTCTGTCATCGAAACTGGATTTCTGCCCACCTTTTGGATGGTGGCCTGTCTACTTAACGAAAACAGTGGCTTTCAGTCCACCTAAGGTTGGGTATACCATTTCGGGACATAGGCAACTTTGCCTCTGTCATCGAAACTGGATTTCTGCCCACCTTTTGGATGGTGGCCTGTCTCCTTAAGGAAATCATTAGCTGTCAGGTCCACTTAAGGTTGAATATATCAGTTTGAGAAAGAGGCAACTTTCCCTCTGTCATCGAAACTGGATTTCTGCCCACCTTGAGTAAGGTGGCCTGTCTCCTTAAGGAAATCAGTGGCTGTCAGTTTCATTTAAGGTTGGGTATACCAGTTCGAGACATAGGCAACTTTCCCTCTGTCATTGAAACTGGATTTCTGCCCACCTTTTGGATGGTGGCCTGTCTCCTTAAGGAAATCAGTGGCTGTCAGGTCCACTTAAGGTTTGGTATACCAGTTCGAGACATGGGCAACTTTGCCTCTGTCATTGAAACTGGATTTCTGCCCACCTTTTGGATGGTGGCCTTTCTACTTAAGGAAAACAGTGGTTTTCAGTCCACCTAAGGTTGGGTATACCATTTCGGGACATAGGCAACTTTGCCTCTGTCATCGAGACTGGATTTCTGCCCACCTTTTGGGTGGTGGCCTGTCTCCTTAAGGAAATCAGTGGCTGTCAGGTCCACTTAAGGCCGGGTATACCAGTTTGAGACATAGGCAACTTTCCCTCTGTCATCGAAACTGGATTTCTGCCCACCTTGAGTAAGGTGGCCTGCCTCCTTAAGGAAATCAGTGGCTGTCAGGTTCACTTAAGGTTGGGTATACCAGTTCGAGACATAGGCAACTTTGCCTCTGTCATCGAAACTGGATTTCTGCCCACCTTTTGAATGGTGGCCTGTCTCCTTGAGGAAATCAGTGGCTGTCAGGTCCACTTAAGGTTGGGTACACCAGTTCGAGACATGGGCAACTTTGCCTCTGTCATCGAAACTGGATTTCTGCCCACCTTTTGGATGGTGGCCTGTCTACTTAAGGAAAACAGTGGATTTTAGTCCACCTGAGGTTGGGTATACCATTTCGGGACATAGGCAACTTTGCCTCTGTCATTGAGACTGGATTTCTGCCCACCTTTTGGATGGTGTCCTGTCTCCTTAAGGAAATCAGTGGCTGTCAGGTCCACTTAAAGCTGGGTATACCATTTCAAGACATAGGCAACTTTGCCTCTGTCATCGAAACTGGATTTCTGCCTACCTTTTGGATGGTGGCCTGTCTCCTTAAGGAAATCAGTGGCTGTCATGTCCACTTAAGGTTGGGTATACCAGTTCGAGACATAGGTAACTTTGCCTCTGTCATCGAAACTGGATTTCTGCCCAACTTTAGGAAGGTGGACTGTCTCCTTAAGGAAATCAGTGGCTGTCAGGTACACTTAAGGTTGGGTATACCAGTTCGAGACATAGGTAACTTTGCCTCTGTCATCGAAACTGGATTTCTGCCCAACTTTAGGAAGGTGGCCTGTCTCCTTAAGGAAATCAGTGGCTGTCAGGTCCACTTAAGGTTGGGTATACCAGTTCGAGACATAGGTAACTTTGCCTCTGTCATCGAAACTGGATTTCTGCCCAACTTTAGGAAGGTGGACTGTCTCCTTAAGGAAATCAGTGGCTGTCAGGTACACTTAAGGTTGGGTATACCAGTTCGAGACATAGGCAACTTTGCCTCTGTCATCGAAACTGGATTTCTGCCCACCTTTTGGATGGTGGCCTGTCTCCTTAAGGAAATCAGTGGCTGTCAGGTCCACTTAAGGTTGGGTATACCAGTTCGAGACATAGGTAACTTTCCCTCTGTCATTGAAACTGGATTTCTGCCCAACTTTAGGAAGGTGGCCTGTCTCATTAAGGAAATCAGTGGCTGTCAGGTACACTTAAGGTTGGGTATACCATTTTGGGACATAGGCAACTTTGCCTCTGTCATCGAAACTGGATTTCTGCCCACCTTTTGGATGGTGGCCTGTCTCCTTAACGAAATCAGTGGCTGTCAGGTCAACTTAATGTTGGGTATACCATTTCAAGACATAGGTAACTTTGCCTCTGTCATCGAAACTTGATTTCTGCTCACCTTTTGGATGGTGGCCTGTCTCCTTAAGGAAATCAGTGGCTGTCAGGTCCACTTAAGGTTAGGTATACCATTACAAGACATAGGTAACTTTGCCTCTGTCATCAAAACTGGATTTCTGCCTACCCTTTGGATGGTGGCCTGTCTCATTAAGGAAATCAGTGGCTGTCAGGTTCACTTGAGGTTGGGTATACCATTTCAAGACATAGGCAACTTTGCCTCTGTCATCGAAACTGGATTTCTGCCCACCTTTTGGATGGTGGCCTGTCTCCTTAAGGAAATCAGTGGCTGTCAGGTCCATTTAAGGTTGGGTATACCATTTCAAGACATAGGTAACTTTGCCTCTGTCATCGAAACTGGATTTCTGCCCTCCTTTTGGATGGTGGCCTGTCTCCTTAAGGAAATCAATGGCTGTCAGGTTCACTTAAGGCTTGGTATACCATTTCGAGACATAGGCAACTTTGCCTCTGTCATCGAAACTGGATTTCTGCCCACCTTTTGGATGGTGGCCTGTCTCCTTAAGAAATCAGTGGCTGTCAGGTCCACTTAAGGCTGGGTATACCAGTTCGAGACATAGGCAACTTTGCCTCTGTCATCGAAACTGGATTTCTACCCACCTTTTGGATGGTGGCCTGTCTCTTTAAGGAAATCAGTGGCTGTCAGGATCACTTATGGCTTAGTGTACCATTTCGAGACATAGGTAACTTTGCTTCTGTCATCGAAACTGGATATCTGCCCACCTTTTGGATGGTGGCCTGTCTTCTAAGGGAAGTCAGTGGCTGTCAGGTCCACTTAAGGTTGGGTATACCAGTTTGAGACATAGGCTACTTTGCCTCTGTCATCGAAACTGGATTTCTGCCCACCTTTTGGATGGTGGCCTGTCTCCTTAAGGAAACCAGTGGCTGTCAGGTTCACTTAAGGTTGGGTATACCAGTTCGAGACATAGGCAACTTTGCCTCTGTCATCGAAACTGGATTTCTGCCCACCTTTAGGAAGGTGGCCTGTCTCATTAAGGAAATCAGCGACTGTCAGGTTCACTTAAGGCTTGGTATACCATTTCGAGACATAGGCAACTTTGCCTCTGTCATCGAAACTGGATTTCTGCCCACCTTTTGGATGGTGGCCTGTCTCCTTAAGAAATCAGTGGCTGTCAGGTCCACTTAAGGCTGGGTATACCAGTTCGAGACATAGGCAGCTTTGCCTCAGTCATCGAAACTCGATTTCTGTCCACCTTTTGGATGGTGGCCTGTCTCCTTAAGGAAATCAGTGGCTGTCAGGTCCACTTAAGGCTGGGTATACCAGTTTGAGACATAGGCAACTTTGCCTCTGTCATCGAAACTGGATTTCTACCCACCTTTTGGATGGTGGCCTGTCTCTTTAAGGAAATCAGTGGCTGTCAGGATCACTTATGGCTTAGTGTACCATTTCGAGACATAGGTAACTTTGCCTCTGTCATCGAAACTGGATATCTGCCCACCTTTTGGATGGTGGCCTGTCTTCTAAGGGAAGTCAGTGGCTGTCAGGTCCACTTAAGGTTGGGTATACCAGTTCGAGACATAGGCAACTTTGCCTCTGTCATTGAAACTGGATTTCTGCCCACCTTTAGGAAGGTGGCCTGTCTCATTAAGGAAATCAGCGACTGTCAGGTTCACTTAAGGTTGGGTATACCATTTCAAGACATAGGCAACTTTGCCTCTGTCACCGAAACTGGATTTCTGCCCACCTTTAGGATGGTGGCCTGACTCCTTAAGGAAATCAGTGGCTCTCAGGTCAACTTAAGGTTGGGTATACCATTTCAAGACATAGGTAACTTTGCCTCTGTCATCGAAACTGGATTTCTGCCCACCTTTAGGAAGGTGGCCTGTCTCCTTAAGGAAATCAGTGGCTGTCAGGTTCACTTAAGGTTGGGTATACCATTTCGAGACATAGGTAACTTTGCCTCTGTCATCGAAACTGGATTTATGCCCACCTTTAGGAAGGTGGCCTGTCTCCTTAAGGAAATCAGTGATGTCAGGTTCACTTAAGGTTGGGAATACCATTTCGAGACATACGTAACTTTGCCTCTGTCATTGAAACTGGATTTCTGCCCAGCTTTTCGATGGTGGCCTGTCTCCTTAAGGAAATCAGTGGCAGTCAGGTCCACTTAAGGTTGGGTATACCATTTTGAGACATAGGCAACTTTGCCTCTGTTTCGAAACTGGATTTCTGCCCACCTTTAGGAAGGTGGCCTGTCTCCTTAAGGAAATCAGTGGTTGTCAGGTTCACTTAAGGTTGGGTATACCATTTCTAGACATAGGTAACTTTGCCTCTGTCATTGAAACTGGATTTCTGCCCACCTTTTGGATGGTGGCCTGTCTCCTTGAGGAAATCAGTGGCAGTCAGGTCCACTTAAGGTTGGGTATACCATTTTGAGACATAGGCAACTTTGCCTCTGTCATCGAAACTGGATTTCTGGCCACCTTTTGGATGGTGGCCTATCTCCTTGAGGAAATCATTGGCAGTCAGGTCCACTTAAGGTTGGGTATACCATTTCAAGACATAGATAACTTTGCCTCTGTCATCGTAACTGGATTTCTGCCCACCTTTTGGATGGTGTCCTATCTCCTTGAGGAAATCAGTGGCAGTCAGGTCTACTTAAGGTTCGGTATACCATTTCGAGTCATAGGGAACTTTGCCTCTGTCATCGAAACTGGATTTCTGCCCACCTTTTGGATGGTGGCCTGTCATCTTGAGGAAATCAGTGGCAGTCAGGTCCACTTAAGGTTGGGTATACCATTTCGAGACATAGATAACTTTGCCTCTGTCATTGAAACTAGATTTCTGCCCACCTTTTGGGTGGTTGCCTATCTACTTAAGGAAATCAGTGGCTGTCAAGTCCACTTTAGGTAGGGTATACCATTTCGAGACACAGGCAACTTTGCCTCTGTCATCGAAACTGGATTTCTGCCCATCTTTTGGATAGTGGCCTGTCTTCTTAAGAAAATCAGTGGCTGTCAGGTCCACTTCATGTTGGGTATACCTTTTCAAGACATAGGCAACTTTGCCTCTGTCATTAAAACTGGATTTCTGCCCAACCTTTGAATGGTGGCTTCTCTCCTTAAGGAAATCAGTGGCTATCAAGTCCACTTCAGGTTGGGTATACCATTTCGAAGGATTGGCAACTTTGCCTCTGTCATCGAAACTGGATTTCTGCACACCTTTTGAATGGTGGCCTGTCTCCTTAAGGAAATCAGTAGCTATCAGGACCACTTGAGGTTAGGTATACCAGTTCAAAGACATAGGCAACTTAGCCTCTATCATCAAAACTGGATTTCTGCCCACCTTTTTGATGGTGGCCTGTCTCCATAAGGAAATCCATGGCTGTCAAGTCCAATTATGGTTGGGTATACCAGTTCGAGACACAGGCAATGTAGCCTCTTTCATTGATACTGGATTTCTGCTCACCTTTTGAAAGGTGTCCTGCCTCCTTAAGGAAACCAGTGGCTGTCAGGTCCCCTTCAGGTTGGGTATACCATTTCGAGACATTGTCTCCTTAAGGAAATCAGTGGCTGTCAGGTCAACTTAAGGTTGGGTATACCATTTTGAGACATAGGCAACTTTCTCTGTCATCAAAACTGGATTTCTGCCCACCTTTTGGATGATGGCCTGTCTCCTTAAGAAGTCAGTAGCAGTCAGGTCCACTTGAGGGTGGGCATACCAGTTCGAGACACTGGCAACTTAGCCTCTTATCATCAAAACTGGATATCTGCCCACCTTTTGGATGGTGGCCTGTCTCCTTAAGGAAATCAGTGTCTATCAGGCTCACTTAAGGTTGGGTATACCAGTTCGAGACATAGGCAACTTAACCTATGTAATCGAAACTGGATTTCTGCTCAGCTTTTGGATGGTGGCCTGTCCCCTTAAGGAAATCAGTGGCTGTCAGGTCCACTTAAGGTTGGGTATACCATTTCGAGACATAGGCAACCTTACCTCTGTCATCGAAACAGGATTTCTGCCCACCTTTTGGATAGAGGACTGTCTCCTTAAGGAAATCAGTAGCTGTCAGATCCACTTTAGGTTGGGTATACCTGTTCAAGACACAGGCAATTTTGCCGCTGTCACTGAAACTGGATTTCTGCCCACCTTTTGGATGGTGGTCTGTCTCCTTAAGGAAATCAGTGACTTTCAGGTCCACTTAAGGTTAGTATACTAGTT
>JANJGK010000042.1:17642093-17667525 GCA_039081455.1 Macrobrachium rosenbergii | reverse complement strand
ATGTTCGTCTGATTGCAGTTATTTATATACAGAAATCTTAAGGAGACCCACAAAGTTCTTGGATGATGGAGTGCCAGAAGTGCAATGCCAATACCAGGAAGCGTAAGAGCACCTTGAAGGTAATAGGGAACGGTATCGTCTTTATAAACGGGAAATCCCTGTTGGGGGTTAGTGTCGACAGTGCACCTCATGCGGTGCGCTGTAGGCATTAGTTAACTTTCGTTCATATTCTCTTTCTTCCGTCTTACTTTCCAGTCTCTCCTGACAGTTGATTCATAATGCAACTGCGAGGCTTTCTTCCTGTTACACCTTTCAAACCTTGTTACTGTCAAATTTCATTTCAGAGCTGAATGACCGGATAGGTCCCAGCACTTGGTCTTTAGGCCTAAATTCTGTATTCTGTTCTAAACGGGAAATCCACAGACTGCTTAAGAGGTTCATAGCAAATATAGAACGTAGAAAGCAGGTTCGGAACGCAGTTCTCGTATTTCTTTAATAAGAGAATGTGACGTGATTCAGTCCACGTTCCTTTAAGTTCCAGTGTGCTTCTGTTGGCCTTAACAGTGAAAAGGGATCATTTAGTTATTCTACTGCGGTTGGTCGCAGCTGGTGTGGTGAGGGACACACACACACACGCACCAATAATATATAATATAAATATATTTATATATATACGTATATATATATACATATATATATATATATATATATATATATATATATATATATATATATATATATATATATATATATATATATATATATTGTGTATATCAGCTTATTCTGACGCTTTATCGCCTTTACATTCCTGGTCATTTATTCTGCTACTCGAATGCCGTCCACCGCTGTGTACGACACAATTAATCTTAATGTTTTTTGTGTTACGCGAATAAAAACTCTTAATAGTCCATTTATATTTATATGCCTAGGAATTTATTCATTCCGGTGGTTAATGATAAATGAGCATATTTACGGAAACATGAGAGGATGCGAGCTTTTACCGTTTTAGTAGCATTCCCACGTTCAGACTATTTCTCTTTATTTCTCTCCCCCTTCCGCTTCAGATCCTTAAATTATATCTTTATATTTTACCTTTTCTGTGTTTATAAAATATCTCTTTATGCGGGCATATTCCTGTCTCATCTGTTTTGAAGGTGGTGTTTTTTTTAGTACCCAAAGATTAAAGATAACGTTTTTGTTTGGATTATATCCATAATCATATTCCAGTATATAAGAAAAAAGGGAATGATTTGTAGGTATATTAAGTGATACGCAGTCGTAAATATCAGAAAACTGCAAATAAATGAGTTTAAGATACAGGTAAAAAAAAACTTATGGAATACAAATGAGTTAAAATATTTGAGCGAAGCAGACAGAAGAGAATAGCAAGGAAGCCTGAGAGAGAGAGAGAGAGAGAGAGAGAGAGAGAGAGAGAGAGAGAGAGAGAGAGAGAGAGACACACGTTACTGCAGAGACGATAGTAAGTGAAAGAGACAAGTGGACCACGCTGAAGACAGACTAACTTCGAGACAAAGAGAGAGAGAGAGAGAGAGAGGTTACTTCAGAGAGAGATTATAAGTCAGGACTATTGAACAAAGAGATTGAGAGAGACAAATTGACTATTCTGGATATGGACTAACTTCGGGACACGAAGAGAGAGAGAGAGAGAGAGAGAGAGAGAGAGAGAGAGAGAGAGAGAGAGAGATTACGTCAAAGAAGAAAGAGAGACACACTGGCGGGGACAGAGGAAGAAAACAACACACTGATGGGAAGGAGAAGTGTCAAAAATCCCCCGAATATGTAAATTCCGTCGGGGGGAAAACAGCGCCTGGGCGGAGCGCCCCCCTTCATTAACAAGCAGCCCAGATCTACTGCCACGCGGGAAGGCCCCCAGTGGATGAAGGCGGGGGACCTATTCACGCCCACGCTTCCCTAGAGGAAGCGACTGTTTATTCAGAACCTTTAAAATAAGAAATGAAAAAGAGGCTTTGACCGAATGTCAACCTAATGTTTTGCGGGCTTCTCCCTCAGTGTATCTGTATCGGAAAACTGAATGTATGTATATTTTATCTATGTGATCAGGACCAGAGATATATTACAAATACACACACACAATATATATATATATATAAATACATACAGTATATATGTATGTATATATATATATATATATATATATATATATATATATATATATATGTATATATATATATATATATATATATATATATATATATATATATATATGTATATATATATATATATATGTATATATATATATATATATATATATATATATATGTATATATATATGTATATATATATATATATATATATATATATATATATATATATATATATATATATATATATATATATTATGGTATTGCAAGTCTTCTGATATTCAGTATATATAACAGGGGTGTGTTCTTTAAAATGATAAAAACTTAAAACTTTTCCACCTGAACTGGTACCAAAAACGTGTGATATAGTACCAGTTTGTTGTAGGCACTTGGATAGTGTATGTTTTTCATATGCAAGTAAATGTATAGTATGCGAAGTAAATGATTTTGACATGAGCACTAAAACCAACACTACTAATACTGATACGGATTACAGTACATCAGATATTGCCTGCTTGATAGTAAGTTAGGTGATACTTTCTAACGCATAGCTTCGTGACAGTATTCGTTGAAATAGTTCCAGATTCGATTTTTTAGAAGAGAAAAAAGCAAAAATTTTGATTTTAAAAAGAGAGAGGTGAGAGAAATCCAATTTGTGGAAAATGAAAGATTAGGAGAGTTTAAATAGACAAATAAGAAGCTTGAGAGAGAGAGAGAGAGAGAGAGAGAGAGAGAGAGAGAGAGAGAGAGAGAGAGAGAGAGAGAGAGAGAGAGAGAGAGAAAGCACAGTACACATACAAGCATTTCTGACTACAAATAAAAACATTCTTGAAATAATATATTGTTTCGTAGGATAACCGGCCAAGCAGACGAACTAGAGAAGCGAGAAAAATTAGTGTTTATTTATAACATAATCATCTCCCGAGTGGTAATCAAAGAGGTCATTAGTATGTATATACGCAAGCATCCTAGTCTTTCGAGTCACCCTGTCAAAATTGCAAGCAAGAGTGCTTCAGGTTCTTTGCAGCGTACCGTCGGCCCCTAGCTGCAACCCCTTTCGTTCCTTTTACTGTACCTCCTTTCATATTCTCTTTCTTCCATCTTACTTTCCACTCTCTCCTAACAGTTGTTTCATGGTGCAAACGGGAGGTTTTTTTTCCTGTTACACCTTCAAACCTTTTACTGTCAATTTTCGTTTCAGCGCTGAATGACCTCATAGGTCCCAGTGCTTGACCTTTGGCCTAAATTCTATATTCAGTTCAATTCAATTCAGTACAGGCAAGAGAGGCAAGTGTGCTTATGCGGTTTTTATCAAACTTGAAACAACAAGTAAGCATTAACACTAACTGAGTATTAGCCCCTCAAGAACTTTGCATGCATTTATGCTTGCATCAGTGCAGTGGAGATCGTCGTAGAAGCCATAAAAACAAGAGACCATTTCATACAGTAATAAGTATGAATGAACAAAGATGTGCAAGGAAATGAACCCAAGAAAAGTATTAATTTACCACCATAATAAAATTTACTAGGAGTTTTAAAGGTAAAATAAGCTTATTTAAACAAGGAAATCGTTTGTTTAAATATACATGCAAGTGCCCTACTGAAGCTCCCTTCTCAAGAAATAATACGAAGAAAAATAATAATTTGTTCCTGTTATAAACTGTGCGCCCAACGTCAAACACAAACAACTGAGTCAAGAATAAAAATTCATTTAAACAATTTAACCTTAAAATGCATGTCGCCCCTGAAAGGCATCCGAAGCAGCCGTGCAAGCACGAGAGAAGGAAGGAAGGAAGGGTAAAGGAAAAAGAGAGAACGCCCCTTTTAATACCCTAATTAAGCCTTATAAGATATTCCGTAGGAGTCTGCCAAAATCCGTTTCCTTTCGGAGCGAACGCCGCCTGCAAGCGAAGCAGCATCAGCATCTCGATACAGCGGCAAAAATAGATCTCAAAATATGTTGGGACGTGGAGAGAGAGAGAGAGAGGTGAATGTCCCCGTCTCTCTCTCTCTCTCTCTCTCTCTCTCTCTCTCTCTCTCTCTCTCTCTCTCTCTACAAAAAGTAAGTAAGAATCCGTCGACGTCGTCATCTTCTTCCGGGAGAGGACTTTAACCATGTAGGAGTGGCCTCTCTCTCTCTCTCTCTCTCTCTCTCTCTCTCTCATCCGATTTGGAACGAGGAAGACACATAGAGAAGTAACGGCCAAAAGATGTATATAAGCATGATCTCAGAGGCTTTACACCGTCTAGCATTTGCTTAGATACGTATGATGCTTTTAGTTTGGTTTTCTTATATATATGTCTTGTGTTTTATGTATATATATACAGTATATATATATATATATATATATATATATATATATATATATATAGTATATATATATATATATATGTATATATATATATATATATGTATATATATATATATATGTATATATATATATATATGTATATATATATATATATATATATATATATATATATATATATATATATATATATATGTATGTATGTATGTATGTATGTATGTATTGTAATATATACTGTGATATTAAATCTAAATGTTCCAAGGAAAGGAAAAGAACGTCAGTGAAATTTCGGAATTTGGGGAGAGTGAATCTGTGCTTAACCTAGAGAAGAAGAGTGGGTGGTTGGTCTAGACGGTTTGAAGGCAAAAGTAGATAGCGAAAGAGATCTTGTAGATGAAAGAGTAAGTAGAATTATCTCTGCATGGTTTATGTGATTTTTCTTCATGGAAATTCTTCTGTTTGGGGTTAATTCTTCGGTTAGCTTTTAAAATATTTACGTTGGGATATTGTTGGTATAGAATATTGTTCGTATTAGTAATTCAGTTTTGCCTTGTTTCAGGTACGTTGTGATTGCCTTCATTTCCAGAGAAATTCCCACCCAATTTGGTAAGTATAGGATTGAGGTTTTTTGATTGAAAGGGATTTGATATTTCTGTTGTTAATAATATCAAAACGCTTTTTTTTTTTTGCTTATGCATTAGAGCGAAGGATATTTCACATATAAAAATTCCACATCCGATTATCTGTATTTTTTATAACTAACATCGTACCGTAGAAAGATTGTGTATGAGAGAGAGAGAGAGAGAGAGAGAGAGAGAGAGAGAGAGAGAGAGAGAGAGAGACGTTTTGATAAAGAATCGATTTGTTTCTGCTCTCACCAACGTACCATGAGATCTAGTCTCCTATGGGAAACATACCATCCGTTCCGGCTTGTGTGCGTCGTCGCCATGCCGATAATCTCTCTCTCTCTCTCTCTCTCTCTCTCTCTCTCTCTCTCTCTCTCTCTCTCTCTCTCTCTCTCTCTCTCTCTCTCTGTTGCTTTTTTGAAATTGGAATTTGCGGAACAATATATATATCTGAGTATTATAAATCTTCCGTTGTCGACAGCTCCCGGAAGTTAACATCTTAACCTTTCTTTCCCTTTATCTCTTGCATCAGGAATTCTCTGTCGTCTTCTGTTTTCCACGATTCCTGTGGCTTTCTCTTTTAAACGAGGCCGGAGTTAATACACAGCCTCCGCTGACGAATTAGAGGGAGGCTGTGTTTTAACCAATGTCTGTGTGCATAAAATCTTAGAAAACAGGTAACCTGTTTTGACAAATGTTGAGTAATAATAATAATAATAATAATAATAATAATAATAATAATAATAATAATAATAATAATAAGTGAAAGCGTTCATCGGCTAACTCGAAGATAGTTAGTCTACAGTGGATATTAAAGAAGATAGACGATAAAGTTGCCATTGAATCCGTCTTGCCCATTATTCGTCTAGACATATACTAATCTTAAAATAAGTAAATGGAAATTATAAAGAAAATAGGTAATTGTTATATATATATATATATATATATATATATATATATATATATATATAGTTCGTAACTGTGTATAATTTTTAATTAATTTATGTTTAAATTAATCACGGTATTCGGCTTAATAACAACTCACTGAAAAGTAAAGTTAGAGGTAAAATTGAGAGATGACATCAGACCGATTCTCCAGCTATCTATTAATTTTGCGTCTGAAGAATTTCTTGAAAACCAACCGCTCATTAATATGGAAAAGTGGCATCGACTAAATCCTAATGGTTCTTAATTTTATGGAGAATCACGCTTTCCAGTAATATATCGTCGTCACTCCTCTCGATTCCACCCTCAGGCATTACGGCACGTTTGTTGCAGGTTGGGCCTCTAAATTTTACGTCTGAGATGTTAGCGTAGTTTTTATGGTTTTTTGTGTGTGTCTGTGGGAGTTTATTTTATTGTTGAGTTAGTTACCTCCGATACGGAGTTATTAATACGAGTAAAAAACTATTAGGAGAATAAAAATAATTCTGTGAGCTATTTATGGAAAGACATAAGAAACTTATTTAGCATAACATTCTCGTCCATTATTATTATTATTATTATTATTATTATTATTATTATTTCAGTAGATGAAACCTATTCACATGGAACAAGCACACAGGGGCCGTTGACTTGAAATTCAAGCTTCCTAAGAATGTTGGTTTTAATCTCCCACCGCAGACCCCACACTGCAGCAGTAACTGCTCATGATACAGAGCCAGTGATTTTTCATCGCCCTGGGGCAGACGCGAACCCTTGACATCTGAGTGGCACGCCACGACACTAACCACTATACCAGCGGGCCAGCAAGAACGTGTTAAAACAAACTGACTATTTATAGTAACTCCTAACAATGAGCACTTCATCGTCGCATTCGTCCTCTGTAGCTAGCGAGCACACACCGCCATCAAGGGGTCTGAACCCCTGAAAATTGCTAGTTAGGAGCCACCTCTACCAGACTATTAAACAGTTTACGATGCTTCTTTAGCAAGTTAGCACCAGAAATCCCCACCGGTTACAGCACAGGAGGGTCGCGGGTTTCAAGATCTCGTCAGTAATAACAAAATATTTTTTTTTTCGCTCATTAATCAGTGTTGTTGTTTTATTACATTGCTACTTCTTATCTGTTTTCTTGAAAAAACTCTCTCTCTCTCTCTCTCTCTCTCTCTCTCTCTCTCTCTCTCTCTCTCTCTCTCTCTCTCTCAATACAGAAGAGGTTGCTGTGAACTGAAGTGATATTCCTTAAAAAATTAAATTTATTTTCAACCATGCTTTTATTCCCATCTGCTTTGTAGAGCTCTTTCTGTAATTCCAAATTTGGCATTTGCTTTAGCTTTGTATAATTGTAGGATTTTTACGGTAGGTTTCCTTAAACAAAGATGAAATGTAACACCCTTTTTTTTTTTTAGAAGAAATTTCTGTTATCCTTATAATTATGCAACAAAACCAGTTAATTTGAAAAGATAAGATTTGACAATAAAAATGAGGTAGTTCATCATATATAAAAAGAAATAAAAGGTAGAGGGTTTTTTATCATCAACAAAGCTTATGATTTTGGAATTGTCTCAGAAAAAAGAGAAAATGCATGATTCTAGTAGAATTTTGTAAATATACCGAGAGAAAATTTAGTACTGCAGTATTTTTATAAATGTTTCACGTCTTTTTTTTACACTAAGTAATTAACTTTCGAGGCTTAGAGAACGATTCCTTTAGATATTTTCAAATTCTAAGAAAAAATTTAATGAGCATACAGTTGCTACTCACGTAAGCTAGAATCCTTCTTTTAAATATTTCTTCCCTCAACTGTAAATAAAACCTGTCCAATGGCTGTTCGTCGCCGAAATCATTATGTGAGATGGAAATCCGTTCCTAAATAAAGAGAGATACGGACCGCCATGCCAGTTGTCAAGGTAAATGCTCAGGGCTCGTCAGACTGAATTGTGGAACGTGTATTCAATTGTTAGCTGGGGCCATTTTCTTTGTCATAAAACCACTGTATTGTGTAGCAGTGTTCGGTGTATTTTTTTTTTGTTATTATTATTATTGTTGCTTTGTAAGTTCTGAATGTAGGATTTCATCAACTTCAAAAGGATGGGGCTTACACACACACAAACACACACACACACACACACACTATTATATTATTTTATTATATTTCTGTGTATCCTTGAGAACTTTGTTTAGTACAACCTTCTCGTCCTTGTGGGAATCGGTTGAAAATGATAAAAACTCGACCAGTGACCCTAAAAACGAACGCTTAATCGCTGCAGTCGTTCTCCGTAGCTGGCGAGCACACACTGTCTTGAAGGGGTTTGAACCCCTGAATATTGCTAGTTAGGAGCCATCTCTACCAGGCTGTTAAGCAGTTTACGATACTTCTTTAGCAAGATAATGACAAAAAAAGCACACACACCGGTTACTGCGCCAGAAAAGTCTTGCGTTGCTTGTTAGATCTCGTCAATGATAACAATTATTTTTTTGCATTAATTTGTGTTGCGTCGATACCTTGCTTGTGCTTTACTGTATACATTGATGCTTCTTGTCTATTTTCTTGAAGAATCTCTCTCTCTCTCTCTCTCTCTCTCTCTCTCTCTCTCTCTCTCTCTCTCTCTCTCTCTCTCTCTGTGTGTGTGTGTGTGTGTGTGCGTGTGTTTGTGTGTGTGTTTGGCTTTGTTTTAGCTGTGTGAATATAGAGTTTTTATGTAGGGTTTCTTCAAGCTAAGGCGAATTGTAACATGAATTTCTTTCCAGTCGAACCTTCTGCTTTCCTTGTGATTATTTAACAGAACCCTTTCACTGGGAATGGTGAAGATCTAATAGTAAAATGAGGTAGTTCTTCATCATTTAAAAGAAATAAAGTAGGGGTTTTATCGTGATCGCAACCAATTTTGGAATTATCTCAACCAAGAGGGGAAAATACATGATTATAGCAGAAATCTTAAAATCTCGTAAAGGAAAATGTAGTGTTGCAATATTTTTCACAACTTTTCACCGTTTTATTTTACACTGAGTAATTCATTTTCGAGGCTTAGAACGCGATCCCTTTAGATATTTTAAAATTCTAAAAAAAAAAAAAAAAATCCTTATTTTAGTGAGAATACGGTTGCTTCTCACGTAAGCTAGGTATCCTTTAATATGTCTTCCTTAAACCGAAAATAAAACCTATTCGATGGCTGTACGCCCCCGAAATCATTATGTGAGACGAAAGTCCGTACCTAAATAAAGAGAGATACGGACCTCCATGTCAGTTGTCAAGGGAAATGCTCAGGGCTCGTCAGACCTGAATTGTGGAACGTGTATTCAGTTGTTAGCTGGAGCCATATTCTTTGTCATAAAACCACTGTATTGTGTAGCAGCGTTTGTGTATTTTTTTTTTATTGTCGCTTTGTAAGTTCTGAATGTAGGATTTCATCACCTTCAAAAGGATGGGGGCTTACACACACACACGCGCACACACACACACACACACACACACACACACACACACACTTTTATATACTTGGATTATATACCACAACGTTGTCATTTCCATGTATCCTTGAGAACTCTGTTTAGCATAACCTTCTCGTCCTTGTAGGAATGAGTTGAAAATGATGAAGACTCGACGAGTGGCCCCTAAAAACGAACGCTTAATTGCTGCAGTCGTCCTCCGTCTTCAAGGGGTTTGAACCCCTGAATATTGCTAGTTAGGAGCCACCTCTACCAGGCTGTAAAGCAGTTTACGATGCTTCTTTAGCAAGATAACGACAAAAAACCCCACCGGTTACTGCGTCAGGAAAGTCTTGCTTTGCTAGATCTCGCCAGCGATAACAGTTTTTTTTTTTCATTAATCTGTGTTGCTTAGACATCTTCCTTGTGCTTTATATTGCATTGATGCTTCCTGTCTATTTTTTTTACTCTCTCTCTCTCTCTCTCTCTCTCTCTCTCTCTCTCTCTCTCTCTCTCTCTCTCTCTCTCTCTTGGCTTTGTTTTAACTGTGTATGAAGATAGTATTTTTCCGTTGGGCTTCCTCAAACCAGGGCGAATTGTAACAACTTTCTTTCCAGGCGAACCTTCTGTTTTCCTTATGATTATTCAACAGAACCCTTTCACTGGGAATGATAAAGATCTGACAGTAAAATAAGGTAGTCCGTCATCATTTAAAAGAAATAACGGTAGGGGTTTTGTCGTGAACGTAACCAATTTTGGAATTATCTCAACCAAGAGAGAAAATACGTGATTAAAGCAGAAATCTTAAATTCTCCTAAAGGAAAATTTAGGGTTGCAATATTTTCCAAAACTGTTCAGCGTTTTATTTTACACTGAGTAATTCGTTTTCGAGGCTAAAAAAGCGGTCCCTTTAGATGTTTTAAAATACAAAAAAAAAAATCCTTATTTCAGTGAGAATACGGTTGCTTCTCACGTAAGCTAGGAACCCTTTAATATCTCCTCCTTAAACTGAAAATAAAACTTATCCGATGGCTGTACATCCCCGAAATCATTATGTGAGACGAAAATCCGTACCGAAATAAAGAGAGATACAGACCGCCATGTCAGTATTCAAGGTAAATGCTAAGGCTCTTCAGGCCTGAATTGTGGAACGTGTATCCAGTTGTCAGTTGGACCCATTTTCTTTGTCGTAAAACCACTGTATTGTGTAGCAGTGTTCGGTGTATTTAAAAAAAAAATTTTTTTATTGTTTCTTTGTAAGTTCTGAATGTAGAAATTCATCACCTTGAAAAGAATAAGTGCTCACACGCAGACACATATGTGTGCATATATATATATATATATATATATATATATATATATATATATATATATATATATATATATATATATATATATATATATATATATATATATGAAGTTTTTATCACATCACCGTGATTCATATACAAGCATTAAGCTACAAACGTCCTTTAATATCCAATTCGCTCTACCTCGGAAATAATATGGTAACATATATGAAAATATATTATTTCCGAGGTAGAGCGAATTGGATATTAAAGGACGTTTGTAGCTTAATGCTTATATATATATATATATATATATATATATATATATATATATATATATATATATATATATATATATATATATATACGTGCGTGTGTGTGTCACTTACGTATCCTTTTCAGTACTGTCTTCTCCCTAACAAGGGCCTGCCAGTGCGTTGGTAGTAAACGGAGTTTAGGAGGGGACCACTGGCTTGCAATTCGAATTAACAGTATCTCAAGGCAGAACAGTAGTTATTGGAGGGTTGTGGATCCCTTAAGAAGGGAAACGCCTTAGTGTCAGTGAATTGTAGTACTGATTAAGAACCGCCTAAGAAAGCATTGTGAAATCTTCTGAGGTCTTTGGGATGTCGGACGATGATAATCATTGTTCTCTCGCCCCTCAGGGTAAGTGAAAGTTGCGTGGGGTTTTGCGGCTCACACCCCGTAGCGATGAAGAAAAAATTCGGCAAAGAATAACGCAAGATGTAAGCAAATAGTCTGATTTTATTACTTGGTCGTCAACCACCAGTTTTTTAGAGAAATGGCCAAAGATTAGGGAAGATAATGTAATGTCTCATTAATGAAGTAGATCTCACGTCAGGCTTGTGTTTATGCTGAACATAATTTAAAATTCTTTGCCAGTCTCTGTTTTGGAATTGTACGAAACATGAGTCTCCTTTGAAAGCCGAAGAAACTGTTGCTTCAAATAAATATTTTATTAACATTTTTCTTCAGTTTCCAACTTGACGTTGAGGCAGATTGGGGTTTAGTGCTATAATTCTTTAGAACACTGAAACACGCAGTATAACTTAGTTACTGTTATTCTTTTTGTTATTTGGTTATTAAGTCGTGTCGGTGTAGTGCTCATCATTTTTATTCTTATTACTCTAACCGCCATCATCTTACTAATATTATCAGCATCGTCATTATTTTGAAATTGGTTTTGCGACTTCTACAAAGATATTATTAGGAGCCCTCACTAAGTTTTTCAAGCGAGAAATAAAAGCCCACTTTAATTAATGTCTTCTCGTCATAGTGGGGTTAGGAGAGGGCAGGGGGTCCAGTAGGGGAGAAGGGTTGGGAGGGGGGTGGGGGTAGGGGTAGGGGATAGGAGTCGAGGTTTGTCTGTCAAAGTCTTTGAAATCTGCTTAGACCAACAAGAGCCGAATCACCAAGAAACTTTTGACCTAATTGGCTGGCAATAATGTCATAGTTTTCAAAGGCCTCACCAACCCTCTTTTGAGAGGATCTTCCCTCCTCCCCCTCCCCAGGCCTCCTCTGGGGAAGAACTTTGGGCTTTTGCGTCTTCCCAGAGAGGTTTTTGATGGGTGTAATTGACCAAAGAAATGCGTTAATGAGATTTTGATTCCAGGGAAAAACAGGAAAGTCAAAGAGAAGGTGACCGTGGGGATAGGAACAGTGATGGATAAATAGGAAGAAGGAATCGTTGATAAAACTGGAAAGTTAAAAAAACTGGAAAGATGGAATAGTGGAATAGTAGAAAGAGAATTAGTATTACTGAATAATGAAATAAGCAAGAGATCAATTTTGGCAATTTGATAAGATGGAAACACCAGTGAAATAATTCAGAAAGATATGCTGATAAACAAATGTTGATAAACAGTGTAGGAAGAGAGGAAGAATGAAAATATGAAAGACAGAATTATTACTTGAAAAAATGAGGAAGTCAAAATAAATAGAACAAGTATTAACACACATTAACATTTTTAGTGCGGCTGTAAAGTTTTTAGTACTATCACGGCAGTAGGCCTACAGCCTGGCAGCAGACGCCTAATAAAGCTTTTTTTATCAAGGAAAAAATCCTAATTTCCGGATTCCTAAGTACAGAATGACCGTTATTAAAAGAAAGATATCATTGTCTAAGACAATGATTCCATTTTGTTTTGTTATCCCACTCATTTTTTGAGAGAGCAAAAGACATAACATACAAAATTACTTTTAACACAAAGTTTTCATTCAGTGCAAAAGATGGCTTCTATTCTTCTTTTTGACATAAAATTCAATGCAAGTTTAAAATATCATTATATTATCATTATCATTCGCTTCAGTTCGTAATCAGTTGATAAACTTCCCATTAGATAATATTCTCTCGGAGAACATTTATTTGTCGATACCAGACACCTCAGATCGCTAGGTTTCCGTGAAAAAGATACATTATTATTATTATTATTATTATTATTATTATTATTATTATTATTATTATTATTATTATTATTATTATTATTATTTTAAAATCAGTTTTATTGTTTAGCACAAATTTTAACCACTTACCCGTAATCAGCTGTTGATTGTTAACAAAAGTGTCTTCAGCTCTATGACTATTTTTGAGTGAAGTCTGTAAACGTAGGTTACATTTTAGTAAACGTTTCCTTATTATAGAAAATGTTTCTTGTCACTAGTGGTCACTTCCATCGAGAAAAGTTGCTAAACAACGTTTATGTGTATTGTGAACGTTTTACGCCTTTTCCTGAGCATTCATGAGACCATAATAGCGAAACGTTAGAATTCTGTGAACAACCTTTATATACAGTACCTACGTTTTTCCCCAGTAGGGGTGGCTCCAGATCTTTTGTTTCTTGGCGATTTTTTTTTATTTTTTTTTTTTTTTTTGTTTTGAGGGATGAGGTCGCTAATCCGATGCTCATCTCCGTCGTCGCTGTAACTCACCATAGCCGTTATGGTGAGTAAAGGCAGAATGAATTCTTCAGGAAAAAGACCTTAAATTACTTTCTCTTGTCTGGCATCGATATATATATATATATATATATATATATATATATATATATATATATATATATATATATATATATGATGATGTAAAGTAAATCTGGCTGTACATTTTACTAATAATAATTAGCAGAATAAATTGCCACATTTTTAAAATGTTTATTTTTAAATATGTACAAACATACATACATATACACGCATATATATATATATATATATATATATATATATATATATATATATACAATATATATATGTATATATAGAATATATATATATTGTATATATACATTATATGTGTGTATGGATATATATGTATGTTTGTATATATTTAAAAATGAACATTTTAAAAATGTGCCAATTTATTCTGCTAATTATTATTATTAGTAAAATAAACATTCAGATTGACTTTGCAATACTCGACGCTCATTAACATTACTGTCAATCCCGAACGTCAACACTACAAGCGATGTAACCCTCAGGAAATTCACGAACAGTTCCACCGCCCGCAGCCTCATACAATACACAGCGGATTTCCCTTCGCCTCCTGCAATCCCCAGGGACTCCCATCCTCCCCTCCGGCATTCCCCGGCGTCCCCAATGTGTCTTGTTGTGAAGAGGAAGACATTGAATGATGAAGAGGAAATCGTGTATGGAGGAGGAATTTTCGAAGTTGGTTGATGGATACTCGAGGCCGTCGCTGGGGATGGATGGTGGTGTTAAGTCTTTGTTGACAAAGACGTTCCTTTGGGACGAAGAAGAGGAGGAGGAGGAGACAGTGGTAGGGGTGGAGAAGGAGAAGCAGGAGGAGGTGGTGGTGCTTGTGGTGGAGGAAGAGTTGGAGGTGGCAGTGGTGGAAAATGAAGAGGTGAGTTGTAATTTTCTGAAAGAGAAAGAGGTTGAGGTTTTTGAGGTTGAGGAGGTGAGGTTGGAAGAGGAATCTGAAGACTGAGGAACAGTAAAGGAAGTGGAAGGTAAAGGAAGAGTTGAAAGATGGTGGAGTAAGGAAGAGGGACATGAAAGTTGGAGGAGGAGGTGCATGATAAGGAATGACAGAGGTAGGTGGGGGGATGCGGAGGAAGAGTCCTCAAATAATGAGGAGGCGTTGGGGGAAGGAAGATGCGGAGTAGGAGGAGGAGGAGGAGGCGGAGGTGATAATGACCTCCTAATAAAGGTCTGAGACCGCACAAAGGACCTGATGGTAGAGAAGTGATGATGGTGATGGCCCTCCGAGGGGAGATAATAACCGAGGCCCTCCGGAGGTCTCGGCAGCCTCCTAAATAGGAAGCTTTGTCACGGGTTATCTGTCGGCCAATGAGGGACGCTCATTTCACGGAGTCCTTCGAGTGCGTCTTTGTTTGTGTATCAGGGATGTGGTGTCAGCTGTAGTTTCCCCATCGTATGCCGTTTCTGTGTCGTTATATTACCTGTATGGTTGTGTTTTTGTGTGTCTGTTTCGTATTTTTTGTTGACCTTTTTAGCTGTCTGTAAAAGAAAGCTATTGAGATGGCTTTCTCTGCCCGTCCGCACTTTTTCTGTCCGCCTTCATATCTTAAAAACTACTGAGGTTAGAGGGCTGCAAATTAGTATGCTGATCATCAACCCTCCAATCATCAAACATAACAAATTGCAGCCCTCTAGCCTTAGTAGTTTTTATTTTATTTAAGGTTAAAGTTAGCCATAATCGTGCGTCTGGCAAGGCTATAGGACAGGCCACGGGCCGAGGTTAAATTTTCGTGGGCCGCGGCTCATACAGCATTATACGCCGTACAGAAAACTCAATTGCGCCGAAGAAAATTCGGCGCATTTTTACTTATGTATTTGTGTTCGGTTTTTTAATGCTTGTTTGTGGTTATTTTCAGGGTTTTCTTTGTATGTGTACTTTTGTTTGTGTGAGTATTTTAATGTTTGTTTTTGAAAGATGTGCTCCTAATGTGCATTTTTATTAGGTATTTGATGAAAAATCTTTGGTCATTTACAGAATACTTTGAGTCAGGCTAGTTATCCTAAATTGGACGGACCATTCTAAACAAATAATAAATGCGCCGAAGTTTTCTCGACGCAATCGAGTTTTCTGTACAGCCACTACAGCGTAAAATCAAAGCCACCAAAAAGATCTGTTTCTCAGTGGCCTCGGTATACTGCTGTATGGGCCGCGGCCCATGAAACTTTAACCACGGCCGGTGGTGGCCTATCCTATATCGTTGCAAGAAGCACGATCATGGCTACCTTTAACCTTAAATAAAATAAAGCCTAGTAAGGCTACAGGGCTGCAATTTGACATGTTTAATGATTGAAGGATGGATGATCAACATACCAATTTGCAGCCCTCTAGCCTCAGTAGTTTTTAAGATGTGAGGGCGGACAGAATAAAGTGCGGACGGACAGACAAAGCCGGCACAGTAGTTTTCTTTTACAGAAAACTAAAAAGTACCACAAAAGATTATTGAAATATTTAATGAAAGGACTTCTCCCCTTATGTGTTTCAAACAAGGTCTGTACAATATTATTCATCACTCATCAATCATTACTCACTTTTATCATTGAAGTTTTTTACAGACATAGATTTTTATTAATTTGTAATACTAATAATAATACTTTATGAAAATCTCATAACCGCATGATTTGATTCTCCTCAATCACAGGAGAAACGAGCAAGTCGTCGAAAGCTCTTGTGTTTTATATAATATATATATGTATATATAGATATATATTACTATATATATATATATATTAATATATTTCTAATATATATATATATATATATATATATATATATATATAATATATATATATATATATATATATATATATATTTACATATATTAACTCATAAAATATCTCTCTCTCTCTCTCTCTCTCTCTCTCTCTCTCTCTCTCTCTCTCTCTCTCTCTCTCTCTCTCTCTCTCTCTCTCTCTCTCTCTATATATATATATATATATATATATATATATATATATATATATATATATATATATACAGTATATACATTTACAGTGACATCGTTGTGGATTTCTTCACCATTTAAGCGATTATGAGATGTATAAAGTACTATTATTATATTATTATTATTATTATTATTATTATTATTATTATTATTATTATTATAAATTGATAAAATTTTGTCTGTAAACAATCCCACTAATAAAACTGAGTAATGATTAATGAATGGTAAGTAATACTCTAAAACTCATATTTGAAACATATAAGGCAAGTAGACCTTTCATTAAATACTTCAATACTCTTTTTCGGTACTTTTCAGAATGGCAAGTCAAATTTAGGATAACTTACCTTCTCAAAGTACTCAGTAAACTATACAAGGATTCTTCACCAATAAAAATAATACTTCCATAACAAAAGTTACAAAACAACAAAGGATGCTTCTCAATTCTTCATGAAGAGAAGAAATCAGACACTGGGTCTAATTTCATGCGTGGTCACTGCCACAGGTCATTAATGTAATTGCAAGGCAGCTCTGGTGAGGGTCATTACCTTAATGGTATGACACAAAGGTGTATTATGTTTGGAGGTAATCAAAGAAACTAATTAAAGTTTAAATTAAACTGTAAGTTTAATCAGTCTTCTTGTTTTTAGTTTTCTGTAAAAGAAAACTCTTGAGATGGCTTTGTCTGTCCGTCCGCACTTTTTCTGTCCGCCCTCAGATCTTAAAAACTTCTTAGACTAGAGGGTTGCAAATTAGTATGTTGATCATTCACCCTCCAATCATCAAACATACCAAATTGCAGCTCTGTAGCCTCGGTAGTTTTTATTTTATTGAAGGTTAAAATTTGACATGATCGTGCTCTGGCACCGCTGTAGGTGTCAACAACACAGGCCACCACCGGGCCTTGGCTGAAAGTTTCATGGGCTGCGGCTTAGAGTTTCATGGACCGTGGCTGAGAGTTTCATACAACATTATACGCTGTACAGAAAACACGATTACGCCGAAGAAACTTCGGCGCATTTTTACTTGTTTGTAGATGGGGACCAAGCGTCAGTTAAAGGTGTAGGTTGGGATCCTGTTGTTTGAAATGAATCATTTTTAATATTTATGGAATTTTTCTGTACGTCATTGCATTTAGTTTGATTTTTTCAGGAATTTTTATAAATATTCATCTCATTATTTTCACCCAAAGGTACCGTTTTTTGAAAAGAGCTTATCATAGTGTGCCTGTGAATATGTATATATCCAAAAATTTCAGATTGCACATAATTGTTTAATTTGGACTATTTTATTTACAGTTTTGTAAAGTACATTAGTACTGACTTGTACGTATTGTTGTATATACTTACACCATATTAGTTTAATTTGGACTATTTTATTAACAATTTTGTAAAGTACATTAGTACTGACTTCTTGTATATACTTACACCTTATAGCCTTTATAGGTTTCATTTTTCAATAATTTCTTAAATATTCACTCGCCTTTTTATTTTGAACTGAAGAACGTGAGAAGCATTGAAAGTGAGACACCGGTGTATGAATTATTTATTATATATATATATATATATATATATATATATATATATATATATATATGTATATATATATATATATATATATTATATATATATATATATATATATATATATATATATATATATATATATGTATATATATATGTATATATATATGCGTGTGTGTGTCTATTTATTGTCTAGGGTATTGACAAAATTATCTTCGAATTTATGTGAATTTTCTCTTGAAGAAAATCCATTCACCATCATTCCACACCTTTGATTCACCATAGCGTCGTGACAATCTCCTGGGCGTTAACTGAACTCGTCCTGATTTGAACTTTAATTAGTTTCTTCAGTTCCTTCCGAACATAATACACCTCAGTGTCATATCATTATTGTAATGACCCTCCCTGAGTGTCATATCATTATGTTAATGACCTCTCTCTCTCTCTCTCTCTCTCTCTCTCTCTCTCTCTCTCTCTCTCTCTCTCTCTCTCTCTCTCTCTCTCTCTTTCTCTTGTTTTGCTGCAATTATAATAATGAGCTTCGTTGGTGACCATCCGTGAAATTACGTCATCTGATTTTTCAGACTTGTCTATGTTAAAAAATTAGGTAAGGATCTAATTTGAATTACTTCGTTATTGCACAGAATTTATTCATAAATCAACTAAAGACGAAAGGGACTTATTTCTTGGCAAAATTATTTTGCTTTTTTTTATTTAGTATCTCGAAAGCGTTCTTTTTTAGGGTTAAATATTATTATTGGCTATATTTAGATATGAATTTTTAGTATGGAGTACATGTATACTAAATATATATATATATATATATATATATATATATATATATATATATATATATATATATATATATATATATATATGTATATGTATATATATATATATATATACATACATACATAAATACGTACATGACATGTGTGGCCTAATGGGCAGCGCCCTTGCCTTTCAATTGAAAGACCTGGGTTCGATCGTGATGTGAGTCAGAAATTTATATCTGTTCCACACGTGATTGTGTGTTGATTATTTCTATACACACTTATGTATGTGTCCGCATAAAATAAAGTAAGTTTGATATTCAGCGCATAAGGTCTTTGGCTGGTGGCTATATTAGACACAAAATTGTTACGCAAACTACTCTATATTTGGAACGTAATATGGGTCTTCAGGTTTATGTCAGACATTTTGTATTCATAAAATGAGACTATGCAAGAAAAATGGCTGATCGTCACTTTCTTGACTGTTTAATTTCAAACACTCCAGTTTTTAGTTTTCTGTAAAAGAAACTGAGATGAGTATTTGTCTGCCCTGTCCGCACTTTTTCTCTCCTCCCTCAGTTCTTAAAAACTACTGAGGCTAGAGGGCTGCAAATTGGTATGTAGATCATCCACCCTCCAATTATCAAACATATCAAATTGCACCCCTCTAGTCTCAGTAGTTTTTATTTTATTTAAGGTTAAAGTTAGCCATGATCGTGCGTCTGGCACTGCTATAGGTACAAACAACACAGGCCACCACCGTACCGTAGCTGGAAGTTTCATGGGCTGCGGCTTAGGGTTTAATGGGCCGTGGCTGAGAGCTTCATACAGCATTATACGCTGTACAGAAAACTCGCAGTTTTTATTAGTTTTTTTTTTTATATTTCAGTTTTCAATGCTAAAAATTAACAGTTGAAGTAACTTTTTGAAGAAAATATACATACTCCATCCTTAACAACATCAAAGATAAAATTTATTGGGGAGGAAAAATTAATAGTAATCCATCCTGAGTCAACGAAGAGAGAAAGTAATTAAAGATAAAACACGACCCATCATTTGGCACACTTTAGGGATGCCAGATGATAGATGATCGACTTTCAAGTCGTTAACATGCAAAGAATTCCGCCTATTTCCCATACGACTGAATATCCGTGGGGGAGTCTGTCTCCTATCCTGCCGCTCGCTCTCTTTCCTTCTCTTTTTCTTTCTTTTTTTTTCTTCTTCCTTCTCCTCCTCCTTTTACTCATTTTCTTTTTTATTTCATGTGGTCATTTCCTTCCTTTCTTTTCACTGTTTCTTTCTGTTTTTTTTTCTTCTTCCTTCTCCTCCTCCTTTTACTCATTTTCTTTTTTATATCTTGCGGTCATTTCCTTCCTTTCTTTTCACTGTTTTTCTCACTCTTCCTTATTCTCTCTTCCTCCATCTTCACTATTTTCTGGTGTCCTTTTTACTTGTCTTTTTTCCCTTTTCATACTTCTTTTTTCTCTTTATCTTTACTTCTTTTCTTTCTCCCTTTTCATATCATCGTTTTCCCCACATTCTTTTTACTCTTATCTATCAATTTTATCTTCTCCCGTTTTCTTATTCTGTTTCATTCATATTAAATCTCTTCGTTTTCATTCTCCGCCCATTAGAAGTCACCCAACTTCCTCCTTATAGGCATATTTTCATCCAAACACTCACTAACCCCCTCTTTCTCCTTTCCACCTTATTCCCTTTGTTCTCCTCATACTCTTATTCTTACCTCTCCTGCCTCATCCTCTCTCCCCTCCTCATCCCCTTCTTTCTTCTTCTTCTTCATCTTCTTTCTTCCTCTTGCCACTCCTCTACATTCTTATTAAAACCTTTCGCCCTCATTTTCCCTTCCTGTGAAAGCAGAAGACAATTCCATGGGACTCACTCATGTATACTCGGGTGTCAGGGTCATCGCCCACCCCCCTAATGGCCCGGAGTTTTCCATTTGCGAAATCGATTTCCAATTAAATGGAAAAAGGACGGAGAGAGAGAGAGAGAGAGAGAGAGAGAGAGAGAGACGAGAGAGAGAGAGAGAGAGAGAGAGAGAGAATATGGTATCAGTGCACGGCTTAAATCAACGATATGAAAAGGATAATAGTGAGGATGTCGTGCAAGCGAAAATGCAATGCATTACTACCCTAATACTATTTTTCTTGCATTTTGATACATTTTTTTCTATTTATCTGTTTATTAATTTTTTTTTCTAATAAGTTGTATCTCTTCTTTTTGTATCTCTTTACTTCTTACTTCTTCCTAATGAACACCATATTCTTTGGAAACTTGAATTTCAAGTCAGTGGCCCCTGTGGGCTTGTTCCATATGAGTAGGTTTCATCTTCAGAATAATGTTATAATAATAATCATTGTAAAAGTAAAATTATATTCTCAGGATAAAATGTAAACGTTTAAAACATTTAAAAGAATTCAAAGTAGACTATTATAGGCATCAGGGAACTTATACACTATCTGATATAAAAGACTAATTTACAAGACTGTGAATAAGAGGGTTATACAGTTCCAGCATTACACAGTAAAGTATTGGTGAAATGTGTCTAGTAAATGTCTAGTAAAAGTTAATACAAATTAATTTCTTTATTGTAAACTGCCGGCTCATGTTTTGGTAAGAGGGGGAGATTTCAAAGTCATAAATTACGTGCTTGCTCTTCTGGGCCAACGTGTGTACATACGTGCGTGAAAGTTTCTAAATTTCAAGCATCTACACAAAAATACACACAGATATACGTACATATGTGTCTTGTTATGTAAATCAAGTGTCTCCTTCTTTTTCAACCAAAGGTCATGGTTCGAATCCTGGCCGGCGTAGAAGCACTTATCAGCTATAACACCCTTTCGGTGTAAGCGATTCCTAAAGTGAAGTGAAGTCGATATCAGTCGATATTTTTTGACTTACTGTTCGTGAATAAGAAAGTCACGCGTGTATAATATACATAATTATATATATATATATATATATATAATATATATATATATATATATTATATATATGTGTGTGTGTGTGTGTGTGTGTGTGTGTGTGTATATATATATACATACATATAGAGAGAGAGAGAGAGAGAGAGAGAGAGAGAGAGAGAGAGAGAGAGAGAGAGAGAGACATGTGTGTGTATTTGTTAAAGGAGCAGGCAGAGAGAGACAGATTCACAACAGGAAAGCAAAATCATTTCCTTCGGAAGGACTCTTCACGAAGGCATTTAAAAACAAAGGATCAGCGAAAGGAACCCATGAAATCGCCTTTGGCAAGGAACCGGGGGAAAACAAATATGGCATCTGAAAGGGAGTCCGAAGCACTTGCGAAAACAAGCTTGCGAGAGGGAGAGAGTAACTCAATTGATGGCGACAGATTTGGGTCGATGAAGTCTGTTGTTTTCTTCTATACTTAAATTTGGACGTTCGTTTTTGAGTGTGGATTTTGCAAGTGATTAAACTTACACTTTCACTCTTTTTTTTCAGGTCCTTGTATTTCGTCTCTGCTCTGAGAAGAAACCCTAGTCATGTTATATTTACACACTTGGGTGTATTGAATATGAATGCCCGATAGAATTGCGGTAGACACACACACAAACACACACACACGCACACACACATATATATATATATATTATATATATATATATATATATATATATATATAATATATATATATATATATATATATATATATATATATATAATGTATATACTTACATATATATATGTGTATGTGTTTATGTATTATGTATGTATATGTTGGCTGCTTTGTCATATAGAAATGTATTTTTAAAAGCCACAATGACCTCTTTTTAACTTGACTCTTTCGTACCCTTGCCAGTTACGAGGTCATTGCGACTATTAAAGTGAAAAAAAAAAATCTATAACAAAACAAAAATGATGTCGAAAAGTGTTCATCCTTCTAAACCCACTACAACATACAGGAAAAAAATGCAGTTAAAATAAAAAAAAAAAGTTTCCGGAAATTTCTTATAGAAATTTTGAACCGTCGGCTAAGGGGATTTCGCTGCTTCTTCTAATCCTTTCGCTCAAACCGGAGAAAGATAAAAGACATAAATAAAAGAATTGGTTTTTTTTTTTATCGTTTCAGAGATGTATCTTACAAAGATATATGTGGTGAGTTTTTTTTTTAGCTTCTCTGTATTAGAAATTATAAAAACAAAACAAAAAAAATGCGCCGAGATTTCCTTGGCGCAACCGAGTTTTCTAGGCAGTGTATAATGCTGTATGAAACTCTCAGCCACGGCCCGGTGGTGGCCTGTGTTGTTGGCACCTGTAGCGGTGCCAGACGCACGATGATGGCTAGCTTTAATCTTAAAATTAAAAAACTACTGAGGCTAAAGGGCTGCAATTTGTAGGTGTGATAATTGAAGAGTGGATGATCAACAAACCAATTTGCAGCCCTCTAGCCCCAGTAGTTTTTAAGATCAGAGGGCGGACAGAAAAAGTGGGGACGGACAGACAAAAAGCCATCTCAATAGTTTTCCTTTAAAGAAAACTAAAAAGTATGATAAGTAATCTGCACTAACACGAACGGAAATGGAATGAATTATCAGAGGACTGCTGAGACTCTTTATATATTAACATTCATTTTTGAAAATTCTGTTGAAGTCTGTGCCTATAAATTATATGATAGCATACATGCATAGCTTCAAAATTAAATAACAGTAATTTTTCCATCCTTTTTTGCCTATTTTCTCTTTTTAATACGCACAGTCGTCATTGTTCGGTTCCACCGTCTTGAATCAGCTGTGACCTGCGTCGAGTAAACAGACGCACTGAAATTTGATATTGTTACGTCATTTCCGTACGTACGTCAAGTGTATACTTGATAAAAATTTATCATGCGGTGTAATATACTTTTAGACACACTGAGGGCGTTCGTAGGCACTATAGCGTAAGACTGTGCTGTATATTTTAGTAGGTATGTGCTGTGCACACGTGCATCGCGAAAATTAAGATTATAATTTTTTCGTACCCAGTAATTTTAGCCATTTTTATACACTTCATTACATTTATAAATGTAATTTCACAATAGAATCAGGTATCATTAGGCACTTGGTGTATTAGGTATTCCGATTTTGCTCATAGATGATAGTTTTACAAATTTTGGTACGCACACACACACACACGCAAACATACACACATTATATGTATGTGTGCGTATATATACTATATATACTATATATATATATTATATATATATATACTATATATATATATATATATATATATATATATATATATATATATATATATATACAAGCATTGTGAAATTTACTAATTTTACTTAATTCAGGACATAGGACATATTCACAAGCGCTGTAATATTTGATATTGTTGCACAGTTTTCACATATGGCATGTGTAGAAATGTGTGATACAGATTTTTAATAGTTTAGCACGTCTGTTTAGTTTACAAATGCACTGAATTCAGTTTGCATATTGTAGTACATATTTCTGCGTGCAGAGAAGGGACAAATGGGTTATGTTCTATATTTAGTGTATACGCATCTGTGGGATATACGGACGGAGTGAAATTAGGTATTGTCATACCACTTCACAAACGAATGGAATCTGTTTAATTAACCCGAACAAAGAAACCGTCCAATTATTCCCTGAGACCCCATCTGGTCGCGAAGATCAGCTAATGATTATTTGAGAGATAATGTTTAAGATGGACAATTTTCTGTCGTCATGTGATTGGGGTCTCCGCTCTTACTTTACCTTTGTTTATAGAGATCGGTACGTTTCATGGTTCCTTGGTCTGTGGTTCGTTCCGAGTGTACCGCCCTGGCAATCTGCTTAATTTAAACGGGTACACGCGTCTGCTGGGGCAAAGAAATGGGGCGTGGGGCTAGCGACCTCATTCCTAAAGACTTGCTGAGAAACTGGAGACTTTTCTTCTGGTGTAATATTTTAGTTGTTTTCTAGTATAATATTTCCAGAGAGGAAAAAGATGAATGGATATATATATATATATATATATATATATATATATATATATATATATATATATATATATATATATATGTAATATATGTTATAGATTATATTATATATATATATATATACATTATATATATGTATATATATACACTATACATATATATAATATATATATGCTATAGATTATATTATATATATATTTATATTTATATATATACATATGTATATATTTATATATGTATATATATGTATATAATATATATATATATATATATATATATAATATATATATATATATATATATATAATATAGAGATAGAGAGAGAGAGAGAGAGAGAGAGAGAGAGAGAGAGAGAGAGAGAGAGAGAGAGAGAGAGAGAGAGTTTAGACAAAGGAAGGGTTACAAGCATTTATGTAACGATCCTTCAAAAGTAAACCAAAGAAATCGCATAGAGAATGATAGTCTTACCCGTCCATTATTATTACTGGAATAC
>JANJGK010000042.1:17627147-17639647 GCA_039081455.1 Macrobrachium rosenbergii | reverse complement strand
ATGACTTACGCCTTTTTTCTGTTTTCTTGATTTCCTTATGTTTTCAGGGTAATTGTTGTTAGATTTTCTGGAAGTAGGTTTCTCCAAAATATATTCTTATATGTTTTCTTTGGTTATTTATATTTCTTTGACTTACTGTGTCTATTGTGTTCAAGTTTGTCTACTTTTCATCTCTTTGATTGCAGTTTGTCATCTGATTTCGTAATCTCTTGGCCCCAGAATCAATCACCTTTTGTGTCGTGTTTCAATTCATCTTCTTTAATTTTCTTTTGTCGTCGGTATTAATCACCTTTCATCCTTTTATGTGAATTAATCTTCTTTTGATCTGCGTGTGCATCAATCTCCTTAAATCTTGTTTGGGTTATTTTTTTTTTTTTTTTTTTTTTTTTTTTTTTTTTTTTTTTTTTTTTTTGTCTCCAAACAACCAACAAACACCCAAGTAGCCTCCCGAATCGGAGTCCACATCCGCGTTTGAAAGATTCCCGATGAATTACACAGGTTATCTAGAGTATTCCTGGAACCTGGAATGTGGAATGGAAACCGCACAAAAGCCCCTACCGTACGCTGGCAGACAATGGCTGGTCAGAGAGCTCGCTAAATACGGCCCCAGTAAGAATGCCATTGTTGGGCCAGGCGAGGCTAATTTTGAGAGAAGGGGGAAGTTTGCTTTTAAAAAACGTGCTTTTAGCGTGACCTGCCTTTGATTGCATTGCTACTTGTGTTTGTTTGTGTGTGTAATTTTTTTTTTTTTTGCGAGTTTGTTGTGTTCATTTTTTGTATGTATGTATACATAAAAGATTTTTAAATTTACTTGTTCTTAAAGATGTTTATATATATAATTATACATACATATATATATATATATATATATATATATATATATATATATATATATATATATATATATGCTGTATATATATATATATATATATATATATATATATATATATATATATATATATATATATATATATATATATATATATATATATGCTGTATATATACATATATATAATATACATTTATACACACACACATATATATATATAAAATAAAATTACATATGAATGCGCTTGCTATGGTGAATTCGTTCGTACGTGCATACCGCGTATCTACTTACATATAAGGGAAAGCAATATCCATTTTAATATTTGCACATGTCTGATTTATTCCTTTGTCTGCTATGTCATTTATTTCATTACGTTATTTTGACTTCTATCCATATTTATAGTTCATTTTCGTGTTTTCCTCAGGACATCTTCCTCGTATTTTCTCTGCAATTAAGTAATATAATTTTCATTTCTTTGTATCATAAGGTTTTAATTAGATTTTTTAGCTGTTATTTTGTAGCCGTTTTCAATTAGATTTTTTAGCTGTTATTTTGTAGCAATTTTCAGTTAGAATTTTTAGCTGTTATTTTGTAGCAATTTTCAATTTTATTTTTTAGCTGTTATTTTGTAGCATTTTTCCATTAGAATTTTTAGCTGTTATTTTGTAGCAATTTCCAATTAGATTTTTTAGCTGTTATTTTGTAGCAGTTTTCAATGAGATTTTTTAGCTTTTGTTTTGTAGCAGGTTTCAATTAGATTTTTTAGCTGTTATTTTGTAGCAGTTTTCAATTAGATTTTTTAGCTGTTATTTTGTAGCAGTTTTCAATGAGATTTTTTAGCTGTTATTTTTTAGCAATTTTCAATTAGATTTTTTAGCTTTTATTTTCTAGCAATTTTCAGTTAGATTTTTTAGCTGTTATTTTTTTAGCAATTTTCAATTAGATGTTTTAGCAGTTATCTTGTAGCAGTTTTCAATGAGATTTTTTAGCTGTTATTTTGTAGCAACTGTTATTTTGCAGCAGTTTTCAATTAGATTTTTTAGCTGTTATTTTGTAGCATTTTTCAATTAGATTTTTTAGCTGTTATTTTGTAGCAATTTCCAATTGGATTTTTTAGCTGTTATTCTGTAGCAGTTTTCAATGGGATTTTTTAGCTGTTATTTTGTAGCAGTTTTCAGTTTCTCGAGATATGCTGCCCTGCTTGACACGTACAATTATTGTGCGACATCCGACATGAATGTAATATTTCTCTTAATTGACAGGTAACGCGTGAATTTGAACAAATTTCCACCTGTCGTATGCAGTTTTTGGAATGTTTCCCCTTTTTATTACTTCTCTTCCATTGTTTCCTTTGTATAGTGATTGATCGTTATACTTGTGGATTTTAATTTCAACTCTTATATTGCTTTCGCAAATGTTATCGTCGTGTTTATTGTATTATTGTTTTCATTAGCCTCCCTCTTGGTATTAATACTGTCTTCTTTTATTTTAGTTTTATGTAAAAGAAAACTATCGAGGTGGCGTTTTGTCTGTCCGTGTGTCCTCATATCTTAAAAACTACTGAGGCTAGAGGGCTACAAATTGGTATGTTGATCATCTACCCTCCAATCATCAAACATACCAAATTGCAGCCCTCTGTCCTTGGTAGCTTTTATTCTATTTAAGGTTAAATTTAGCCTTGATCGTGCGTCTGGCAACGCTATAGGAGAGGCTACTACCGGGTCGTGGCTAAAAGTCTCATGGGCCGCGGCTCTTACAGCATTATACCGAGACTACTGACAGAGATCTATTTTTGGTGGCTTTTATTATACGCTGTACAGAAAACTTCGGCGCGTTTTTTACTTTTTTTTTGTAGTAACCGGTTTCGTCTTCATTTTCAACGCTATTTCGATTGTTAGACAGTATTATTGTTAGTAGTAGTAGTAGTAGTAGTAGTAGTACTAGTAGTAGTATCCATCCGTAGCCGGGTAGATAGCATAGCATTCTTATACTCTGGTCTTGCTGATGCAAGTCATCTTGGCTTAAAAAAAAAAAAAAAAAAGACAACTGCCTCTGGGTGAGAAGGGGGTACTCAACCTCGGTGGGTCTGAATGTGGTTGGGGTAGCAAGGGTTGCTACCTTATCCTTTGTACAAATCCAGTAAATGGAAGGGTTCTCCTTTTTTACTCTCCCACCCCCGACCCCCCAACTTCTCTGACAGGGCAAAAGAGCTATTGTCTGATAACAACTATCAGTATCGACAATCTGTTTTTTTTTTTTTTTTTTTTTTTTTTTTTTACGGTAAGCTAATATTGCATTGACGAGCTGATATTGTTTCTTACCGTTCATGTCCTCACACAGAAATTCGCGCGCATGCGCCATAAAACAATCTCGAAAATAGATCAATATAAGACGACTGTGTGAGTTTATCTTGTGAGTCGTAGAACCCCCCAAAAATCGTTTGATTCCTGTAAAATCCTTCTCATTGACGGACTGTGTCTTCGGATTTCCGGATCAGATTTCCAGTGGAGTGGAGTTTTATGCCAGTATTTAAAAATTTTTATCAATGGTTGTCGAGAGTTCGTTTTGCATAAGGATTTTCATTTTGAAGCTTTGTTATGGTGAAAATGATTCATTACACATTAAGGTTCTGGTTACAATAATTAACTGCTACAAACATCTTGTTTCGTAATAACATCTCTTTACAGTTGTTTTCCTACCACAATGAAATCTTTTTCAAACGTCATCCATTCATAATAACATCACCAAAAGCGCTCTTTGTTCTTGAAGGCGTCTTAATACAAGTGTCCTCCATTCTTGATATCTTACCATGAGCACCTTCCATTCATGATATCATCTCACTACAAATGTATCCCATTCACAAGAACGCCTCACTGCAGGGGTCATCCATGCATAATAACTGCTTACTACAAAGGTCTTCCATTCATGATAAACTGCTCATTACTAAGGTTTTCCATTCGTGATAACATCTCAGTAGAAGGTGTTCTGTTCATTGCCTTCATCCAGTTTCACCGAACACTCTAGGGACTTTAAGTAACTCCGTCAACAAAGTTCACTAAGATATTATGAATTAATTAACCAATAATGAGCGGGGAGTTACAACATCTCACTTTCAGTCTAAATTTTTGTTGGGCCAACTGCCGGGAGTGCCGAGTGACTCGGGATGTCAAAGGAGACATGTTCTTTTTATTTATCGGTTTTTGTTCAAGTCCTCTTCATTGATTTATAGACATAGTAATAAGCTGCTGCAAACAAGCAGGTTCATGTTGCGAAGGCCGACGGAACTGGCAACCAAACATATATGAAATGTGGAAAGAAAGAAAGAAGAATAAAGCCTAACGCCGACGATAGCGTCAGAGCCACCTCGTAGAAGGGGGAAGAGTATAGGAATCAGGGAAAGCAGCAGCAAGATGAGAATTACGGAGCATTTTGTATACAGCAGAGGAGAATGTGGATCCGCGAATTGCCTCTTTTGTGACTGAAGGTTATGTGAATTAGGGAAAACGGATTGTTAAGGAAATTGAGGTGCTTGAACTTAAATATACACCGAAAGAAACGTCCGATTCGCCTCATAAAAGAGAGAAGGGTTAGTAATAAGGAAACATGGAAGGAAGTAGCGAATTACAGAACATGAAAACGAATGTGTTGACAAATATGTTCGACGGGTGATTTCATTTCAAGTGTTTTAAGGTTACAAGAACACGTTCCACGTAAAGTTGAACGTACAGTAAATGAAATCACCAGCCGAACACATATATTTGTCAGCATTTGTCAACTCGCATACTAAGGAATCAGTGGAGATCCTTTTCGAAAAGGTGTATTTCTTGGTCTTTGTAAAATCACCGAATCCTCCAAAGTTGACAAATTGCTTAATAAGGAACAGATGAACGAACGACATCTTCAAAGAGACGAGAAGATGTGTTCGAAAGACGAGACGTAATGAATTTCCTTCCCTCCGCAATTAATTCGAATCATGTTTACCCTTTCCATTAACACTTGTTTTAACGCCGGCTGTTTGATCTTCATTGAAAGGTCCGTAATTATATTGATGCATCCGTCTTGTTGTTGGAGTCAACATTTGACTTGAGGGCATCTTGTTTACTCTGCATGGCGTTCATCTAATTTATTCTTATGTTTTCTTAATCGGGTCTGATCCTGATTGGATGGAGTTTATTTTATCTGTTTATTTTGTTTTTGTTTTGTATGACTCGCTAACTAGACTTTTATTTGAGTAGTCGGGCCTCATTTCGACCCATTGCTAATCATCGTCAGATTCCTCCGTTTTTTTTGCCGTCTTGGAACAAGCAGGAAGTGTCTGTTGTATCAGGTGTATTTAAAAAGTAATATTTTTCCTTAATATTTTTCCTCGACGAGGCTTTTTGTGTGAATATCACGAATGTGTCTATTAATTGTATTTTGGGCAAGATATTCTCCATTTATTCTGAGTTGCAGTTAATAAAATAACGGCTGTTAACGTGAAGCTCGTTAATTGCGAATCAAGTTTTGATTTGGTATCAAAACCTCTATTTTTCTTAGCATTTCATTTCTGAAATAATGCCCCTTATTTTGTAATGCATTATCATTTTTACTTAATTTATATATTTTATTATTTTTTCTTTTATTAAAGTTCTTTTTAGTGACTTGTGAATAGAGTTTTCTTGCACTTATTCTAGTTTTAGTTTCCAGTGATGAGATTTAGTACTCTGCTATCACGAAGGAAAAAATGTTAAGTATACCTTAGTTTAACCAGACCACTGAGCTGATTAACAGCTCTGCTAGGGATGGCCTGAAGGATTAGACTTACTGTTCGTGGCTAAGAACCAATTGGTTACCTAGCAACGGGACCTACAGCTTATTGTGGAATCCGAACCACATTATACCGAGAAATGAATTTCTATCACCAGAAATAAATTCCTCTAATTCTTCATTGGCCGGCCGGAGAATCAAACGCTGGCCTAGCAGAGTGCTAGCCGAGTACGATATCGACCCGTCCACTGAGGATGGATGGATTGATTTCGACTGTAATATGCAAGACAGAATCGAAATTACATTGTATCCCTCTTAATAGGTGAATGGGTAAAGTTGCTCTCATCTTTGGATCGAACCCCAAAAGGCATAGGTTTGAGTCTTGGTAAGGATGTACGTGTTTAACACTGTATAATTCACTTTATGAGTAATTTAATGTAAGGAATAGTATTTTTTTGTGTTATTGAGGTAACTGTTTATGTGTATGTGTGTGTGTATATATATATATATATATATATATATATATATATATATATATATATATATATATATATATATATATATATGCACTGGGGCATTATTTTACATTAATAAGATATTATGCACTTATGACTTATTATTGTCCTGGATGTAATTTATTGTCTAGGTGTAGTTAACTACATTTTAGAAAATATGCAGGAAGGGTTTGTTTATCTGCCGTTTTACTATTGGTACTATTATTTCCCATAATATCTGGAGCGAGATATTATGGCGTCCACTCTGCGTTGGGTATTATTATTATTACTATTATTATTATTATTATTATTATTATTATTATTATTATTATTATTATTATTATTATTATTATTATCACTCTCTGTGTAATACTCTTCACTTTTTTACGTAATACTTTTGTTCTTCGCTTTTGTGACGTTTGCTCTGCCTTCTGTTATGTGTAATATTTTCATATTTCTCAAAATATCGGAGTGTGGTGGTTATTTTGGCATCTTAAACGGGCTTGCCTCTCTCTCTCTCTCTCTCTCTCTCTCTCTCTCTCTCTCTCTCTCTCTCTCTCTCTCTCTCTCTCTCTCGCAAACAAGAATCCCATATTTTACGAGATATATGAACTAATAACTCGCATTATAATTCTCTCTCTCTCTCTCTCTCTCTCTCTCTCTCTCTCTCTCTCTCTGCAGTGTTTATACATCCGCAAGTTGCTGAGCCTCAGAATTATTAGGTCACCTCGGCGCTCGGATTTTTTTGGGGGGGAGGGATGAGTTGGGTGAGGGGGCGGGGAATGGGGGGATTCAGGAGGGAGAGGGTTGAAAAGCCCATTTGAACATTAAGTCACGTCCCAAACTATATAAAGAGAGGGATCAGATCGCACTTCCAAATGGCCTCTAGTCTCGGCGGGTGGAACGCAAACAAGGGCAATAAGAGTTGTTTTTTTTTTTCCCGGGGGGCGGGGATATGGAGGTGTTGGTGGGGCGGAGAGGGGGTGGTGAAATGGTTGGGGTGCAGGGTCCTGGGAGAAGGATGAAATGCTGGCAAAACACAGATAAAGGATCAAGAAGAGAGAGAGAGAGAGAGAGAGAGAGGATAGTGTATATGAACAGAATATATAGCAACAGATAACATGATGTCAGTAAAGATTATAGAAACCGAGATCAAACCGTGAAAAAGTGGAGAGAGAGAGAGAGAGGGAATAAATTCGTAAATACAAAAAGACAAAAAACCAAAAGGGAATATAAGAAATGAAAATGTACAGGTGATACAGAATAGTCAGTGATATGCATGAGGAGTACTTCTTTACACGCTTAATTCATTCATAATATACTCGTGGTTATGCGTGTTGTAAATTAAGACACATCTGTATACATGTATTTGTTTTCATGATTTTTGTTACTGATTTAATGCCTCTTAATCATCTTATTTTATGACGATTGATGGTTTCTATCTGTAAATATTCATATAAATATATATATATATATATATATATATATATATATATATATATATATATATATATATATATATATATTAAATATATATATATATATATATATATATATATATATATATATATATATATATATATAATGCTTGTGTGTGCTTGTAAGTTATGAAATGATAAATAAATATATATAGAGAAGGGGCATATACATATATATATATATATATATATATATATATATATATATATATATATATATATATATATATATATATATATATATATATATACAGTATATATATATAATTTATATACATATGTGTGTGTGTTTGTAAGTATATGAAATGGTAAGTAAATATATATAGAGAAAGGGCGGTTGGGATTGTTAAGCAAATTTAACAAGTAGAATGTTAGGAATAACATGCAGACAAAACTTTATTTCCAGAATGGACAAGTTGAAGCCAAAAATAATTTATAAAAGTTACGTTAACGTACATGAGCAACAGGAGAATGGCCAATAAAGGGGAGGAAAATGGCAACAGGAGAATAATGGAAGAAAAAAAAATAAGCCGAACCTTAGTAAAAATAATTTAGAAAAAAAAAAATGTGGTAAAGTGAGGTTGAAGTAAATGACAGCAGAGGCTGATGGTCATTGTGAATATCCTGAAAGTTGACGTAAGAATTTTGCGTAGAATTGCATTGAAAAATTGGGGAGTTATTTTACGTAAAGTTACTTTAAAAAAGACAAGGAAAGTAATTCACTTAGTCATGAAAACTGTTTTGCAATAAATTTTTTATTTATTTTTAAACTGAAAGGTTTTTTTATCTTACACAGAAATCTAAAAATGGACAACTTGGCGTTTGTCATTTTAAAAAGAGAGAATCATTACTAGAGTACTTTGTTTTAAAAAATGCGAAATGAAATGATTTTTGAGATACAGTTGTTTTTGAAATCCTAAAAGTGAAAATTTATTATAGGAATGAAAAACGTGTTACTGAGATTCAAGTTAATATAACTTAAATGTAAAATTTGATATTAGATCATGTATGAACAAGAGTTTATTTTTAATGTATAAAGATCTGTTTCCCTGTAGCACTTATCACTGTGCAGTTATTTCAGTCGTATATTTTAAACATTTATTCTAACAATTATATTGACTGGAATTCTCTTTGTATTTAAAAAAAGGAACTGTGAAAGAAGATATTTACAATACTCTCTCTCTCTCTCTCTCTCTCTCTCTCTCTCTCTCTCTCTCTCTCTCTCTCTCTCTCTCTCTCTCTCTATATATATATATATATATATATATATATATATATATATATATATATATATATATATATATATATATATATATATATATATTATATATATATATATATACATACATATATATTATATATAATATATAATATATATATTATATATATATATATATATATATATATATATATATATATATATAAGTATATGTCTGATATGTATATAATATTTATGCACACATTTATTTCTACAAAGGCTCTTAAGATGAAGAAAAACAGAGGCTGTGTAATTGAACTGCGAACTGAAAGTAAAAGAGCATTTGATAAAGGCCATAATTAGTCCTGATAAAACTATGATAACATTCAGGATTCGAAATAGAAAAAAAAAGAGGAAGAAATATATTCAGGCATGAAGAATCGATAAGTACGTATTCAGATACAAAAAAGTAAAAAAAAAATGGCAGTATAGAAATCAAAAGATAATAAAAAAAAAAGCTTTCTTACCCGTGTTGAAAACGTAAGAGATATCTTATTTCAAAGATGGAAAAAGAGAACGGTTTTGAGATTAGGAAGGATAAAGAAGGTTTCAATATTCAGGAGATTGAGATGCTGTGGGAAGTTGACCGGATGGTTTTAGGATGGAGATCAGGATTGAGATGTTATGTTATGATAAGAATTTCCCGGATGGGAAAAACAAATGCTTCTTGTTTTTTAGGGAACGTTCAAGACTTTTGGATTTGAGAAAAGTGTTGCATAGATTTTCAGAAAAGGAGAGGGTATATAGATTTCCAGAAAACGTGGAATATTCAGATTTTCAGAAAAGGATAGGATATTCAGATTTTCAGAAAAGAGGAGGATATACAGATTTTCAGAAAAGGATAGGATATTCAGATTTTCAGAAAAGAGGATATACAGATTTTCTGAAAAGGATAGGACATTCAGGTTTTCAGAAAAGAGGAGGATATACAGATTTTCAGAAAAGGATAGGATATTCAGATTTTCAGAAAAGGAGGGAATATCCAGATTTTCAGAAAAGGAGAGGATATTCAGATTTTCAGAAAAGAAGAGGATATTCAGATTTTCAGAAAAGGAGGGAATATTCAGATTTTCAGAAAAGGAGAGCATATTCAGATTTTCAGAAAAGGAGAGCATATTCAGATTTTCAGGAAAGGAGAGAATATTCAGATTTTCAGGAAAGGATGGAACATTCAGATTTTCAGAAAAGGAGGGAATATTCAGATTTTCAGAAAAGGAGGGAATATTCAGATTTTCAGAAAAGGAGGGAATATTCAGATTTTCAGAAAAGGAGGGAATATTCAGATTTTCAGAAAAGGAGAGGATATTCAGGTTTTCAGAAAAGGATGGAATATTCAGATTTTCAGGAAAGAAGAGAATATTCAGATTTTCAGAAAAGGAGAGGATATTCAGATTTTCAGAAAAGGAGGGAATATTCAGATTTTCAGAGAAGTGAATATTCAGATTTTTGGAAAAGAAGATATTCAGCTTTTCAGAAAAGGAGGGAATATTCATATTTTCAGAGAAGCGAATATTCAGGTTTTTAGAAAAGAAGATATTCAGCTTTTCAGAAAAGGAGGGAATAATCAGATTTTCAGAAAAGGGAATATTCAGATTTACAGAGAAGGGGAGAGTATGTGTATTTTCAGAAAATATTCAGGTTTTCAGAAAAGGAGAGAATATTGAGATTTTCAGAAATGGGGAGAATATTAGGATTTTCAGAAAGGAGAGAATATTAGGATTTTCAGAAAAGGAGAGAATATTGAGATTTTCAGAAAAGGAGAGAATATTGAGATTTTCAGAAAAGGAGAGAATATTAGGATTTTCAGAAAAGGAGAGAATATTAGGATTTTCAGAAAAGGAGAGAATGTTGAGATTTTCAGAAAAGGAGAGAATATTAGGATTTTCAGAAAAGGAGAGAATATTGAGATTTTCAGGAAAGGAGAGAATATTAGGATTTTCAGAAAGGAGAGAATATTAGGTTTTTCAGAAAAGGAGATAATATTGAGATTTTCAGAAAAGGAGAGAATATTAGGATTTTCAGAAAGGAGAGAATATTAGGATTTTTAGAAAAGGAGAGAATTTTGAGATTTTCAGAAAAGGAGAGAATATTAGGATTTTCAGAAAAGGAGAAAATAGCCAGATTTTTCAGAAAAGAAGGGAATATTCACATTTTCGGAAAAGGAGTTAATATTCGTCTTTCAGAAAAGGGGAGACATTCAGCTTTTCAGAAAAGGAGAGAATTTTAAGATTTTCAGACGGAATATTCACATTTCCAGAAAAGATGAGAATATATAGATTTTCAGAAAAGGTGAGAATATTCAGACATCCAGAAAGGGAGATAATATTGAGGTTTTCAGAAAAGGAGAGAATATTCAGAATTTCTAGAGATGAACGATATTCAAAAATACAGGGTTCGGGAGAGAATATCCAGAATTTCAGAAAAGAGTAAAACTTTCAGAGCTTCAGGATGAAAAAATATTCAGGAGAGAATATTCTGAAATACTGTAAATATACTGGTTGGTAATTAGAATATCAAAAGAGGGCAAAATATTCATAATTTAATTTTCGATGGGAAAATATTCAGAGGACAAGGTATTCAGAACAGTAGGAAACCATGTCAAGAGAGGGGACGATATTTACAATATCATAAAGAGAATATCATATGAGGGAAGTTGAAAATATTCAGAATTTAATAAGAGTGGATGATATTCCAAATATTAAGAGATGTGAAGATATTCCCAATTTTAAGATATGGGAAGATATTCCAAGTTTTAAGAGATGGGAAGATATTCCCAATTTTAAGAGATGTGAAGATATTCCCAATTTTAAGATATGGGAAGATATTCCAAGTTTTAAGAGATGGGAAGATATTCCCAATTTTAAGAGAGAAGAATATATCCCAAATTTTAAAAGATGTGAAGATATTCTCAATTCTAAGAGATATGAAGATATTCCAAAATTTTAAGAGATGGGGAAATATTCCAAATTTTGAGAGATGGAGAAATATTCCAAATTTTAAGAGATGAGAAGATACTCCAAAATTTTAAGAGTTTTAAGAGATGGGAAGGTATTCCAAATTTTAAGAGATGGGAAGGTATTCCAAATTTTAAGAGATAGGAAGATATTCCAAATTTTAAGAGATGGGAAGATATTCCAAATTTTAAAAGATGGGAAGATATTCCCAATTTTAGGAGATGCGAAGATATTCCAAATTTTAAGAGATGCGAAGATATTCCAATTTTAAGAGATGCGAAGATATTCCAAATTTTAAGAGATGCGAAGATATTCCAAATTTTAAGAGATGCGAAGATAGTCCAAATTTTAAGAGATGCGAAGATATTCCAAATTTTAAGAGATGCGAAGATATTCCAAATTTTAAGAGATGCGAAGATATTCCAAATTTTAAGAGATGCGAAGATATTCCAAATTTTAAGAGATGCGAAGATATTACAAATTCTAAGAGATGCGAAGATATTCCAAATTTTAGAGATGCGAAGATATTCCAAATTTTAAGAGATGCGAAGATATTCAGAACTGGGAAGAGAAAGAATATCCAGTATTTCAGAAAGGAGGACATTCAGCAATTCAGAAGTATTCAAATCTGTCTGAATTAAATATCAGAAGTGCATTATGCTAATAACATTCAGAATATTATCGGAAAAGTCTTAAATTTAATCTCGAGAAAATTATCCGAAAGTTGATTATGAAGAAAGT
>JANJGK010000042.1:17607147-17619647 GCA_039081455.1 Macrobrachium rosenbergii | reverse complement strand
TTACATCCTCTTAGACAGGTTTTGGTACTGTCCAGCAGTTGCGGTGCTTATGATATATGTGTGTAAAGAAATATTAACGTGTGATTTGTATGCTAATTTGTCTTTATGCAACGTAAATCAGGTGTTTGGGAATGCACGATTTATCTAGCAATTTGCATATGATCTGGGTACTGGCAGATAACGAGGTGAATGGTACCTGGGTTAATATTTGGATGACGTTTGTGAGAGAGTTATGTGTATGTACTTTTGCTGAAGCCCTGTTGCTAGGACTCTATTATAAATTTATATATTAAACTTTTTTCATGCTTATTTTTTGTAAAGTAAGTATATTCTCGCTGTTAAGTATGGCACTATAACCTTGTTTATCATAATAAATAGCGCCATTATATGTACTTTTTAGAAACAGTGAAGTGAAGAACATCAGGCGACTTCCAGGGGTCGATACGCAGAAGGAAAATGATCATTTTCTTTCAGAGTTCTGCAGTTAAAGACAGAAAAGGATTTCTCTTTTCCCAGTCACACATATTCATCGGAAATCTATAAAGAGAAGCCGCCAATTTCTCCTCTCCCGCGTCGGTGTGGGGGCCAACAACTTCGCGCGCCTTTTTTACCCGCGCATTTTTCCCGCTCTTTTTTTTTTATTGGGCAAGGTAAAAGCGAGGTTGTTAATTTCCCCTTCCAATATGTCTGGCAGAGATATTTTTGACTATGTAAGGGATATCGAGGTGTTACGTTTGAATTAAGTTGCAATCGTATGTCCATCAGGAGAGGTTATCGAGGATAGCTTTGAACAGCAATTTGCTTATGAAGTTTCGCCCGTGTGCGTTTTATTGTTTGGGCAGGACGCTGTGTACAGGAATTCCTCCGCCATTCGTTGGAGCTTTTCAGGGGGAATAAAACTTCTGTAAACTAATGCTGCCGCGGCAAAGTTGGTGAATATTCAAGGCTGTCTTTTTGATTAGTGTTAGCAGCGCGTTGCGGCTGGATTGGAAGCGCCCAGGTTTAGCAGATGCATTTAATTGCAACGTCTCCAAGGGGTTTAAATAGCTCTCTCTCTCTCTCTCTCTCTCTCTCTCTCTCTCTCTCTCTCTCTCTCTCTCTCTCTCTCAGGGGAAGATTCTCGACAAGGGAATCTCACCCTGGAAGAGTGAAAGTGATCTCTAGATAATTGAGTTTGCGCGCGGGCGCGCGTGTTTGTATTGTTGTTAAACTTTGTGTGCATGTGTATGTGCGTAATTGATGTTATCTCTCTCTCTCTCTCTCTCTCTCTCTCTCTCTCTCTCTCTCTCTCTCATCTACTTATTTATCTCTTTCCTAAGATGTATCTTCTCTCTCTCTCTCTCTCTCTCTCTCCTTATGTATGTATTTCTCTTCCCTTTCTAAGATGTACGAGTATTTCTCTCTCTCTCTCTCTCTCTCTCTCTCTCTCTCTCTCTCTCTCTCTCTCTCTCTCTCTCTCTTTTCTATCCAACCCAACGTTCATTAGCGAAGAGGAGAAGAAGGAGCAAGAAAGAAAGAAAGAAAAAAAAAAGAGAGGCTTGGCACCACCTGGAAGGAGGCACCTTGTATTTTGCTCACCCAGCCAGAGATCTGATTAAGACTTCTAATGCCTCATTTCCAGGTCACCATCGCTTCCCTTCGTGCTTTCTTTTTTCTTTCTTTTCCTTTCTTTTTTCTTTACTTTCCTTTCTCTTTTTGTACTGTGCCCTTTGTGGAACATGAGTTGGAAGGTGTGAGGGAGAGGTGAGGTTTAATTTGACATTTACTCGATTTTAATTTTGAACTTCTATTACCCGGTCATTTATAGTGAAAGGGCTTTGAAATATTGTGAATGTGAGTGAAAAGGGTTATTGTTTCTTTTGAGGTTATGTTCTTGGCGGTTTTTAGATGTTGTTACATTTTACAATGTTTCTGTGAAGTTAGTTTATCTGCATTTTCCTTTATTTCTGATCCTTGTATATTATTAGGAATATTTTGTCTTGTGTTAAATATTTGGTTTTCATCACCTTGGTGATATGGTGAAAGCAGTTTGTTTCTTTATCACCTGTAATTCCTTGTATTTCAAGAACGGTATTCAGATCTTGGGCAGAGAATTTTATTCTTATTTTCTTTATATTTAAAAAAAAAACTTTTAAATGTCCCTGTCAGTCTGTTCCTTCAGCTTTCAGTTTAACTGGTTCGTGTATAACGCTTGCTGAGTTACATAACTTCGAGAATATATCTTGCGCAAAAGGGGAAGAACCTGTTTCCAGAAGAGTTTGTTATTTCCTGAAATTATTTACCCTTCATTTCACTATTTTGGGACCGCTAATAACTGCAATCAATACTGAAATAACTATTCTTATTTTCTGTTTAACGAAAATAATTCGACCATTGGGATTTCGTTGCAATTACGTCTCACGTTTCTTTTCTTATATTCTTATACTCTTGAGAAAGTATATAAGTTAATTGGGCTGTTTTTGGCCAAATTGTTTGAGAAGCTTAACTATCGGTGATTGATGGAAAGAAATAGAATAGCTTGCCAAACTGGAGCTGTAATTGACATGAACTGATGCTTCTTTATCGTAAAATCAGAGGTTTTGTAACATTTAGGAATTTCTGATCGATGTAAACACTTTTCATATATATATATATATATATATATATATATATATATATATATATATATATATATATATATATATATATATATATATGTATATATATATATATATATATATATATATATATATATATATATATATATATATATATATATATATATATATATATATATATATATATATGTATATATATATATATATATATATATATATATATATATATATATATATATATATATATAAATGAAATGTGTATAAATATATATAAAATATGTGTGTATATATGTATGTATGCGTGTGTGTTTTACAGAAAAAAAATAAAAAAATAGAATCTTTATGAAACTGACTGTTCAGGTCGTTGCCAGAACAGCGAATCCTACAGATATAAATGGCCTCGCGCGAGAGTTTCCAAACTTTTTTTTTTATTTGTTACATAAAAAATACAGCCGAAAAAAAAAGCGGTTTACGGGATGTGACCAGACATTTTTCTTTTTTGTCCCCACCAATGTTCAGCAAAACGGAAATTAGTTCCTCGATCAGCTATTACCATATTTATGAAAATTACCATTCCCAGATTTGCTAACTTTAGCTATCTTAACGCTGTTGCTTATATTCAGCAATACGAAGGTAATACGCGGTGACCTTTCAGTAATTTATTCTTTATTCATTCAGTGTGATATAAACGTAAATAAGGTTTTGGTAAAACACCTTGGAATAATGTATTTTGTTAAGGTCTAATATTTTATATTTTATAACCTCTTTAATTTTTTTTATCAGTTCAGGATATAAATAGTACTCATGTATTTTGGGAACACTTTGGTGCAGGTGATTTTTTTTGTTATATATTTTCTTGAAATTCAATCTTTTGGAAACATTTTTGGAACAAAATTTTTTAGTGAACCCAATTTGCTTTGAACAGTTTCAGGTTTATTGCTTTCAGAAAGGGAGCTGTATGGTGAAGGATTATTTAATGTTAGTTATTTACGTAGGATTTAAGTTACTTCTTGTTTATATCTGAAAGATACCGAATCATTTGTGAGGCATCTTAATTCCCACTGTCATTTTTGCCCGTAGCCAGACTCTTGATGGTGTTCATTACATTCAAACGACCTTCACTCGCCCGAGAATGGTCTTCAACTCCACTAGAAATGACCTCCTCTGTGAAATGGTTCTTCATCAGTAGGGTCCATCACTTCACTGAAGTGCCCCTTCACTATAGTAGAATGGTGTGCTCTTTGTGCAAATGGTCTTTGCTTCGCCGAAATGCTCAGAGTGCGGAATTGCCATTTTGTATGCCAAAATGACCTTCAGTTCCTAAATATGATTTCATTAAATTTGAATGACCTTTCGCATCAATTAAATTGCTCTTTTCACTTCGTGGAAATAACCAAGCTGAGAGAAAGTGCAGATAATTTAATTTTGAATTGAATCGTGAAATTATGTTTTAAACACAAAAATAATTCGATTCACTTTTTGGAAAACTTTTTTCTCGGGCTTATTGAGATCACGTTAGTTCAATACGATTTCAAGATTATTTCAGCCCTTTTTTTTCATTTTTAAATCTGGGTTCTTATCGCATACTAATGGCTTTAGAAAACCAAAGTTGGAAGAGGATTACTGCTTTTTTTTTTTTTTGCTCCTTCACATGTCTTAGATCGCTTTATTTCTCTGGAGATGTGTCGGTTAATCCTCATTGATATGATAAATATAATCAGTAGCACGCATATGTTATCACATTTTTAGCTGCGAACAACAGATACGAAAACAGAAGCAGAAGCAACATTAATAGCTTTGAAGACCTATATCGCCTTTGTAATATCCACTTACAACTATTCAGTTTTTCTGTCTAAAGCCATTGTTCCGCAATTCCCGTTAGGATGCTGAAGGACGTCTGCAGCGTCCTTTCGGGCTCGTAGCCCTTTTAGTTTTTTTTTTTTTTTTTTTTTTATTATCACCAATCACGCTTCCTTCCTTCCATCTTGCTGTCCAGCCTCTCGGAATATCACTTCTTGCGCAGCTGGAGGGTGCCCTCACAGTCCGCTGGTATAGTGGTTAGTGACGCGGAATGCCACTCAGATGTCACAGGTTCGCGTCTCCCCCAGACCGATGAAAAATCACTGGCTCTATATCATTATCAGTTACGGCTGCGGTGGGAGGTTGAAACCAACATTCTTTGAAAGCTGAATTTCAAATCAGTGGCCCCCATGTGCTTGCTTCATGTGAATAGGTTCCATCTACTGAAATAATAATAATAATAATAATAATAATAATAATAATAACAGATCCTTATACTTCTTCTCGTTTATTTTCTGGGTCTCCCTTATCTTGCTGTCCAACCACTCTAGCTCCCCCTGTCGTGAGCAGTGAATGGCAGACAGTTCCCCAGTGCTTGGGGTTTGTAGCCTAAATTTCAAGATTCATTCATTCATTCAAAAACCATATCAGTACGTTTGAAAATTGAAATTGATTAAATGGCCCTTCAGATGGCCACAACTATTATCAGTAACAAAAAAAAATGCGTCACCAAATAAAAAATCAGTCCTCAGTCTTAAATTTAACTTCTTTCCATGACCAGATAAGAAAAGTAGAATACCTGTCTCGTGGTCTTTTATTTTACTATTATTATTATTATTATTATTATTATTAGTAGTAGTAGTAGTAGTAGTAGTAGTAGTAGTAGTAGTAGTAGTAGTAGGAGGAGGAGGAGGAGGAGGAGGACGGAAGGGGGAGAAGTTTGCATTTTATGTAACGCCACATTTCTTGCCTGTCAAATTCCCCGGGCAAATAACAGTAGCTATAATAGCATAAGTACCTGGTAAAAAAAAGCCTTGTGGTGGTAAGAGATAACATATGAAAGGAGAGAAGGAAGAGGAACACTTACATCCACGTCACATAAGGCAGAGTCTTCTCTGTACCTTGTCACATCAACTTTTTTTTTTATGATCGTTATTTTACCTGTCAGATACATAGATGATATTCTACGTCCTCCCCCACCCACCACCCCCCAACCACCAACAAGGGCACCTGAGGATCTTATGGGTCGCTGAATCCTGTCACGTTCTCGTCTTTCTCTCTTTACAGATGTGTTCAGTATCGGAGACGCAGACAGCTGTATTGATGTATCCGCTATTTTTTCTTGTTTTTTTCTTTTTCTTTTTTTGTTGAGCCCTGCTTGTGTTCGTGTATTGGATGGGAAGGTTTTTTTGATGTGAATTTATTTTCCTCAGTCCTTGGGTGGTTTTTGAGAGAATGCTTTTGTGGGTTTGATTATAAATAATGATATTTATGATTAACGTCATTAAGGTACTTTGACCGATATTTATGAATATCGGTAGAGGGAAATTATTTTTTTGTCCTATCCTCAGAGCTTTTGTAGTTATGATAACAGTATGGTGTTACGATAAAACAGGAATAATAATAATAATAATAATAGTAATAATAATAATTGGTGTTGCTTATGTTCTCAATACTTCACAATTTCTATTTAATAATAATAATAATAATAATAATAATAATAATAATAATAATAATAATAATAATAATAATAATAATAATAATAATAATAATTGGTGTTGTTTATGATCTCAGTACATCACAATTTCTATTTTCCCAGCTCAATAGAACTTCTTTTCAGTTTTAGAATAGATTCCACTCCTGCTATTTTCGTCCCTTGCGATACGATATAAAAAGCTGTTTTCCTCCGCACTGGATGATGTTTGTCGCAAGAAACTTGACAGATTGAGCGAAAGAATTGGAAGCAAAGTATTTTGTGCCGCTGATCTTGAATGCTGTGACGCCAGTTCCAGAAATAGAGTAATTACATATTTTATTTTATTATTATTATTATTATTATTAGTAGTAGTAGTAGTAGTAGTAGTAGTAGTAGTAGTAGTAGTAGTAGTAGTAATCCTGAAAATCTAAAGCAACATTACTCGTTGATTTAAAGTTTCAGCAATATCTTATCGGATGTCAAATATCGATATTTAATTTTACTTTTTTTTTTGTGAAATGACCAAAGAATTTCAAGCGGTAATAACCACTTGAAGGAATGCCCACGTTTGAAAAGCGAAACAACACTGACAAAACAAACAAATACACTGATGAACCAACAAATAAATTTCTGTACTGTTGTTGTTCCCTCCATTCCTCTCGCGTACGTGTTGAATAAAACGGAACTCGTTCTGAAAGGCAGACACGCTACCCGGCAGCTACAGTTGCTCACCTGTTGTTTTTCTCTGGCCGATAAGATGGGGGATAGTAATTTTGTTTTGCCATAATTTGTTGTTTTGCCGGCTGTGTCATTGCTCTGTTGACGTCAGAATTGTTGTCATTCATATTTACGACATGTAATTTTCTATTTTTTTAATAATAATTTTTAGTATTCAGTGGAAAATAGAATTTTTGAAGGTATATTGGTTTTTTACTGCAGATAATAATAGTTTATAAGGCTGTTGTGGTACGTTTACCCAGGTGTTTATTGATGGTTTAGCATTAAATAATAATAATAATAATAATACGGTAATAATAATAATAATAATAATAATAATAATAATAATAATAATAATAATAATAATAATAATAATAATAAAACTGTTTTTGTTTGCGGACGTATCTTGCGTTGATAATTTCACCTGTTAAGTAGTATGAGTAATGATGTTAAATATGACATCCATTGTAATAATAATAATAATAATAATAATAATAATAATAATAATAATAATAATAATAATAATAATTGTTTGCTGGCTTTATACCTCCTTGATAATATCACCTACTGAGTAGTAGGACTGATGATAATTATATAACACCAACTGTAGTAATAATAATAATAATAATAATAATAATAATAATAATAATAATAATAATAATAATAATCCCGTTTTAATTCGAAAATGCAATAAACGTCTATGACCAAACAGCATGGACAGAATCTCTTGAAGTCTTGGAATTCCCGGATGTTTATCATAAGGAATCCAAGACGGTTTCATCGGATATTACCTCTCTCTCTCTCTCTCTCTCTCTCATCGGATGTTGTTGTTGCCATAAAACGTGGATATATGTAGTGCAGGGTTCATTGGGTGTTTGTAACGTTTTTTCTTTTTTTATAGTCAATTTTTTTTCATTTGTATATTTCTATTTTGTGCCCCTTTATTCGTCACCATTCTATAATTTTTTTTATTTATCTTTCTTCGTATGTTTTTTTTTTTACCTATCATTTTACTCTTTTACTTCTTTCGCCTTTTTTTCTTCGTCGTTGTCCTCCATTTTTTTCCTTCACCTCCATATCTTCTTTCACTTTTACCTACTCTTTTCTTGTCTTCCTTATTCGCTTTATATTTCTTCCTTTACTTCTCCCCTAATACTGTATACCTTTCGACAGACCGCAAATTTGTCGTAGGTGGTCTCTGTACAAATTTTTCTAGAATGTTGTTATTATGAATAACGATCAATGTGTTTTAACGTCCACCCTCACCCGCATTCCCTCACACACGCACGCACACACACACACAAACACACATCCTCCATAATTGCCGGTGCTAGATTCAGCTTTCTGAGAGATTTCATCAAAGAAAACAAAAACATGTCTCTTCATCAGTTCCAGACAATTGCCAGCCCATGTGCCGTTGCTTTCTCTACCTGTCTCACCCTCTCAGTGCCGATGGCTGTTGGGGTATTTTGACATTTTCATTTTTCTTGAAATTTCGAGATATGCGATTCACGGGGCAGGTTCAGATAATTATTTCCAGAATGAGCTGAAAACTGTAAACAGGAGTTAATGAAAAGGGTTGGGTATCCAGGTAGGATGACGCCAAAGGCAACAAAATGTAGATGTAATGCAGTTTTACAGGTTCTTCGTCCCTGTAAAACTGTCTACAGTTCTCTGCACATGGAATATTATATGTGATACCCATATACCCACATTGGCGGGGGGGGGGGAAGGCGGGAGGTGTTTTAGATGGAAGCCATATCCTTACGTAAGACCAGTACAGAGTACATTGCAGCGGAACTGAACGAAGACTCATTTTGCAGGGATGGAAAGCCATAACTTTACTTGGTACCATTATAGTAGAAGTTACAGAGGAAATGTCTTGAAGACTTCAACCAGGTCCTCTAGGCATTATAGTAGAACCCTTGATCTTGTAATACCACTGTTGAAAGTCTGACTCAAGATTCAAAATGTCCCTGAATCGTCTCAGTGGGATCTAGTTCAGGGGGTCATATCAGGCCTCTTTTTCCATTGAATACCTTACCATCTGTAGGCAAGGAGTTTGCTATCATAAGACACGCTTACATCTAAATCAGTCGCTCGTTCTTGAAATTCATGTTGTTGTGTATTCTAACTCACTGCTATGCCTGGTAGGCCTCATTGTGACCAGTTGCCACCCACACCAGCTTTCTAATTAATGGTGCAAGTTCTGACCATTGAGTTATTGGTTCAGACTTCAAGCCCAATCTTCATTTGACATTAAATAATTTACTATTATGACAAACATTGAATTTTCTCGTAAAGCCCATGATATTTTATAGTAGTAACCGTTCATTTCTCTTAATGTAAAATGGAAACTTGGCATTAAGGCCATAATTCCCGAGGTAAAAGGAAACAACAAGAGGCAATCCAAGGAATTGGACTCCAGAGGAAAAATAATAAAATGATAAAAAAATCCAATAACGCAAGAAGGGCACTTAGCATTCTGAATGCGACTAGGATAAAACTATCTGCATATTTGATTGCCACAAGAATTCCCTCCCCTCTCTCTCTCTCTCTCTCTCTCTCTCTCTCTCTCTCTCTCTCTCTCTCTCTCTCTCTCTCTCTCTCTCTCTCTCTCTCGCTACAGCTGGCTGCAAAATATAGAAGGATGCCTCTTTGCCATCTGTTGCTTCATTTATTTATTTTATGCCTTTTTTATTTTTATTAACCATCTTTTTGTCTTTGTCCAGTTCTTTTTAGTTATGACTTCTCTTAATTTGACATCGATTACATTGCTGAGAGACTTCTCTTAATTTGACATCGATTACATTGCTGAGAGACTTCTCTTAATTTGACATCGATTACATTGCTGAGATATCAGGTAAAACTTGTAGCTGGTATATTAGCTGTCTGTCTTAAAGCAGGTGTATCGGATTCAACTTCTTCGAACTGCACCTCTGTCAGATCAGTAACCGCAAATAAGAATGCTATGGAACACTCGGGTTTATGTATAGTATTAAACCGCTTCTTTAGACAGTTGAGATTATAGGAATTACGGGAGAAAATGTAGAGAGCTTTTTTTTTCTTTTTTTGGTCAAGAAGGCTGGTTGATAATTATCAAGGTTTTGGTGAACGAAGAACCTGTTGTAAAATGAATTTTTATTTATTTAATCTATGAATTTTCCTTAGCAGATACGGATTCAGTCTCTCCTTTATATTGACAACAGAAGAAGCTTTCATTATCGTGCCTTGGTAATCCACCGGCCTACATGCGTCTAATTTTGACGGGTTAATTGCCTGCGCATGATGATAAAACCATCAGATTCGTTGGCCACGGTCACTGTACAAAACGCTACTAACTGAAAAAGTCAAATTTTTGCTTCTTTGATATATCTGTGTAGAATTGGTCTTATTTTATCATATATTTCCCAGAAGCATCTTTGTTTCATCATTAAGACGTTTTACGTAACAGCGAGCGGCTTCAGAAGGTAAGCAACCCAACGCGGTCTCTACTACAGTCACAGTTTAACGCAGTGGTTCTCAACCTTTTTATTACCACGCCCCCTCTCAGAATTAGTCCTTCCCTCCACGCCCCCCTTGCATCTATGAGTAAAATTCCCTCCCAGACTTAAAGAAAATAAAAAAAAAAGAAAGAGAAGGTATGTTTTTACTCTTTTGGGAATGAATTAGTGAGATACTCGACACTACTTCTTAACGACTCTTGTTAAGAGAATAACGAATACTATTAGAGAATTTTAAATTTTTCCCTAAGACTCGCGACCCCCTTGGAAATTACTGACGCTACCTTAGGGGGGCGCGCCCCGCGAGTTGAGAACCACTGGTTTAACAGCTGAGTTGTGATGAACCCCTAATGCAGAAATCTTTCACAACATTAGCGAAAACTGTAGAGCTTTTTAAATATAAAATTTTATTTTTACTAGTATCGTTCCTAAAGGACACCTAGGATTAAGTTATTGAAGTTATTGCTGTATAGGACCGAAGGTGAAATCATTTTTATTTATCTATCTCTGCAGTTATTTGTAATTTACAGATGTTCTGTGACAAATATAATCCTTATTGTTCTTTTAACTACTGGATTTTTCAGCATTTTTTGTTATGTTGATTTTTCGATTAACCTGAGATATATATATATATATATATATATATATATATATATATATATATATATATATATATATATATATATATATAATATATATATATATATATACATATATACATGTATAGTATATATATACTGTATGTATATATATATATATATATATATATATATATATATATATATATATATATATATATAATGTGTGTTGGTTATTCTCTCTGTGTCTCTGTCACAACACTTACAATAGACTTGATTATTTTCATCAGTTTATTATAACTATTTTATTGTTTATTTAATCATGTTTATTTTTTCTGTAAATCTGACTCAGAGGGCCTGATTCATTTGTCATTTTATATTTAACAAGAGTAGTTATAATCCTTATGAATATACCACAATTCCTTTTCCATGCAAGTTTCTGTCGCAACACCGCGCCTGGAAAAGGCCGCTCGCGTTGATTCAATCGCGAAATTTCTCTCAAGGATTTCGACATTGGCCGAGTTGAACGAAATATGCAGAGTCGACGCGAGTTCAAAAGTCTTCAGAGAGAGAGTTCCTCTCTCTCTCTCTCTCTCTCTCTCTCTCTCTCTCTCTCTCTCTCTCTCTCTCTCTCTCTCTCTCTCTCGATGTGTGTGTATCTATATATATATATATATATATATATATATATATATATATATATATATATATATATATATATATATATATATATATATATATATATATATATATATTTATATATGGAATTTTATATATATACAGTATATATATTTTTACAGATTGGGTCTCGTTGGAGGAATGCAAGGGGGTCTTTATTTAGTTACTGCCTTAATGGACCAACAGAGAAGACCAACCTGTAACAAAATGAAGGGGAAAAATGGATAACTTGCCTTGATATTACCATTAGTCAATCGGGGATTGGAAGGTCGCCATGGGAAATGAGTATCAAGTTACGTTAAATTGAATTTATTTACAGAAGAAGCAATCAAAAAGGTAATCTGCAAGGCTGATGATACAGGAAGTAAACACAAATAATGGAAAAAATGCAAATTGGCAATGCGTAGAAAATCTCTGCTTATGACGAGGTAAATTCGTCTTGAATGATCAGGCTCTCTTGTGTGCAACAAAAATGGGGAACAGATTAGTGTCCCGGACTGCGGACCAGGGAATTCTTGCGTTTATTGGAAATGGCAGTACTTTTAAGATGATTTGAGTTCGCAAGGCTGGGTCGACTAAGCAAAGTAGTAGCGAGGACCCTGGAAGAAAATCCAGGATTAGCATTCCACACACAGGAGTTTCTCTCGCACAAAGCTAAACAATGCACCATGGAGGAGTTGATTAATTAAATTTAATGAACCCGTGGTAACAATATGGAGGGAGTAACCTACTGCTGATCACTGAATTGAATTAAATTTAGCTTAGGGCAAGTCATGGGGCGAATTTTTGGGCTGCTTTGTCGGCAGATTGGCTTAACAAAAGGGGTTTGGTCAGGAGAAAGAAAAGTGAAAATTCGGAAAAAAAATAAAAAGAGAGAAATTCACTGAGAGAAACAGGACTAGCTAGAGGACTAATTGCTTCTGAAGTACCT
>JANJGK010000042.1:17599941-17607047 GCA_039081455.1 Macrobrachium rosenbergii | reverse complement strand
AACTTTGCACAGTGAAGAAATTCGTTGATGGAATCAACGTCATATGTGTGGTTTCTTTTTTTTTTTTGGATTGTGCAGTTTGATTATTATTTTCTTATGTTTTATTTTATTTGAAAGAATGTCAGAATGATATTGATGATTTAATTTAATCATATTTTACTAGTACAGTTCTCTCTCTCTCTCTCTCTCTCTCTCTCTCTCTCATATGGATGATTTAATTTAATCATATTTTACTAGTGCAGTTCTCTCTCGCTCTCTCTCTCTCTCTCTCTCTCTCTCTCTCTCTCTCTCTCTCTCTCTCTCTCTCTCTCTCTCTCTCATCTTTTGGTATCGCTCTAAATAACATTTAAAATTCTCTGGTTCCACTCACTCACTTATCTTATAGTTTTACTATTTTAACTTATTCATAAATTTTCTCTCTCTCTCTCTCTCTCTCTCTCTCTCTCTCTCTCTCTCTCTCTCTCTCTCTCTCTCTCTCTCAGATTACCATTGCCACCAGATCTCTCTGAAATTGGAGGATTCGCCCCATGCGACTTTATGTCCTCCCTGTCGAGCGTTTTTTTTTCAGTTTTTTATTTAAGTTCTGTCATTCATCACGAATTGTTAATGTCACGGATAAGTGGAGTATTTATTCCTGATGTCTGATATATTGTAATCTTTATTCGATTTTTTTTTACCCTGTGATATTTTTTGAGATATTAATCTTGTATTCTTTTAATTTCCGAGATTTATTTTTTTTCGTAGTTCCGAATATTTATTCATATGTTTTTTTTTATTTTGTTTTACTGATTAAAGAGATCAGTTTTATTGTTTATATTATTATTGTTTGGTTGTTCGTAATGTGGCTAATGTGATGGATAATATTCTTGTTGTCGTATTATGTTAATTTTATTATTGTACCCTTACCGTCAAAAATTATTGATATTTCAGAAAGTTGAGACGACGAGTCCTTTAAGTAATATCCCAAACTTGACACATTCTGCAGACTTAAATTGGTTAGAGAGATGTCCCGGGCATGACGACGGCAGACATAAATTTGAAGTTTATTGCCCATTTGACAAATATTGCTACACAAAAAATGTTTGTATACACATTATTATTATTATTATTATTATTATTATTATTATTATTATTATTATTATTATTATTATCATCATTATTATTATCATTATTATTATTATTATTATTATTATTATTATTATTATTATTATATTATTATTATTATTATTATATAAAAGATACTCAAAGTAGGATGGTACGACTCTCAAAACTCACTGTAAAATTTTATCTTTTAGTAAAATTTTACGCTTACATGACTGTGGCTTTGTTTCTCCGCTATTATTATTATTATTATTATTATTATTATTATTATTATTATTATTATTATTATTATTATTATTATTATTATTATTTGGCAAGCCTAGCTAAACTTCACCAGATGATTGTATTGAGAAAATGGGGGCAGAGAACAAACGCCTTGAGTGTCCAAGTTAATAACTCTATCCCCTAACTTGTTGCCTAATGGACACCCATTGTCCTTAAAAGAAAGAATATCTCTCTCTCTCTCTCTCTCTCTCTCTCTCTCTCTCTCTCTCTCTCTCTCTCTCTCTCTCTCTCTAGCTTCTTTAGATTCCGTCTGGAAGAAAATTCCAGGACTTAGACAGAAGTGAAAGCAAAAAGAAACTAAATAGAGGAATTCTGTTAATTAATTTTAGACTGTGCAGTCGTGGAAATGTCATTAACCTCAAATGAAAATGTCCCATTTATTATTAACCCGTCGGACTTTGTAGTAATATATATAAATGTGTGTGTGTGTTATATATATAAAATATATTATATATGTGTAAATGTATTTATATGTGTGCGTGTATTTATCCTTTGATTAAGCGTTATCAGGTGCAGATTTATTTGTAATCTCGCATTTATTTATGAAAAACCAATATTCAGATTTGGAATAGGGATTGTGAAGTTCAATTACGAAAATTATGAAATGATATGAATCAAATTTTATGCTATGAAGTACCTTTTTTCATTCAAACAATCTGGACTTCGAAATCATTTAATATTTCGTATGAATATACAAAATCATTTAATATTTCCCATGAATATGCATTATTCGATGCAAAAGTAAATGTTTAAATCTAGTACTTTCAGTTCAGGTAATATCACAGGTTTCAAAATTGAATATTAACTTATCAGTGTTATGAAGTCAGTTTTGACCATGTGTAAATTTTCAAGGAAATAATTTTGGTACTAAAAATAATTTTACGTATGTTAATCATTTAAGTCAGACATTATATTCAATTTCGTTTGAAGTATAAATGTAATTTTTAAAGGATTTCGCTGTTTTTTTCTCTTAAGTTCCTAAGCAGCGATAAATTAGTTTCAGAGGTAATTTTTTGCAACATTTTTCCACTTAATTCCAGATTCCAAAATAATAGTATAATCATTTCAGAAGTAACTTTATTTTTTCTCACAATTCTGTTGTCTTCTATACCTCTGAAAGTAATATCTCATTTATTTCGAAAATAAATAGAATGTTATTTTATACATATATTTAATTTATCAGATTATATATATACTGTATATACAGTATATATATATATATATATATATATATATATATATATATATATATATATATATATATATATAAATATATATATATAAATATATATATATATATATATATATATATATATATATATATATATATATATATATATGTATGTATGTATAATGTATATGTATATATATGATGTCACAAGTAATACAAAAACACTTCAGATTCAAAGGAATTTGGCACTAATTCTAAAAGTAATCTTCTTCAACACATTACACAAGTTCCAAAGTAATACCAAATTAATTATTTCAAGGGTATCAACTTTCCTTTTCCAGGTAAGGAACGGCTCGACCAAGTTCCGGAACATCACCTGTAAATGTTCGAGGACTTCTGGCGGGTGAGTTTCCGTCACCCAGCGAGGTCTTGTGAAGAAGGAGTTGCCCGATTTTTCTTCGCAAGGTGTCTCGCTGGAGTTTCGTCTTGTTCAGGAGGTGTGGGAATCTGGTATTCTGTGCCTTTTAAGGTTGTAGTTTGCGTGTATGTATTGCATATTTGGGAGGAACAAATCAGAGACAGTGAAAAAGATAAGGCAACTAATTTTACTGGAGCAAAACTGAGGCAGTATAAGTAACTAAACCATACGAGCCTTTAAAGATGCATGTGGACATTGACTTGGGAACAGGTAGTAGTTTAAAATTTCGTTTTTACCATGCACACAACTCTCACTACTACATGCATCATGTGTAACTTGTAAGCTTTTACAGAAGTTATTTAAAGTATAAAAGAAAAGGTAGATTTGAGTCAAAGAAAAGTCATTGATGAATAACACATGCGTAGAGGAGGCACTTGTATATTTCTACATTTTTTATATGTGCGTTTGTGTGTATATTTAAACGTTACAATTTTGTATGTAATGGTCATCTCTGCTTCGTCAACAACAACCAAGCTGTGAATATTTCACTTCTGTCTGTCTCTGTCTGTCAGTTTAGTTAAGCACGAATGACGGGGGGAAAAAAGTGTACCTACTTCTTGTCAGCGCCTCTTAACCGTGAACCTGTGGCGACAGGTTGCAACTTCGACCCATTTTCGGATCAGTGGCAGGGGAAAAGAACCCTCTGATTGGACTCCTTCGTCAAACATCGGCCGCCTTTTAAGGGGATATTGATCATATGCTTTATCAGGTGGAAATCCTCCTCCTGAGCTGGTCTTAATCGACTCCGATTTCGTCTCATGTCACCACCTCCCCTTCCCCTTCCCCCTTCCCCTTCCCCTTCCCCCTTCCCCTTCCCCTTCCCCCTTCCCCTTCCCCCTTCTCATACTTTCCTTTCCTTCCTTCTTTCTTTTTTCCTTCCTTAAGTTTTCCTATCCTTTATTTCCTTCTCTGCTTCCTCTTTCGTTTCTTGTCAGCACATCCCCTCACTTCTCCCGTTTTCCTCCTTCGTCTCCCTCCTCCTACCCACTCTTCCCCCTTATTTTCCTCCTCACTTATATCCTCTCCGCTCCTTTTCCTCTCTCTCCTCCTCCATCACCACCTTCTTCGTCTCTTCCCCCTTTTTTTTCTCTCCTCAAATCCCCTTTTGCTTGTTTATATTTAACCAGCCATGTGCTGGCACAGGCTCTTGCTTCCAGAGCTGCCTGTAATCCTCCTCCTTTTTCTCCTCCTCATCCTCCTCATCCTCCTACGTACCTTCCTTAATTCCCCTCCTCCCATATCCTCTTCCTCACGTCTTCAAATAGGCACCATCTCACTTTTCCATACCAGGAGGAGGAAAAAGGTCGGTTGCTCCTGGTTACCAGACAAGACACGCGAAGGATGTTCTCAGAGGTGTTCTTCTGAGGTTTTTAATCGTCTTATGAGGGATCCTCTCATATCTCATCGGTCAGTCGCGTAAATGGACATCTCGTAGGAGGCGTAGGAGGAGGAGCAAGATTTTAGAAATCGTTGCTGTAAGCAAACTTTAGGAATCGAACGACAAGATTCTGTTTCCAACTAGAGGGTCTTTTGTCCTTCGTCTCTCCTACCATCCTTTCTCTTCCTTGCACATCCTTCACCTTAATTTTGTCTCCTTCTGTTACTCTTTTGCGCGCGCTACCTTTATGTGGGATACTCAGGAGTACGATTGTCAGAAAATTATAAAGGGGGAAAGTGGAAGTAATTTTCGTTTTCTACCTCCTCCTCCTCCTCCTCCTCCTCCTCCTCCTCCTCCTCCTCCTCCTCCTCCTCCTCCTCCTCCTCCTCCTCCTCCTCCAGCAAGGCCCTAGAAGATATAAATCAGTTTAAGTGTTAGAGGGATTCTTCAGTTGGAAACGTGAAGTGAATAGCAATGTTCAGGAGCTCCAACTGGAAAGGATGTTTTTGTCAAAAGCTTTTTTTTATAAGAATTGCGTATGTTTCTCTCTTTCTCTCTCTTCCTTTTCCAGAGGAATTCGCTTGCATTGGGAAACCTCTGATGTACCGGAAACTGTTTTTACTGTTTCAGCCGTTTATTTGTTTTGGAATTATCTCGAAATATTATTGATATTGCTTATACTGTAGTTTTGTAATTTTAGGATAAACGGTTACTCTTGAATAAGAGAGCCATTCTAAGTATTATTGACTTTTTTCTTATGTTTCACACCTCCAAATTGACAGACCTAGTTTTCATATGTATAAATTCATCATACAGTTTCACCTTTGCCAGTTTCTATGTATTTTTATTTATAATTTTATATTCTAATTATTTTGTATGATTGTTTGCAGTCGGAGGTGGCTTAGAAGAGTAGGTATAGGACACCAGAACGAAGAAAAGGTTATTCGAAAGCTAACTGTAGGCATTACTTAAGGTTCTTTGCAGCGTCCCTTCGGCCCCTAGCTGCAACCCCTTTCGTTCCTTTTACTGTACCTCTTTTCTTATTCTCTTTCTTCCACCTTACTTTCCACCCTCTCCTAACAATATTGTTTCATAGTGCAACTGCTTTGAGGTTTTCCTCTTGTTACACCTTTCAAACCTTTCTACTCTCAGTTTCCGTTTCAGCGCTGAATGACCTCATAGGTCCCAGTGCTTGGCCTTTGGCCTAACTTCTATATTCAGTTCAGTTACTGTAGGAAATTGATAAGGATTGAAGGACAGGGTCAGTATCAGTCTTGTTTTCTCTATTCCTACGCCGTTGTCTCCATCTCCTCTCTACGCTTCTTTTTCTTTTAATTCTCTTCTCATCCTCTTCTTTCCTCTCCTCCTTTTTTCCATTTCCTTCTTACCTTTCACTCTACCCAGTTTACTTATTTACCCCTACCCATTCTTTCCTCCTTCTCATCCCTGTCATTTATCATTTTCTCCTCTTACCACCCTTCCCTTCCTTGCCCTCGGCAAGGACGTTATAAGGCTTAACCCGTGCAAAGTAAAATTTACGGAACTTGCAAGTTGAAAAGGGTAGTCATTTTCATCGCCCCCCTTCCCCCTCTCCCCTTTCCAACTCCCATGGAAGCCCCTACAACATATTAATCACTTTAATTGTCGGTGATCCTTCAGTCCGGGACGTGGCGTGAGTGGCAGTATTTTGGGGGTCCAGCAGTCGGGGATTATTTTTTTATTCCAATCCAAATTTTTTTGTAATTTACTTCAGTTCCTTTTTATCCTTTTTTATACGGAGTTCTGTTGCCTTAGAGAGTTTTTTGTAATGACGGAACTGAGTTTATTACATTCGCTCTTTATTTGTTGTTTGTTTGTCTGAAAATATTATCGGCTTTCATCGTATGATTTTGCAACGAGAACTCCTGGCTTTTTGTTCCTGCGATTATGTCCATGTATGGGCTTTACTTCTTTACCTTATTTCAGGAACCTAAATAGCGATATTATCATCTTTTCTGTGTTGTTTATGTAATTTTTCGGCCTTAAACAAGTGCGTTGCTCGTATCATTTGCTTTTATTGCTTGTTTTATATATATGATTTTTTCTTGAAGTATTGTTGGTTTTTCTCCGCTTTCAAACTTTCAGATCTGAGTCGGAATATTATTTACATTACTTATGTGATTTTATAGCTCGAAAATTTATTGATAGAAGTATTTACCCTCCAAGATAATGGACGTTTGTTTACTGCGTGTTCATCTTTATGCTTTCTTCACGAATTTCTTTGTATTATTTATTTTATCTGTGAACTCTAGTGAATTTGGGCTAGTAGGAATATTGACACAGGTAGAGACGTGAGAAATGTCACTTATTTCTTTGTCTTTCTTTTCTTCTTTCTTTCCTTCCTTTTTCTTCCTTTCATCTCTAATCTTCCCTCATTCCTCCTATCCTCTCTTCTCACCTACTTCCTCTCCTTCTCCCATTTTCTTATGTCGTCTCTCCCTCATTCTTTTCATCCACTCCCAATTTTCTGTTAATCCTCCCACCCGCTTCCATATCTTCCTTTACTTCTCCTTTCTCCTTTCTTTTCCTTCTGTCTCTGTCCCCTTATTCCCCTCCTACTCCTTTGATTCCTTTGTCTTCCTTGTTGGATGATAAAATGGGTGTCCCTACACAGAGTAGGATTGTCGAAAATTTTTACGCGGAAGACTGGAGGG
>JANJGK010000042.1:17587441-17592441 GCA_039081455.1 Macrobrachium rosenbergii | reverse complement strand
TAAAGACTAAACTGGTCTGGATTTGCACCAGTGGTTCAGTTTCCCTGTAGTAAAGTTGCATATGTAAATCACGTGGCAGTGTGATTATAATCATGTATAACGTATATGAATATTAGGATGTGTGTGTGCTTTTATGGGATGGATGGAACGGAATATAGAATGTAGGCCGAAGACCAAGCGCTGGGACCTATGAGGTCATTCAGCGCTGAAAGGGAAATGAGAGTAGAAAGGTTTGAAAGGTGTAACAGGAGGAAAACCTCACAGTTGCACTATGAAACAATTGTTAGGAGGGCGTGGATAGCAAGATGGAAGAAAAAGAATATAAATGTAGGCCCAGTAAAAGGAGTGAAAGGGGTTGCAGCTAAGAGCCGAAGTCACGCTGCAAAGAACCTGAAGTAATGCCTACGGTGCACCACGTGAGGTGCACTGACGGCACTACCTCCCTACGGGGTATGTGTTTATGTTTGTGTGTGCATTTCAGCACAAAGATACTTCAAAACTATGAAAATAAACCTTCTTCTCTTCCCGTTCGCAGTGAAATGACCCAAGAAGTCGTTGACATTTCATGAAAGGAAAAAGTCATCTTCGTTGCGTCAGAGAACAAAAAAAAAATCCTCTCTGAAGTAATTTGAGCGTAATTTCTTTCGGTGGTCATAAAAGTAATCAAGAGAATTCCTTGGAATTTCAAGGAGGCTGTTAAAGAAAGTAATTACGAAATTCGGGGAACTGGAGGTAATTATCTTATTACAAAGTCGATAGAGTCATTATTTTTGTTTTGTATTTTGCGTTCTTAGGAGTAAACGATTTTGCAGAATGCTTTGACGGTGGGTTTTTTTTCATATTGCTGCTTGGAAAATATTCAGAATTTGCATATTCTCTAAGAGCATTAAGTAAGAACATACATTTATTCATTTATTGTGGGTTTGTCTCATGTTCTTCGTTAATTAATTGATCAGATCATAACTCTTAAAAATCTCCTAAACTTTCTTAGGTGGTATCCATTCTCGTGCATGCTAAATGAGAATGAGGTTGTAGAATATATACATATATATATGTGTGTATATATATATATATATATATATATATATATATATATATACATATACATACATATATATATGTATGTATGTATATATATATTATACTCTTCAGATCCAGTGTTGACTTGACTTAAGAAGTAAGTTCATGAGAAAAATGAGGAATTCGATAAATTGAGAGGCTTTAGTTGCCTCTTGATTTCTCGAATGCGTTTGATTTGCAAGAATCTGACTTGATAATAAAATGGTCAATTTGCGCTGTACTTGTCAGTTGCAGGTAACCGAAAGCTCAGTTTCTCTCAGCGCAGTTTGTCAGTCGATTTTATTTGCGGGGGAGGGGACGCTTTCCGTAGTTGCGTAGAAAGTTTGTGAATCTTTACTTACCGTTGATGGCCCGACAGTATTTAGGTAAGGTAAAAACAATCATGAGGTTTAGCGTCATTTGATGAAATAGGAAATTGAGTCTTTTTAGTAACAATTCTTCGTGAATATTAGATCGTTAGTGTCTTTATCAAATGTTTTAATGTACAAATGCATCTGGTTCACAAACTGAAAAAATCTTTAAATGATCATATGAGTATACTTTATGATTGAGTGAAAAATTAATTGTTGTGAAAATTTACAAATATATATATATATATATATATATATATATATATATATATATATATATATATATATATATATATATATATATATATGTAATCACGCACTACTTCTTCCTCCTACCTCTTCACCTTCTCCTCCTCCTCCTCCTCCTCCTCCTCCTCCTCCTCCTCCTCCTCCTCCTCCTCCTCCTCCTACTTATTCTTCCTCCAACCACACGTACACACATATACAGTATATGTATATATATAAATACATATATACATATATATATATATATATATATATATATATATATATATATGTATATATACATACATATATATATATATAAAGATTAGTTGCATTTGATGGTCCTCTGCAGCAGAGTGACCGCAAAATCACGGACATTTCATGAAAACGAAAAGAACTTCTGGAACCCAGAAAAAGTATAATTTCTCGCCCCGAAATCATTTGAGCGCAATTTCTTTCAGTGGTCATAAAAGAAATCAAGAGAACTTCTCGAAATTTCAAGGAGGTAGTTTTGGAAAGAAATTACCGGATTCTGGGTAATTATTTTATTGCAGAGTCGATAGCTGTCTGTTTTTTTTTTCCTAAGTTTATGATCTTAAAAAATGCCCTTCGATACTTGGTTTTTAGTTTTCTGTAAAAGAAAACCATTGCGATGTATTTTTGTCTGTCCGTCCGCCCTCAGATCTTAAAAACTCCTGATGCCAGAGGGCTGCAAATTAGTACGTTGATCATTCACCCTCCAATCATCAAACATAGCAAATTGCAGCCCTCTAACCTCAGTAGTTTTTATTTTATTTAAGGTTAAACTTATCCATGATCGTGCGCCTGGCACCGCTATAGGTGCCAACAACACAGGCCACCACCGGACTATGGCTGAAAGTTTCATGGGCCGTGGCTGAGAGTTTCATACAGCCTTATACACTGTACATAAAACTCGATTGCGCCGAAGAAACTTTGGCGCATTTGTTACTTGTTTTTAATAGCTATGATTATGAAGGACATATAATTTGTGTTCTTCCTGATTATATTCAGTAATTTGTGTCCTAACTGATTATACTATTCAGTGTAATATATCAGTATTCTCAGTGCTTTCTTATGATATAATTTGTATCATCTAATTTATTAGTACAATTAACAAGCATAACGTTATGCTTTCAGGGCATTAATTTCCTCTGCATTGCTTACGAAGTAATATTTGCAACGTTTTTCGCTATTCAAGAAAAATAATGACTGTCGACTTTTGGTTTTATTTGCACATTTTGTACTTTTCTCAACAAGGCTCTTTTAAGTTGGTTAACATAATATCGAATTATGTCTTAGTGCGTTTAAAAGATCAATGTTTATCAAAGGGTCGATTTAATCTGCATTGCGTTTATTTATTTTACCTCTGTCTTTATAATGCATCCTTTAAATAACCTCAGTCACCCTGGTGGAAACAATTAATGCCTCTTCCTTTTCTGTTCACTTTTTTTCTTTTTTTCAAAGATTGCTGAAGAGCACTGAATTAGTCGCCTCACTTCCCTCTGCGTCTAAATAGAATTGCATTCTACGAGATTATTCTTCTTTTTAATTTCTCTTAAAGTGCTTAGAATTGAAGATTTGAGATGATTCCTGGCATCTGACATTTTACGTGGGTCAGAATAGATTCATGGAGTCACTCAGTATTACCTCTTTGTGGTGTCAACTCAAGGTTATATTTTTTGGCAACTCAAAACTCAGCGTCTTGAGCGTTCAGTTGATTTCATTTCTTTTGTCATTCACATTGAAAGATAGTAAGGTATTAATTATCAGCGAAATATCATTTTGGTCACAATTTTTTCTGCTCCACTATACAATGCCCAAGGTTAGGTTTGGTTAGAAAGATGAGGTTAGCCAGGTGGCTGTTGACATAATGATGGTTGAATTGTAGTTAAGAAAGTCTGGCTTAACCTTAACGCTATTATGTATGTTTGTGTGTATATATTTTTTCCTCTACTGATATTACTTTCCTTCTTGTTCTCTCAATACCTTCTTTTACTATTCAAACACGCACGTATACACACACACATTATATATATATATACATATATATATATATATATATATATATATATATATATATATATATATATATATATATATATATATAATGTATATATATACACACACACACATATATATATATATAATGTATATATATACACACATATATTATATATATATACTGTATATATATATATATATATATATATATATATATATATATATATGCGTGTACGTGTGTGTGTGTGTATAAAGCTATATGTTCTACTAAAACACCGATTCTTCCACTTTCTAAGCACCAAACTTGAGATAACAGTGATTCATTCATACTCCAAAAACAACGTTTTATTGGCACCCTCACCTCTTCCTCCTCCTCCTCCTCCTCCTCCTCCTCCTCCTCCTCCTCCTCCTCCTCTTCCCTCTACATCTAGGGACTTCCGGTCCGTTGTATTTGAGGAGCCCTTTTTTCACGGGTTGTCGGAAGGAGTGGCCCATTAGAGCGGCCGCCATAAGCAAATATTTGCCTTGACGCAGAGGCCCTTTTAAAATTCCGGAATTGATATTAGGAAGCGGCCTTTCTTTCTTGTTTGATTTGTGTTTGTTTTGTTTGCTTATTCTCTTGTTTTTATTTATTTTCTTTTTGCACGGCCTTTTGCTCTGTATTCGTCTAATATATTATGTTTTGGAGTTTTGGAGTTGCATGAGATTTCATTTCCTTTTACATCTGGTGATTATATGTGTTATTGTTTGTTTTTTGGGGTTGTTTTGCTGTAATTTCTATCAATTTGTTTTAGTTTCGCTGTTTTATTTCCTCTGTGTCTTTATTTTTGGCTTCTTTCAATTTTTCACATACGCACTCACACGCAAACAAATATATATATACATATATATATATATATATATATATATATATATATATATATATATATATATATATATATATATATATATATATATGTATATATATATATATATATATATATATATATATATATATATATATATATATATATTATAATTATTTCTTTCATTACCTGTAATTTCTTTTGATTAGCTTTTTGTTGCTGTCTTTGCATTGCATTGCTCATTTTCTTTTGTTGTAGTTTTGACTTTGTCTTTTCTATGGTGTTCTTTTATTTATCTTTTTATTTCATTCCGTCTTGTTTTATGTTTGTAATTTTTATAAGTTGCACGTATATTTGTTTCATATCTTTTTGTTTGTATTTTGCTGTAATGAATTTTTCCTTCATGCTGAAAGTAGCCTTTTGGAATTTCGGGCCGCAATGTGACCCATTTTCTCTTCAATCAAATCCCAAAGTCTGT
>JANJGK010000042.1:17577441-17582441 GCA_039081455.1 Macrobrachium rosenbergii | reverse complement strand
CACAGTACTTACCCTTATATTTCAATTTTTGTGAATTTTTATCTCATTGGTATTTTGGTTTTCATACCATTTCCTTTTTTTCTTCTTTTTTTTAGACTTTTTTTTCGTTCTGGTACTTTTTGCCTTTTATTCTACAACCAGACTCCGGATATTCCGAGAGAGATTTACGACCTCTTAAGTTCTGTAAGTTGAGATTGCCAGACCAGTTTTTTTCTCTATCAATTTTTTTCAGAAAACGTTCCCATTTTTCTTATTGGATTTTATTGCTTTTTATCCTCATAGGTTGTTTTTTGCTTCGCGGTTTTTATCGGTTTAATTTGTTTTATTGGATATTTTCCTGTTTTTTTCATTGGAATTTTTTTTTTATTTCTTGGCCTGAAATGGTTTTGCTAGCCGTTTTCTTGTTAACTTTTGTTTTTATTGTTTTTTTTTTCGTTGAAATGTATCTATCTGGAGTTTGGGAGCGACCTGAATATATTTGCATAATTTGTATTTAGGACGAAATAAACAAACAGAATGTCATTATTTCTGTTTATGCTCGCATGTTATTTTGAGATGAAACCAGTCTTTACAAATACGGTATACTTATGTAAATTAAAGCATGCAATTTTGCCAGCTAGAAAGAAAAAGATTCTCTCTCTCTCTCTCTCTCTCTCTCTCTCTCTCTCTCTCTCTCTCTCTCTCTCTCTCTCTCTCTCTCTCTCTCTCTAAATAAACTGGTCATTTGAACTTGGCACAACCGTAGCACAAATATAAACAAAAACTAAACTCCCTGTAAAGTTTCTCTCGACAGACGAAAGCACTTAAGCGAATAAACGTGGGTCTATGTAGTACTTACACACACCTTACTTTATTGTAATTTATTTATCATTTTCTTTTAAATATCAACCTCGGTCTTAAGATACTCCCGCATGTTAAACAGGAAGTTCGGATCTTTCCTAGATAGTGACCCCCAAGGGTTTTCGGGGGTCGATATCTAGGACTGATACTTCTTGGGGGTAATTATCTTTATGATATTTATAGTCTTTATTTGTGTTTTTACGGTAATCCCCAACGAGCTTGTACTAAATACGCCGCAAAGGTGGATACATACCGCGTTAAACCCCCCGGGGGTTACTCTCTAGGAAAGATCCGGAAGTTCCGTATTGCTTATAAAGTCATGCATTTTTGGTGAATGATGGTTTCATTGTCTTTGTGTCTCAAGTGATGGCACGTCATAATTGTTATATTGTGTAATACATTAAATAAATAAACGTTTTATGACACAAACAAAATTTATGCAAGTTATAAAACCTTTTAGTATAGTGTGTGCTGTCTTTTTCACTCTTCTCGAGATGAATTTACTTGACTTACTTTTTAGAATGCTTAAAATCGATCATTCGTTCTTTGCGATCTTACCTGACTTGTGAATAAATAATTTCCTAAAGGTTTCCGGTGCCTTGAGTTACATTTTTTTCCCCACTTTGAAGCTATAAGTCAGTGGATTAACGCTAATTGCAATTATTCATTTAGAAACGTTAGACTTGCATTTGCTATCCATAGTAATTTTATTTTTGGTTTTATGATGCCCTTTATTTCATACAAATTTTGTATGGAGCTGTACTGCCATAAACTACAGTATCATGTTTTGTTTAAGTATTACCCAGAGAAATGTTGCTTTGGGCCAGGGCATATTTTTTTTATATTCGTTTACCTTTGTCTTGTTTCTGCTGATGAGTTTGGATTATGAGAGTTATTGATGGGATTCTTGTTAAATATACTATTGCAGATATTTCAATTAATAAAAACTGTGTGGGCTTGAAAAGCCGACAGTTTTTATTAATTAATATATATATATATATATATATATATATATATATATATATATATATATATATATATATATATATACATATATATATATATATATATATATATATATATTATTAATTAAAATATATATGTGTGTATATATATATATATATATATATATATATATATATATATATATATATATATATATATATAATATATATATATATATATATATATATATATATATATATATATATATATATATATATATATATATATATATAATATACGAGTATATATATTTCTCGATCTAACGTCTGTTCGAGTCTTCCTCTCCAGGCTCAGATCTCATGATTGGACTCGTGAAAAGGCTTTCAATGTATCCCAGCCTGTAGATCATCAGTTTACCTGTTTTCTTTTCTTATTACCTATTCCCTTTATTTATACACTTGAATACCAGTAGCATCAACAATAACGTCCTCAGTAGCAAGGGAAATGAGCTGCATCAACTGCTTCTGTCATTTCAATAAAAGCAACGGCCTCCGTCATTTAATACCCTGCGTAATGTATTATCCCGTCCCAATCCTGACTCTTTAAATTCATCTCATGGGGAATTAGTTTTGATGTAAAATATTAGGTTTATAATTAAAAATTAATTGGTGGCCAGTGTTTTATGCCAAGCTTCATAGGACATGGCCAATTATGGTATATTGTCATGCAAAGGCTGCAGGAGAATTGGATTAGGATTACTCTTTATATTGGTTGTGTTATTATTTGTTATGGATAAGGATGAGATTTTTGTGGTTCTTGCTACTTTATTATTATTATTATTATTATTATTATTGCTGTAAATTTCATAATTGATATTAATAGATATTTGCAGTTCTGACTTATCTGACGAAGTTTATTATTATTAAGATTATCATTATTATTAGTAGTAGTAGTAGTAGCAGTAGTATTAATCCATCTGATAATGTAATATAATCACTTGAAATACAGGAAGTGCTTAAATTTCATTAAGAAAATCCATAAAGAAAACTTATGCAAATCATGGGATGAATAACAGGGAATGCATCTTTACCTTGATGAAATGCAACATCTTCTGGAGAGAAAGAGACATTAATTTATTTACACCGAAGCCTTACAATATATATATATATATATATATATATATATATATATATATATATATATATATATATATATTATATATATATATATATATATATATATATATATATATATATATATATGTATATATATGTGTGAGTGTTTCTTTATCATATGCTTTCTGTAAGAATCAGGTTGCAAGCTATTTACCATTTTCTAACCCAAGGAGCGACCCACTTAGTACATCGTATAATACATATACATGCACACACATACATTATATATATATATATATATATATATATATATATATATATATATATATATATATATATATATATATACATATGTATATATAAAACATATACATATATATATGTGTGTTGCATGCTTATATGAAAGAAAAAACTTACTCAGATATCACGCTTTGGAATTATTAAATAATTCATAGTCTACTGTAAAAGAAAAAAAAGACATTGTCATAAGCCTTTTTTTTTAAACTTATGATAGGAATCCGATTCCGGTGAAGAGACAGCTATTCATAATAGATATGGTAAGACGCGGAAGGCTAGCAATACAGCTGCTATCGAATTTATTGTTATCGTTATTATTGGTAATTGTTATTAGGTTTCGACAAAGTGTATACCACAGCTGGTGACAGTTTTTTTTCTGACAAGAGGGTTCTTTTCATTTTTCATTCACTGGTATCCATGATTTCAGTGAATTATTTTTTTGCTTTGTCACATATGGGTGTTGTATTTGCGCCTGTTAGTTGTTAGGCAAATCCTCTCTCTCTCTCTCTCTCTCTCTCTGTCTCTCTCTCTCTCTCTCTCTCTCTCTCTCTCTCTCTCTCTCTCTCTCTCTCTCTCTCGTAATAGGAATATTTATCTTGGAGATCATAATAAAATTTGCGTATTAAAATCTCTACATCTGAGCTAGAAAAGTATGTTAATATCATCATGCATCAGTTCTTGCTATGTTCATTTGGAAAGGTGCAAAAGAACTGCCATTCTAAACTGAAAATTGCTGGTTACCTTAGCATATTATGACACCATATATGAGGAGCGTTCGCGTAATACCGAAGGTGATATAAATGGTACTATGCCTGTGGAAATATCTTACGTAAGGTTTCTTTTTTTTTTTACAAACTGCTGCTCACTGAGCTTGTCCTAAAAAAGGAAATGAAAATGAAGAAGTTGTGAAGAATTACGAAACGCCATACAGACCAGTCTTAGTTGAATCTCATTAGATTTGTCTATCGCATGAAAAACCACGTCAGTTTCACCTAGAAACAAGTAAAAAATGCGCCGAAGTGTCTTCGGCGCAACTAAGTTTTCTGTGCATCGTATAATCAAGGCCACCGAAAATAGATGTATCTTTCGGTGGTCTCGGTATAATGCTGTATGAGCCGCGGCCCATGAAACTCTCAGCCGGCCGTGGTGGCTATGTTATTGCGTTACCAGAAGCACGATCATGGCTAACTTTAACTTTAAATAAAATAAAAACTGAGGCTAGAGGGCTGCAATTTGGTATGTTTGATGATTGGAGGGTGGATGATCAACATACCAATTTGCAGCCCTCCAGCCTCTGTAGTTTTTAAGATCTGAGGGCGGACAGAAAAAGTGCGGACGGACAGACAAATCCGGCACAATAGTTTTTCTTATACAGAAAACCAAAAATGGATATTTTGTCCTAAAAAGAACAAATAAAGAATGAAATCCTAGAAATCGCAAAGAATGAATATGGACAAACCCGAAGGACTATTCTCTTGCTATGTCTGAATTTCCCCCGTCGCTTTAAAGAAAAAAAAATCGCCGATATCCCTCGGAGAAAGAAGGAAACAACTCTTCATTTCAGCGGGACGGCCAAATTCACAATTCACGCTCTGAGTCGAAAAGATGGATTGGAAACAGCCTCAGTATCGAAGAAGTTATTTTCGTTCAGGACGTTCTAAGGAGGACTCTCTCTCTCTCTCTCTCTCTCTCTCTCTCTCTCTCTCTCTCTCTCTCTCTCTCTCTCTCTCTCTCTCTCATATTATCGCCAATACCTTTCAACATACCGAAAAGTATCGGTAAAAGTCCATGCAAAAAGGAATA
>JANJGK010000042.1:17562531-17572531 GCA_039081455.1 Macrobrachium rosenbergii | reverse complement strand
TTTTATGCGGTAGGTGGAAGTCAAAGACAAAAAACTAGCTTTCAAACGACACACGACGGCCGCTGCATAATGTAACCCCCTGCCACTTTGTGCCAGCCAATGCGGATATTGAACAGGTGACCTGCTTTAGCGAATGGCTTTTATTAATATATAATGCTCAGTGATAAAGACTAATAAATAATGATCCATTGTACCCTGTGAACATTTGGTTCAGCGTCCCTATTGACCTGTTGATCATTTGACCCATTAACATATTGATTCTCGAACTCCTTGATCTGCTAATACTTTGACTTTATTAACCTGTTGATTAAACCATGGACATCTTGATCATTTGGTTCATTGTCATATGGGTCGTTTGAACCTTCCCCGGTCCGCTTGATCGCTGGACCGCTTGGCCAGCTCATCATATGAACTTACCAATTGATTATGTCTGCCTCACAGAATAGGTCATTCCATTGTACTGTTGGAAGGGGCATTGTCCTATTGAGTTCGTAATCAGCTTGCTGGGGTTTTACCCCTTGTCAGATGATCTGTGATAGATATTAAATTTAAATTCTCAATTTTTTTCGACCATCTAGGTATTGTCTTGAGTCCTACTCGTCGTCAGATAATATGTGGAAAATAAGTTTAAAATGTCCAGTTCTCTACCCATGAGAGTAGCACAGTAGTTCAAACTCTTGATTTGTAACCTGCGTGCTCGAGTTCGATCCCCACCCACGGGCGGCCAGATGGTCTGTAGTTAAGTATATAAGTTTTACACATCAAACTGTGTAGGCGTTAAATCCCCCATTGTATTTGGAAAGGGTTAGATTTATCACCGAACGTTCGACCATTATGAGGAAAAAGCTTCCCTTTCAGCGAATGTCTTGTGGAAGAAATAATTTTTTTTTTTTTTACGAGGATCGGATCCATTAAGCAGAAAACCTCCCTCCTCTCACGGCAGCTATTTTATGGAACAGACATTCTCTGGAAAAGATGAATTGCCCATTAAGCAGACAATCTCCTCGATTAAGGGTACAGGTAGCCTCCCCTCCCCCCATATAAGCAATCTACCCAATCCCTTCCTGATGTACCTCGTTCGTCCTCCTGCTCCTGCTCCTCCTCCTCCTGCTCCTCCTCCTCTTCCTCCTCCTCCTCCTCCTCCTCCTCCTCCTCCTCCAAGCAACAGTTGGCGTCTATAGATCAGCGTTAGGTAACGCCAGTGAATATAGATCAGCCATGAAGAATGCCGGCGAATATAGATGAAGAGATGGGAATGTTCCCTCTGGATCGCGTGTCAGGATGTATTCAGGATCCCCCGAAGGAGCGAGAGTCAAGATGAGGGATTTCGATTAAATGGAAATAAGGCCGAATGCTTTGTCCTAGACGAAATGGACGAGATTTCTTACGAGAGGTTTTGATCGTACAGTTATGAGATACAGTTTGAATTGCTTCTTGTGCTCATAGGAGCATACATAGTTGAATTTTGATGTTTGTGTTTCATGCGCTACAGATATCTCTAGGGATCTGAAGTTTATCAGCAATACATATAGCATAGTAACTTACGAATTACTAGTTAGTGGTGTTTTTTACTCAATAAGTTAAGGACACTTTAATCTGATGATACCAGAAAAGGAGTTTATTCACCGGCAAGTGGCAGTTTTTTAAAACGTGAAATAATTGCATTACAATTGATAGGTTTATAGAATTCACACCACTAAAACTGGTATTAAATGACGGTTGGAGTTTTTAGTGATGTTTTATGATGGAAATTTATTGTATACTTAGAATGAAAGCTTGACAGTGGCAGCTGTAAATTACGTGCGAGGCAACTCTTTTAAATTTATGGAGACGGCTCTCTCTATTTTTTTTTTTTTTTTTTTTTCTAGCTCATCAAAATATGGGGTCGCCACGGCTATGTGGTAGAGCGGTCGTTGGGATTCTGGAGGTCTCTGGTTTGATTCATGCTTGCTGTTGAACCAACCCACCCAATTGTAAGTGGGTCAGGTGGGGGTGGGGAGGAGGTGTCCTGTTGGCCACGGTACACCCAGGGCTCACGGCCTAGTATGCTTATGTTTATTAACCTTGACTTTCTCACTTAACAGAATATTCATCACTAAATTCACCAATTATTCCACAGGTATTATCACTAACAGATGCAATTAATGCCTCTGTTGATTTAAAGCCTCACCAAGATTAACATATTATAGCCCCAGGCAAATCAAAACAGCAAAACGTGCGGAGAAAATAATCAACGTGAAAGTCATTTTATTGAAAACACAGTAGACCTCGAAATATCGCCAACAGAATCTTTGCGTCGATGTAGCGAAGGAAATTGCCTGTGTGCCTGGGAGGCAGGAGCGAGGGACAAAGAAAGAGTGAAAGGAAATTCGTCCTTCCAAGAGAGTTATTGTACATTTCGGGGAAGTATATCGTCTACATTTCCGGTTTGTCTTACTTTGTACTGACGTTTCTGGGCCACTGGAAATGGGCATTCGAGTGCGTACAGGTCCTTTTACTTACCGTGTGAATTTTGTGTGTACGTATACATGCTTACACACGCACACACACGCGCATATATATATATATATATGCACACACATATACATATATATACACACACTTGCGTGTACGTATGTATGTACTGTATGTTTGCACTTATGTATTTATTTATTAATTTATATGCCTTTAAACTTCACACACATCTATATTATATATATATATATATATATATATATATATATATATATATATATATAGAGAGAGAGAGAGAGAGAGAGAGAGAGAGAGAGAGAGAGAGAGAGAGAGAGAGAGAGAGAGAGAGAGAGAGACCAGATGAATGCGAAGTAAGCTCGTGCGCGCGCATATGCGCACAACCAAAAAAGAAACAAAAAAGAAAATCCGATTGAAAATATCCTCGTGCATTATTAACGAGAGCAGGGAGAACGCCGAAGTTATAACAGATTGCCAATTCCTTCCGACCTTGGACCATGAAATAAGCCATAAGTATTTATTACACTTATGACTTTATGGATCTGACCCTGCTGAATAATAAAAGGGCGGTCTCTAAGTCCCAGATTCCTGTATCGCGTTGGATGGGTGGGTGTGGGGGGTTGGGGGGAGGTTGTGGGGGTGGAAGAGACCAGTCAGAGGGGGGGATAGGTGTCCCGGAGGGGGATGTAAGAGACTTGAGTAAGAGACCAATCAGTCGGGGGGTAGGGGGTGCCCCCGGGGGGGGTGGGGTGCAAGAAACCAGTCAGACGGGGATGATAGGGGTACGTGCCCCGGGGCGGTGATAAGAGACCAGTCAGACGGGGGTAGAAGGTGGCCCCCGGGGGAGGGAGGTAGCAAGAGACCAGTCAGACAGAGAGACAGTAAATGGAACAGAGGGGTTGTGGTGTGATAGAAGAGCATCTACAAGCGTCACATGCCCGGTAGAATTGGTATGAATTGAAATGTAATACACGGATGTAATGATTATGAGAGCTAAGTTAAACAGTCAGAATGACAGGCGAGTGAATTACACGGAAGAGCTGAATATTATACGCATAATTCATCCCTGAACAATATTGCAATGCATAAATTAACAATATAATTTTATTTAGAATTGTAAACGATATACAAAAACTATAGTTCATTTCAGAATTGATATGCTTGGTATGAAAATGAAAGTCAAATTAGACGGACAGGCTGGTAATTGCTTATAGGTATTTAATACGTAAATTCTTAAGCGTATTGGCAAACGAAAGCTGAATGTACGATAACTGGAAATTAAGAAAATAGAGTGTGAAAATAAAAGAGCATCGAGAGGAACATTCCAATATTTACCTGGCCCGAAAAAGAACATTACTAATGGAGATAGATGCAGGTATCCATTAAGCTTGCGGTATTGCATTGCATCTCTCTCTCTCTCTCTCTCTCTCTCTCTCTCTCTCTCTCTCTCTCTCTCTCTCTCTCTCTCTCGTGACATAAAGCGACTGATGATTATACGATTATCTGGAAGCACTAATGTTCCCTCGAAATTTGTGCGCACACCAAGAACAGATGCGCTTGGTGGAGGCATTAGTACGGATCTATATATAAGAGTCTATGAATTCCGAACGCATCGGGATCGAACCCCGGCATCTCAAATGAAAGGCCAGGGCGCCACCAACTGATCCACTATGTTCGTTATTTACTGTCGTTTAAATTAGTTTTTTTATTTGTGTTTTAAGATTAGTCGTTTATCTTAAGCAAAACCTAATTGTTTTACATTTATTTATTTTAATTCCCTGTTTTTTTTTCAGAATTCCATACTTGAAATCCTTTTTCCTTATCGAAGATAAGGAAAAAGATATTAAAACTTCATTGAACCCTATGAAAAATACAATGAAATTTATTCATTCATTGATAAGCAGACATTATCAAAACAACCCATTTTTTCTCGGTGAAACTTTATATCTATCCTCATTTAATCAGTAACATTACGATGTTAAACGGCCATTTTCTGCACCATTAGTTTGTTCTGAAAATTGTTATGGGTCGGGATATAGGTCCCATAATGAAAATGTTTTGGATGGCGATGTAGGCTCCTTCTGGAAAGGTTTCTTGGGAGTAATATGGGCCCTTTTAGGCCGCGTTTATGTTGTACGTTTAGGCCTAAATAAGCATTATCGTTCTTTAGGAAACTCTTTATTATAAGTTATTTGTAATATTTTTTCAGTAGCATTCGAAGGGAAGGAGTTGCGGGCACGCATTTTCACACGTACGCTTTTCTAGGACTTATCTTGTCCAGGGTTGATAAAAAGAAGGAAAATGGGAATAAAGTTATTATTATTATTATTATTATTATTATTATTATTATTATTATTATTATTATTATTATTATTATTATGATAGCATGATATTCTTATTTTGTTTAGGAGTAATGGAAAGAAGGAAAATGGAAATAAATATTATTGTTATTATTATTATTATTATTATTATTATTATTATTATTATTATTATTATTATTATTATTATTATTATTATTATTATTATTATTGTTATTGAGACAGCATGATATCCTTAGTTGTCTAGCTGTGATGGAAAAAATGAAAATTGGAGTAGAAATTAAAGAATAGGCTCTAACCCTGAATGAAGGTAGAGAATTGTCAAGTAATGAAGAAAAGAGTATAAGTGAAGGAGTCAGTGAAGGAAAAAATTAAGTACAATTTTTTTAAGCGATAGGAAAAGAACATTCTCTCTCTCTCTCTCTCTCTCTCTCTCTCTCTCTCTCTCTCTCTCTCTCTCTCTCTCTCTCTCTCTCTCTCTCTCTCTCAGTAAAAATATATCTTTTTCAATCCAAGTCGTTGTTGTGTTGAAATCCTACTGTAGTGAATTGCTTCTCTGTTCAAACGGGTTCATGAACTTCAAAAATCATTAAATTGGGACTTCGAAAACCTGATTGCACGTCTAACAATTCAAATAAACAATAAATACGCACAAACCGTTTCATAACGGCCGTTACAACTCATTGTTTGGAAGGATTACGTATTCCAAAACTCGAATCCCACCTGTTAAAAAAAAGGCATTAAGAATTAACCTAAAGCTTCACTTGAAATGCTTTGTTTTGGAACTGTATCCCCAGTTTAATGTAAAAAGGCATTAAAAATTAACAAAAGCTTTCTATGAAATGCTTTCGGTTTTGGACCTGTATCCCCAGTGTAATGTAAAAAAAGGCATTAAAAATTAACGAAAGCTTTACATGAAATGCTTTTAATCTTGCTGCTCCCAAGCCCTGTGTTTAAGGCCAATTTGCGTATCGGATATCTATTAGGAAAATACACATGGGCTATCACAAAGGGTAAGGCTTAAGTTCAGTAAAATATTTTAGTAGTATAATGTTTGGTTGCCTCTGGTTATGGAATGAAGAATCATGAGTATTATGGTTATAATGACGTTTGTACCATAAGTATTTTTTTATTTTACCCTAATTAACTAAACACCATATATATTTATATGATATATTTATATATGTATATATATACACGTGTATATAAATATATGTATACGTGTGTGTGTGTTTGTGAAGTGGGAGTGTATATTGATGTGTATATTGTTTTAGCCATTACATAAAAGTACACGTGGAAGCACTTGTAAAGGGGCAAAAAGAACCTCAGTTAGTGTAGACCAGCGGAATCCTCTTAAGTTTGTGTTCGAGGTAAAATCTAAGTTGAACCACCGCTCCCCCTATTAGCTTACACTTCACCCGAATGAGGGGAGAGAGAGAGGGAGAGGCTTTACTTTGTATATTGTTTTGTGCATGTATTTTTATATTTGAGGTCAGCACAGTAGCTTAAAGGAATTATACTGTTATGTCAAGGTTAAGGAATACATCAGCTGTTTTGTTGATATTTAATTTAAGGAAAATGGGTTAGATAAGAAATCTAAGACACTTCAAAGAGATAAGGTCAGACCTTGGATGGGTGACCACCATTCGAGTGGAAAAAGCCTTTACCATTATTCCAGCTTGGGACAGGCCTTAGGAGACTGGATGGAGCAACAGTGGGTCTCAGTGAGGTGTCTGAAAGCGATCAAGATAAAAAAAATAAACCGTATTATTGCAACCTCTATTAGTTAATATTACCAAGGAATTCTGAGTGATTTGAAAATTGCGCAAATAGGTTTGCGCATTCCTTGGTAAATATATGCATGTATAAATAAAGTCCTTAGGAAGAAAATTAATTGAAAATTAAAACTGGTGCACACACACTAATACATACATACACAGATTATATATATACATACAGTATATATATGTATGTATGCATGTAGGTATGTATGTATGTATACATATGTATATATACATATCTATATATCATAGTATATATATATATATATATATATATATATATATATATATATATATATATATATATATATATATATATATATATATATATATATATAATTTTTCCATATTGAAAACAGTTATACGAAAATACATACGTACTCACAGAAAAATCAACATTATTAGTCATTAAAAATGTAAGACATTAAAAATGCAAGACACGTTTCCTTTTTGTGACGGAAGTTCCAGACAAAACTTATTCTTTGCTCTAAACATTCCAACACAAGCAAGCGGAAGCGCATATATGAAGTCAGTTGTTTGCAATTTGCAAACGTTTTATAAAAATTGTTCGTTATTAGCATTGACTCGTTACTTTTTCATAGATTTAGTTTTGAAGTTGCCAAAAAAAAAATTTTTTTTTGTTTGAGTGTCCTCTACCGGGGATATTTTTTTTTGTTGAGATTAGATGACAACTAGAAACTGGTAAAACTAATCCTCTCTCTCTCTCTCTCTCTCTCTCTCTCTCTCTCTCTCTCTCTCTCTCTCTCTCTCTCTCTCTGGTTGCAACCCCTTTCGTTCGTTTTACTGTCCCTCCGTTCATGTTCCCTTTATTCCATCTTACTTTCCACCCTCTCCTAACAATTGTTTCACGGTGCAACTGCGAGGTTTTCCTCCTGTTACGCCTTTCAAACATTTTACCGTCAATTTTCGTTTAAGCGCTGAATGACCTCATGGGTCTCTTACCTAAATTCTATATTCACTTCAGTTCGGTTCAGTCCTCGCATAAATATTCGTATATACAGTACATGAATGTGTGTATGTGAGTGTAGATATATATACAGTATGTATGTATGTATATGTATATATATATATATATATATATATATATATATATATATATATATATATATATATATATATATATATAGATAGATAGATAGATAGATAGATAGATAGATAGATAGATAGATAGATAGATAGATAGATATATACGGTATATATTTATGTATATATATAATGTATATGTATGTAGTTATATATACATAAATATATACATTATGTATACACACACATATACACACATACAGACTATCGTGTTCGCTACATTTCCAGAAGAACGACCGCAATATTTAATCGAAGTTGTGTGTATGAGTGTTTTTGTTGTTCTTTTATTTTATTTTTGCTAACATTACCTAATCTTAAATATTATCATTTTCCGAATAGCGCCATGATTTGGAATGCAAATGGTATCGTTTACGCCGTAATATAATTTGCACTTTTGGGACCTCATGAATTGAGCTTTGAGCCTCGGAAATATTCCCTCGAAAACCATTTCGAAACCGGACAAAAATGCTTAAACGACCCAAAAATAAAAGTCTAAATATTAAAAATAGAGAGAGAGAGAGAGAGAGAGAGAGAGAGAGAGAGAGAGAGAGACTGGTTTCGACGTTCGTTGAATCCATGCGACAGATATCAAGGCCACTAAAACCGAATGATTTTTTCCTTCACGCACGCACGCGCGCGCGCACACACACACACACACACACACACACACACACACACACACACACACACACACACACACATGCACCATGAGCGGAGATAGACGGTCGTTCTTCGCGTTCGGCAGTAATGATCCTTATAAACAGGAAACATAACAACCGGTGTAACTTATTAGATTTTTAAATGAAATAACACTTTTTATTTATTACTGTTTTTAGTGTTTCTCATTTTTCATTTATTGAACGAGACTCGATAGCTTTCAAACCATGCATACCAGTCCTCATCCATCACGAATTGAGATAGATAGAGAGAGAGAGAGAGAGATTTTATTTGAGTAAAATCTTGGCGATAATGACAATTCTAAGACTGTTCCGAAACTTTGGAACTAATTTTGCAATTTCAGTTACATGATCTTACGATGAAGCGAACTTCCTACAAATTCTCTACCTGAGAGAGAGAGAGAGAGAGAGATTCTACCCTTTGCACTGGTATTGCAGGAACCCCCTTTCAGAAAAAGGAGAATTAGGCCTGAATTTATTCGCGAACGTCAGGGATATGAAGATATTATAGGGGAAAGAGTGATGTGGGTTAAAAGTGAATGATTGATCATTTTTCAAGGTTTTTATACATAATTTGCTTTAGTGATAAAGAGTAGTGTTGATGTTATGTACATGTATACATACTTTATATATTTACATATATGTATATGTATAAACTGTATGTATATATATATATATATATATATATATATATATATATATATATATATATATATATTATATATATATATATATATATATATATATATATAGATATATATATATATAAAACTGTTTATGCGCTTTGGTTTTATATTTATGTACTTAGCTATGTATATTCTTGTACATCTCTATATCTACTTATCTTTCTATAAATATATTAATTTTTTTTATAAAACCTACTTATCTTATACACCAAACATAAATGTATTTGTAATTGCCACAATGCACTTTGTTTTATATATATATATATATATATATATATATATATATATATATATATATATATATATATATATATATATATATATATATCCATACATACATACATACATACATACATAAAATAGGAAGAGGCATTCTTCCAGTACCCCTTTAGCACAGTAGTTGCAGGGCCCACACGCGAAAATTTCACCATTTGTCCGAACAAAGAATGGTCCTTGTTTTCACCTGTTGGTCTTTTTTCTCTCCCCCTTCTCTGAACCGTGTAGTGAATGGGGGTGTTTTCAGGTCATGGAGTTTTTATATGCTTCCAGTTGATAGACCATAAAATGGAAAAATGTGTATTGTAAAGCATTTTTGTTCTCAGTGGTTTGTAGCATGTTTTATTTTTGAAGATAAATGTATTTTCCTTTGTTTTTTTCGTTTTTAAGATTTTTTTTTTGTTTTGAACTTATGATGGTATTTTATCATTGTCTGTTTTTTGTACGTAATTTTTTTTTTTTTTTTGGTTTAGCATTTTTGTAACGTTTTCTTTTTACGATTATAGCTTTCTTGTGCTTGTTTTATTACCATTTGTTCCTTATTCTGAGAGTATTTTGCAAATGTTCATATTTATATTTTAACACGAATATGTATATAATGTATTAAACAATTATTGTGTACGGAAATTGTTACCGTTAACATAACGCTTAGTTTATAACGCACTAATAACATGTTATAATGTTGC
>JANJGK010000042.1:17547531-17555031 GCA_039081455.1 Macrobrachium rosenbergii | reverse complement strand
TCTGAGTCATGTACAGTCGTAAACTGAATGTACGGAAAATTAGTGACAGAGAATATATTCCTGAGTGAAGAATTTGTTGAAAGTTGAAAATAAAGTTATGGAGCATTCAGAAATTTTTTTTTCTTATTTTTCAGTGATATCTTACCACCGATTGATTTGCTGTGGGTGCCGGGTGTCATTTTAATACTGAAAACGGGAAGATTACCCCTCTATTTGTAGATATTTAAACAAAAATACTTTTTACCTAAGTTTAGTGAATTCTTTTCCTTATACTGTGATAATGGTCGTAAGTGAAGTTTGTAAAGCATTCAGACGGAACGATGAGCAATTCCAGTATATGTGGGATTTATTAACTGCATATCGTTTTTAAAAGGTAAGGAGAATTATATGAGTATTAAGTACATGATTAGATCTTTAGGTTCATTTGTTTATCGTTGGAATTGTTACTCTCGTTTAGTATATTTCAGTAATATTTACACAATATGCTCATCATGTATTCCTCTTCTTTCGTTATTATTATTATTGTTGTTGTTGTTGTTGTTGTTTTGGAACTCAGTAACTAGGTTAGTTCAGCAGAGTGTAAATTCTCAACTCTTATTGTGAGCATGATTGAAAGTCATGTACAAGACAATGATTTTTCAGCAAATTGGAATTTGAAGTGAGTGGCAGAACTAATGTTCCCATTCACAAACACACTCCCACGCGCGCACACACATGTATATGTGTGTGTGTGTGTGTGTATACATATTCATAGATAGATAGGTAGCTCTGTTTACCTGTTTATAAACTTGTTTGCGCATTTATTATCAATCTTGTGCACGCATTTATTTATCTGTTTGTATAAATACACTATATATGTATGTGTGTTTTCCACATTAGCATCAGCAGCATTAGAACTTGAAGAAAAATACAACAAATTTTATTTCTCCAGCAAATAAAAGAAGTCTTACATTCTATAGACTAGAAGTTGAGTGTTTTCCCAATAAGAAAGGAAAAGAAGCCTGTTAGTTTATGTGCTCCTTTGGGCATCATGGCCAGCAGTAAGGCTACGGTTTAAGAATGGGAGAGTAATCCTTTTAGTTCATATGCCTCTGTGTCAAGGTCACATGAAATCTATTTTGTTATTAATAGAGAATGGGATGGACATGATTTTTCATTCCTCAAAAGTATAGTTTTGTGTCTCAGATTATCTTTTCAGACTAAATGTTTTCATCAGGAACTCTTCACATTTTTTTGCACTCATTAAGGTCAGTTTATCTGTTTTGTGTGAACAGAAAATAATTTGCAAGTTACTCTCAGTACAATTGTTTACTTTAACAAATTAAAGATTGACTTTTTCATCATCAGGCTTCGTATCAAAATGATTCCTGAACAGCTAAAGGTTGATGTTTTTTGTCATTATTAGACCCTCACAGTTAAAGGTAGACCTTTGATCATCATCAGACACCATATAAGTATGATTCCTCTACAGTTAAAGATTTACCTTTTTCAATCATGGCATTGTCCCCACAGAATTAAAGGTTGACGTTTGTTCGTTTGAAACCAAATGAAAACTTCCCTAATAGTAAAAGGTTGATCTTGGTTCATCATTACGTACCCTATAAAATATGGTTGAAAGTTGACCTCTGGTCGTTACCTGAACAATGTGTAAATTTCCCCTTCACATCAATATTATACTTCTTTTTTCATCATCAGAGAGCGTAGAAGAATTACCCGACAAAAATAAAAGATCGAATTGGTTAACCATATGATACATAAATACACTTCCTTTATAAAATAATGGAAAACCTATATTTATGAGTCAGTCATTAAACAAGAACAATTCTCAAAATTTTAAAACTTAAAAATCATTCCCTTATGAGTCAGTGATCAAACAATTCTCAAAATTTTCAAACTTAAAAATCATTCCCTTATGAGTCAGTTATCAAACAGTTCTCAAAATTTTAAAACTTAAAAATCATTCCCACGCGATTAAACGTCGACCCATATTTACCTTCAAATATCATTACAGCCTTTTACGTAACTTGCTAGAAGACCAGACGTGGCTTCTCTCTCTCTCTCTCTCTCTCTCTCTCTCTCTCTCTCTCCTCTCTCTCTCTCTCTCTCCATACCAAATTTCCTAACTCTTCTACTTTAATTCCTGTTGCATCACTTCCTCCAGATGGCGAGACTGGACCAGTCAAAGAACGAGTAACTACTTGGGGCTTCTGACCTGAAAACGTCGGATAAGAAATTTTTCTTTGTTTCCTCTAAGGCTGACGCCCTACAAGTTGGCCTTTCTGGGGGGTTGATTGGGTACTACAACTCGACATCCGTCATCTTTGGACGCGTCTACTCTGTCGTGTTGGGTTTTCCTTAACTCTTCTGCTTATAAGATAAATTGAAATGTAAAACTATAAATTAAAGAATGGGACCAGTTGTCAGGATCGCAGGCCGTCGACGTATGAAGATAATTGATCTAATTTGAAAAATTTGTAAATGAATTAGGGTAATTTACCCAGTCTAAAAGACTGAATGCATTGTCAGAGTAATTTTCTACACACTGAATCCCTGTTTATTTTATAAAATCGTTAAGGAAAATCATTAAGGATATAATTTTAAAACGTTAAAATATGTGGACAGCCTTCTGGAATTTCGTAGACTAAAAGTAATTTATAAAAATTCGGATTTTATTTATACATAGCACGTAGGAAGGTAACTATGAGTAGGGTAAATCATCACTGCAATATATATATATATATAATATATATATATATATATATATATAATTATAATAATTCTAACACGTGACTTATATATTACTTATTAGCACTTGGAAAACAAATGCTGGGTGTAGGATCTATAACAAATCTTTAAGTTTTCTCAGTGGTAATGAGCGATTATATATATCTAATATATATATATATATATATATATATATATATATATATATATATATATATATATATATATATATATATATGTGTGTGTGTGTGTGTGTGTGTGTGTTTGTGTTTTACATGCACAATCAGTCGTTCTCTCTATATTTCTTGTCAGGTATCCAAGTTAACCCGTCAATCTTTCAGAATAAGCGATAATGCCCATTATCAAGATTGGTCAGTTCTGGACCTACAGCTCAGACGAGCTAAACGCGTACCGAACGCGTTAACCTTGTTGCATCGCGTAATTTCATCTCTAACGTTTTTTTTATCTCTATATTTTTTTAATCTTGTTAACTTAGTAACGACGATATGAACAGACCCGCTGTTATAACTGCGCTTCACCACTTCGCTAGTATTCCCAATTTTATGCAAATGAGTTTTGAGTTTATTAAGATCAGTGTTACGTTTGGCGTGGTTGATTCTTGTTGGGATGAGATCTCGTGCTTGAAAATAAAGACGGGTGAATTGCTATTTTGGTTGAAGTTAATTATAGATGTTAGGCGTACATGCAGACGTGTTTGTTTACAGATGTGTGACTCCTTGATATAAGTGGTGGTCACAGTACTTTACAGTGTTTTATCACATAAAAAATTATTCCACGTTGATATTTTTTGTCGCGTATAAATGCTAAAAGTATGTATGTATGTATGTATGTATGTATGTATGTATGTATGTATGTATGTATGTATGTTTGTATGTATGTACAGTATGCATATATATATATATATGTTTGTGTGTATGTATGTATGTATGTATGTATGTATGTATGTATGTATGTATGTATGTATGTGTAAAGTCCGCGCGTTCGTGTGTGTGTGTACACGTGCTTATACTTGTATATATTATCCATACACAATGTCAGTTAAAATATGACATCATGGAAAATTGCTATACATCTCCACTGCAGTGTAGTTTACAACTACCATCATCCCCCGAATAAAAAAAAAAACTTTTATGGGTACAGTCGCCATAAAAAGTACTGCCTTGCGTCCTCATTAGGGATTCTAGCCTTTGATCTCCGCTAGAATCGTAAATGGTGAGATTCACTTGTCACTACAGGAATCTTGGCGTTTCTTCTCCTCCCTTTATTTCGCGTCGTTGTTGTAGAAGGAATCGTATTTTTTTTATTTGTTTTTTGAGTTTTATTTTTTCGTCCCTGTTTGTGTGTGCGTGTTGGCGTGGTTGTTTGTCAGGAGCGAATTTTGTTGTTATTATTATTATTATTATTATTATTATTATTATTATTATTATTATTGTAAAGTTATCCTTTTATTGTTTTATCATTATTATTGTTAGTATTTTATTATTACTAATTTATTATTATTATTATTATTATTATTATTATTATTGTTATTATTATTTTCATCATCTTCATACTGTCATATGTCATAACGACAGTTAATTCTGTTATATCATTGGTGTTAATATATGACCAGTCCAATTACAGCAAAATTGTGAAAGAAAATATCTGTTAATTGTTTCTACAAAGTATGTGGACGGGTGACCACAAGCGAATTGCCAAAATCCCTGTTTTACGTCTACTTTAAGAAACTCTTATTTCCTTATATATATTTTTTTAATTGGCTCCTGTCATTAATGTATTATATTGTTATCTACAGTATACGCCGCTGGATGGAATTTTATACATTTTGAATGGTTGAGGCTTTTTTTTCTTAAGATATCGTCCTAAAATCTACATTAGATGAAGGCAAATTGCAGCCAAGTAAAAACAGGATATATATATGTAATAACAAAAATAACAGAAAATAACTAGATGTCATTAACAAAGTAAAGTGTCCATTTTGGCAGGTCGGTATAAGATAAAATCACTCTGACACTCGAAACACGTCTTGTTGTAGTGAATGCGTCTACAAATGTCCCGTAGATTTCGGCAATAAAACGACCATTTGTCTAGTGGGGGGAGGCGCACCCCCTTTCCCCTCTCCTACCATCAACTACTCCCCCCTTCTCCTCCAACCACTCCGTAAAGCAACGCAGTCTGTACGTGGGGCGCCATATAATATGCCTCTAGTATAGCTCTTTTACCCCCCTCCCCCAACCCCGACCTCCCCGTCCTCGTTCTCTTTTCTCCACCCCTTCGCCTGTAAATAAAGACGTAGCGATGCCGTAGACTTTTTTTATATGGGCGCTAAGTGCTCGAGACCGCGATGGCACTGTCTTTATTCATATGTGGCACTTATCATTGTGTCATCATATGTCCTAGAGACCTTGGGGCGTCTTCTCAAGGGCCATCTCTACTTCGTCCGCCTTCCACTCGAGACTCTCTCTCTCTCTCTCCTCTCTCTCCTCTCTCTCTCTCTCTCTCTCTCCTCTCTCCTCTCTCTCTCTCTCTCTCTCTCTGTATATATATATATATATATATATATATATATATATATATATAATATATATATATATATATATATATATATATATATATATATATATATTATATATATATATATATACATAAACACACACACATACCTTTTCAATCCTTCCTCATACTTTCCCCCTTATATGATTTTTATTTGTTCTCTTTTCGTATGTCTCTTTTCATTGCCCTACCCTTTCATTATTCTTGTTTCCATTCTCTAATCTTCCTCTTCCCCTGTTTTTCCATTATCCCCTTTTACTTTTATTTTTCCTCACACTTTCATGTTTTTCAGTCGTTTATTATTAGCTCCTCTTTCCTACCATCTTGTTTCCTGCCACTTGCTCTAGCTTCCACTCCTCTCTTTATTTATTTATTTATTTATTGATTTCGCTTTCTTTGCCTCTTAGTTACCCCTCTTTCATCTTATAAACATTTCTCCCCTTATTCCTCTTTTATCATCTCTTGTCCTCTACCTCTCTCTTCCTTTACTTCTCTCCTCCTTTATCTCTCTCTTCCTTTATTCCTTCTTTTTACCTTTCCCGAAGTTCATCCTTGAAAGGATCGGCTCAGTGGCCCACGCAGGTGTCACACGTAGGGTAACAAAGTAGTTTGAGAATTTATTTTCTGTTTTCCTTTTCTTGCATACATACTTTTTTTATTTGTTTTTCACGGTCGCTAAGCTCTTTGTTTTTGTGCTAGACACCTTTTGTTATTCTCATTTTTATTTGACTCTTCACTTTCCAAGGACTTCAGTGTCTTACCTTTTCGTTTTCCTTGTGTTTGGAGGACTTTTATAAATTTGTTGTTTATTATAATAGACCAAGTAGTACTAGAACTAAATTTTCCATGATATATATATATATATATATATATATATATATATATATATATATATATATATATATATATTATATATATATATTTATGTGTGTGTATATATATATATATATATATATATATATGGTATGATGGATGGATGGGTAATTCTTGAATGAATATATTTTCTCTCTGTCCCACACTTGCCGAGCTGAAACAATACCGTCTTCTCCTCATATCCTCCGTGATGCATGATTTTCTCCTCGTGAGAAAAGGCGTAAGATATGAAAATATTGAAATCCTCTTTCCCTCTTCCTCTTTCCTCTTTATTCAAAAACCCGTCATTGTTGTCCATTGTGCGTCAGAAAAAACCACATATTTTCACTTCTATTTATCTGTATTTCCTGGACAGAAATATTGCAAGCAATTCTCTCTGAAACAAAAGATATGACGAGTACTTATCACGGGCACGTGTGTCTGCAGCAAAAGATATTGCAAGTACATGCGACGAGCACTTACATTTTCGACAAAAGATATTGCCAGTGCTCCTGTTCGCCTACTAACCGAGGTCCTTTGTCCTTTGGGTGGGTATTAAAGGATTTTTTGGGAGGGGTGGAGGTGTGGGTGCCGTCATGGGGTCGAGATCTGGAAATGAATTTTTAAACCGACGCGGATCCTGAAGAGTGTCGTAGAAGAGGTCTTTCTGCCAAGCATTATTAGCATCGTATTTTTAATCGAGGTTCTTGGTTGCATAAGCAAGGAGTTTTTTTTTTTCATTTGATTTTATTCTTATCCCAATCATTCATTTTTCTCTCAAATAAGTTTACTTTCCTTTTGATTAGAGTTATAATTCTCTCTCTCTCTCTCTCTCTCTCTCTCTCTCTCTCTCTCTCTCTCTCTCTCTCTCTCTCTCTCTCTCTCATCAGCTACCTGGCTACTTAACTTGTTTTCACATTTAAATCAGCATTCTTGCGTTATGGTGCTTGAACCTGCTTGATTTCTTCTAATATACCTCAGGTATATAGATAATCGTCATATCTGACCGTAGTTTGCTTAAATTATAATGGAATTTGAAGGGGGTCTTTGTGAGATCAGCGCCTGCAAATAAAAAATAAAATGACTAAAGAGAAGGTAGTTATAGCCGAGCTTTTAATGGAAAAAATAATTCGTTTTATAATACGTAAAACATTATTTTATAGTACGTTAGTTTCATTGCCTTCACTGGTATTATTATTATTATTATTATTATTATTATTATTATTATTATTATTATTATTATTATTATTATTATTATTATTATTATTAGCAGCAGCAGCAGCAGCAGCAGAAATATTATTATTATTATTATTATTATTATTATTATTATTATTATTATTATTATTATTA
>JANJGK010000042.1:17540031-17545031 GCA_039081455.1 Macrobrachium rosenbergii | reverse complement strand
TAGGCATAGCATGACACGTTGGATGCTCAAGCTAGATTATCTACTGAAGAGAGGGCAATATTTATCTAGACTTCACATTTGCAAGTGCACAGAGCTGTGCAGGGAAGACCCAGCTTGTAGCACTTGCACCTTTCCCGACAGCCTGCTTTGCATCCACATTTGGTAAGCTGTTGGCAACTCTTGGCTAAGGGCGAGTTGGTTGTCCAGAGGACTTGCCATGCTTCACCAGACTTTTGCCATCCCCACTCAGCAGGGTTCTCTGGCTGTGGCTGACACTGGGTGGCCTGCCCCCACACACAACCAGCCTGGTACGCAGCACGCTTGGTGTGTTGGAGGAGAGCTCCCTGGTTGTGGAATGGCCTCATATGCCCCTTTGTTTTCTGGCAAACATATCAAGTCTAGCCTCATCCACAGTGCCAGCAGTGCTGGATCTTTCATACATGCCTGCTCATTGTTGTTTGCTTTCTCAGCACAGTAGTCAGTGTATGCTGTCCTCAGGAGTTTGTACAAACTAGAGGCTGTAACCTGGTGCATCTGCCGTGTCCTGGTTACACTTGCAGCTGACAGGAAGGATTCTGCAGTTCCAGATGAAGCAACTCCTGCCTCCACCAGAGCTCCTGTCCAACCACTGCCATGAAGAAGAGTACCAAGAGATGTCATTGCTGCCATCTCAATGTGCAGACCACCAAACATTACCAGATACTTGTCTTCGCCATACTGATCAGGCCACTGCCACTGCACCTGCTTTGCTACGGCATAGATTGGCTGATCAGCTGTGATTATGGGTATCTGGCCAGGGTTCAGAAAATCAGTGACATCCTGCACTTTCTGCATCACGTGTTTGATCGTAGCAACAGAATGAGCCTGATCACGCAGGAGAGGAAGCAATGAAGTTATGGTTACTTCAAATTCTGGGCTTCTCTTCATTGAAGCGTGATGAGCTGACCACGTCAGATTCACTGCATCATCTATTTCCTGGGTGACTATGACCTTGTCTAGCCACTGATACTCCAGTGCAAGCTGTGGCCCCAAGATATCTGTGGGTGGCTTTGGTATTGCAGTGTTTGTTGGCACAGGGTTCTTTGTTTGAAAGGAAGCTGGTGAGATGTTTGTGAATGTGTCCGGCAATTCAGGCACCGACCTCACTTTCTCAGGTGCAAACTTTAGTTGCTGTCTTTCCTGTCCAGTGTTCTCCTTGGTGGGGTGCTGAAATATGGAGATGCTAGTTCCATGGAAGGAGGTAGTGGCAGTAGTTGCAGATGGGTTGTGGTCGATGTTGTCCATCACTGCAGTGGTGAACAACCCTTTTCGCAGTACTGGGGGACAGACCACACCCTCCTCCACATATTTGCTAACTGTGGCATCTCCTAACTGTGCAGAGACCTCCAGTACTCTGTCATAAGAGATACTGAGGCCATACTGATGTAGCATTTCAACCAGGTTTCTCTTCCTGGTTTTGGCATAGACTGAGAGTCCATGTAGACTGGGAATGGTGTTTCTCTGTCTTTGGAGTGTCTATGAGTTGTTGCTCCCTCTTTGTATCGGGAGTAGCAGTTGAACTGCATGAGCTGTGCAATGGCCTGGTCTGACTTTGATGCTCCAAATCGTAACTGTGACTTGATGTCAGCCCCATGCTCAACCATCCCTACAAACTGGAGCAGGAGAGGAGGCACAGAATTTCGTACACAAGCCTCAGAAAATGTGCCATCAAACCGTGACTGATGATCAAGTATAGACTTTCTGAGAATATTTGCTGCTTTAGCAATGATAACTGCCTCTGAAAGATCAGATGATTGAGCAAGTGCTTTTCCCACATCCTTTTGAAATGCAAGTAATACATCTCTGCCAGATTTATGAGCCTCAAGTTCTGGAATTTCTGCCAGAAGTTTGTCTTTGAGTCTCGTGGAATTTACACTTGGTGACTCTACACCTAATTGTTCCAGACGTTGTTGGTAGAGGTGGCAAATATCTGCCAGCCGAAATGTGACTGGATCATCTGAACAAAGGTTGTTTTCAACAATGTATGTCATCAGTTCTGACAGAACTAGTGGATACACATCTGATTCTGACTCAGTGCTACCTTGGTCTTTCTCAAGGCTCCTCAGGTAGGACCTTTTTCTGTTGTAGAGGGCACAAAGACAGGCATGGTGATACTTAAACTCCTGTGCAATGACATCCCCACCAGTCAACTTAGCAAGGAGCTTGCCATCACTAAGTATCTCTGCACATTCACGCAATTTCAAGTCAAGGCCCTTAGTACTAGCCTGTCTGAGATCAGATGCAGGTGCCACTTTCTCACAGAAAATGCAAACTTCATTGTCATGACTGGTTCGGCGCAGTTTTGCACGACTAGTCTCAGTGTTGCTGGTCTGGTCATTGGATTGTCGCTTTCTTACACGGTCCAGTTTAGTGTTGTTAAACAACAAGCGACAGTTCACATGGTATTTTGCTGCATTTTTCCTGAGAGTGGCCTCTATGCCATCACCTTCATCCAGCCTTGCTGGATCCATTATCAGTGGCATTTCATTAATTTCACTGAACATGGGAATGTTCCTTGCCAGCATTGTGTACCCATCATGGTCTAGGACATGATGACTTGGAGGTGATGTCAAGTGCTCGCCTCTTTTGTCCTTCTGACAAAGACAACACAAACTCCAGTTTGTTTTTCTACTGCTCAATATTGGATTGGCATCACATTCTGCCATGATTTCACTTTTGATTAAGGCCGAGGGGTTATCCTTTTACCACCTTAAACAAAGCACACATTCCTGTATGGGATTCAACTAGGTTCGGTCTCCCTACACCTAGCCCGATCATTCATCCAGTGCCATTTAAGTCCCGTGTGATCTGTACACCATCCGGGTAAGTACATGAACCATCATGTACAGCCCCCATACCCTTGGCTCGGCTCTCCCGCGCTGGCACATCCTGTCTATTCAGGTGCGGCTATCTAACTATAGCTGGTCTGGGGCTGTTAGAAAGCATTTGGGACACTAAACTAAACTATACTACAACTACTAGTCTAAGACTACAGGATTAGTAAAGCTGGATTAGCTGGCACTGAACCCCATGCTGAGTTACACAGCAGTGATGTCACCAGTGTGCCCTGGTTGTGTGCAGACATACACTCTTTTACATTTATTAATTTTCCTTCAAAATTGATGAGTTATTCGAAAGAGATGGCCTCATTAGGATCTAAAACCACAGAAACCAAGATCCATGCTTAAAACGATAATTGTTGAACGGGCATTATTTCTCATTATAATTATTGTTTCTACCTTTTCTTGGCAGCCATATAGCCCCCATATTTAAAGGTAAACTGTACTGGGAAGCTACAGAAACATAATATTCACAAGAAATAGTATGGAAGAGCTTTACCATATTGCTAGAAGGCAAATACATGCCATTCTAGTGAAAAATTAGCCAAAATCTGTCGATACTGGCCGCCATCTTGGAATTTGGCCGCCATATTAAATTTTTTGCGTGGCCAGCGCCCTTTTCTGATAGAGGGAACTTTAAAGAGCACTTGTGCAAAATTTCATGCTTGTTTCACTATCTGAACGATTCTTATGAAATATGCAATTATCTGCTGCACTATAACAGGTGAACATGAAGGAGGTACAGTGATACTGGGCAGATAAAGGGAAGATATGTTTATACAGTTATTTAGAGTGACAAATGTAGGTAGATGATAGCAGAGAGAATACGTGATAAAAAAACAGATAACTATATATATATATATATATATATATATATATATATATATATATATATATATATATATATAGAGAGAGAGAGAGAGAGAGAGAGAGAGAGAGAGAGAGAGAGAGAGAGAGAGAGAGAGAGAGAGAGAGAGAGATATGCTGTATACTGTACAGTACAGTATATCCTTGTATCCATTTCCGGCGTATGATTCCCGTAGATTTCAACCACTCATTAGGTGGGGGTGGGAAAGCCACCCTCGAATTGTGGAGAATGTTTTCCCTAGTGAGGCTGGCGGTGTTGCTGATGATGATGATGATGATGATGATGGAAAATGGCTCAGGTTTATAGAGAGAGAGAGAGAGATCTTCACGAATATTTGATTTTCACAAATAATTCAGCAGCTGGAGTTGGTGTGCGTGGCGCCAGCACCTGAGTGGCGGCAGCGCTCCCTTGGTCTCTCTGTTTATCCCTTTGTTGCAAGGGCCTTTGTTTCGACTCTGTCCACGTGCGTATGCGGACAGTATTTATGCATGTGTGCGCGCTTGCATCTGTGTACGTGTGAATACACTCCTTCACTCACTGTTTTCTGTATTGCTGTTAGTTTAAGCTGGCTTATGCCAGCACGGGCTCTTGCTCTAACGAGCAACCCACTGTGACACGTTGCTGCTGTCACCAGATCCCACAAAGGTTATATTGTGTGGAAAATTAATATCCAGTTATTTGCTTGTGTCTTGTAAATAACTTGTAAATAATTAGTGGTGTGAAATTTAATAGGCATATCGACATTAAATAAGCGAACTGTTGCGTTTATTCTTTTATATTTAACCAGTAAGAGGAAAGGATGAAATTAGGTAGCCGCTGTTCGGTAACTGACGTTATGATAAAAGTTATTCTCCAAAACCATCGACAGGAAACCCTGATATTGAGATGTTCCATCGTTTATTTATTGCTGGCAGTATTGTGATTTTTTTTATTGTTATCTAACATATCTTTATAATGTTCACAATTATGTTGTTGTCATCACTGTTATAATTATTATTAATCCCATTTTCTATCTCAGCATCTCAAGGCTATTTCCGATGATAACAGCTTCTTACTGATCAGCTAAGAGCATTCTCTCCTTCTGATCTCATCCAGGTGAGAGAGAGAGAGAGAGAGAGAGAGAGAGAGAGAGAGAGAGAGAGAGAGAGAGAGAGAGAGATCGTAGAGGGTTGTGAATTTATAACATAAGGTTTATCGAAAAGACTGAGGGTATTTTTTATCTTAATTTTGACAGGATGCTTTCAAAGCTCTCT
>JANJGK010000042.1:17511169-17539931 GCA_039081455.1 Macrobrachium rosenbergii | reverse complement strand
ACGCCTTACAATTCCTCGCTCATTCCTAGGAACCGTTGCTCACTGTCTCACTCACTCTTAACCGCTCTCCCTCCCCAAATCCTTCTCTCACTCACTCCCTCACTCAGGGGGAAACGATCAAAGGGAGCAATAATTCTACATCCGGGAGGTAAAACCTCTCGACGGTATACCCCCCGAAAGAGGATATTGGATTCAGACGACAAATACGCGTCACTCGCCAGAGTGCAACTCTCGGCGTGTACACCGCGGCCACTTGTTGGTCGCTCGGTCTATTGTTTCTTTATTTGTTCGGCGTGTCTTTGCTTTGTTTTGGTTGTCGGGAGTGGCTTTACGTCTGGGTTTGTTGGTTTTGCGTTTTGTCTATTATTAGTTTCATTACATAGATATTATAGATATTTTTTACCTATAATGATTGTATCTGCTTTACGGGAATGTTTTGCCAGTGGTATTTGCCAGATTCTCATTGTGAATTTTATGAATTCCTTTTTATTTATACAAAAAATTAACAGTTCTACAAGCTATCATCAGTACTGTTATTAAGGAGTCAATAATATTAGCAGTCGTAGCAATACCAATATGATAATTGAATAATAATCTAAAAATTTACGGTTGATAATGGCAAAGTAAATTAAAATATCCACAATAAATAATAAGAATATGAAAGAAACTATGCGCAATATTCCGGGGCGTTTGTAGTATCATACCCAAGCTAATTTCGAAAATATTAATAGTAAAGGGTAAAGCCATATTTTATCTGCTCCCATCCGACATATGCCGTTCTTTCCCTCAATTAGTAGTCTTAACCGGACTATCCCTATTGATTCTGTCGTCAGAATCTTATAGATTTCAGGCGGTATTTATAGGGTGTTTCATTATTTGGAATCCCCTGTTTGTCTAGAGACTGGATCTTATAGGTGAACGATGGGTGTTTTCTAGATTGTTTCAATGTATGGGTTTAATATAGACAGTGTTTCGTGCTATGAGTTCACTGTAGAGTATAGACGGTATCTTGCAGAATCGGGATGGGATTTTTTTTTTTTATATTTCTGTAAACATCGCAAACAGGTGCTTATAGATTAATAGGTTGTTTATCACTTGTTTCTTTTTAAGGATTTCAGTGTTGAAGTTGAACTGGAAATATTTTTACAAATTAAAAGGGTTTGTCCGTAAATTAATTCTTTTTATTGATTTCCTAATGGAACCACGCCTAGGGGCTTTTATGTATATGTACATACACATATACATACTGTATATATATATATATATATATATATATATATATATATATAATATATATATATATATATATATATATAATATATATATATATATATATATATATGTATAATATATATGTATATATATACTATATATATGTACTGTAGATATGTATGTGTATGTATGTATGGCTGTATGTATCCATGTAGGTATGCATGTGTATGTGTTTGTGTATGCGTGTGTATATGTGTAACGCATCCTAACATATAAAACGTTTATACTTATTTTCAGTGTATTACAGGTAAATTACTCAAATATTGGCGTCGTTTATATTATATATAACATATATAACATTTATGAAAAACTGTATATTTAATGTCATTTGTGTATTTTTATGGGAACCTTTTACTGACATATTTAAACATGTATGTACTAAAAAAATCTACACACAAGAAGGAGCTCATTAACTACCCAGCCTTTCTTCTACATGACTCCGTCCTTACTTATTTGAATATAGATTTTTTTTATAGTTTTATCTGCATAATTAAGAACTTTGGCAACGTAATTATGCTAATTGCCATCGTTAGGATAATTTATGCTTCAAAATTGATACTTTGGGGTAAGTATGAAGCGGATATTAATTTGTAATTATAAACATAGTCTTCCTCTTATCAAGACTGATGTTTAGTGGGTTTACCGGTAAATGCTCTTAATTGGCTATTTATGCCAGGTAAACGGTTAAGCTGCGTATTCCTGTCACGTGCCTTCTTTCGACAAAATTATATAATATCTGATAATGTCTGAGATCTAAGTACATGGTATTTTGGGAGTCATACGCGACAATTTTTCATGTGTATACATATATATGTATATTTATACCTACCTACCTATATATGTACACACATATAATATACACACACACACACACACACACACACATATATATATATATATATATATATATATATATATATATATATATATATCTATATATATATATATCATGTGTGTATGTACATATATATGTGTATATATGCATACATATACTGTATATATACATATATATATATATATTTACATATATGAAAATTACCACAATTTAGACATGAAATTCTTATTCACCGTACTCTGTGAATAACCTCACCTACATGTAACTAATATAAATTTAGGTGATTGCATATATGTGATATATTATAATATATATGTCTGTGTGTGTGCGCGCGCGCGCGTGCTAGAACACAGTGAGCTTAGACCCTTATCATTCTTAACAGTGAGCTTAGACCCTTATCATTCTTATGAATAATAGTCATATATATAATCCTAAATATATAAGTAACGTCGTTGAAATCCCTCTCTCTCTCTCCCCCCCCTCCCCCGCCCGCCCCCAGCCATAACAGCGGAAGGGACTTCGCCATTGTAAAACACCTTTATGTAAAGGGCTGTAATATGCAGATTAGTCTCATCATGGAGCGTTTATAACCATTGATCTCGTCCAATATCGCTCACTGACAGTCAATATTTTTGTTTATTTCCATTTTTGTTTCGCGTCCGTCTCGAAAAGCTTCGTCCCAAAGTCGGGAGCTGCAGCGAACGGAAAGCGAAGATTTGCGTTCGTCAGAATGGATGGGGCGATTTCGATGAGGTCTGGTTGTTGTGACTCTCTCTCTCTCTCTCTCTCTCTCTCTCTCTCTCTCTCTCTCTCTCTCTCTCTCTCTCTCTATTTTTATTGCCATGCTAGTTATCAGCACTTCACTTAGGAACTACCAGGACTACAGCGGCCTAACTGGTAACGATTGTGTTTATTTATTGAAAAAAGTAATCTTACGAAAAGAATACTTCTCTCTTAATTTACTCTTGGGCCTTTATGTGGCCCATTGCCACTGGCATCAGATCACCTATCTGCTTTGTATCATCGCAAAGAGTTTTGTCTTTCATCTTCATTTTTAATGAACTTACTGAGTTGCAACAGTAAAATTTCCTGAATGCTATAATAATAATTCATTTTTTTACATTTTCATTAATTAACTAAGCACATTTCCATTCTAATAATGAATGAGAAATCGTTGAATCGAGTAAATACTACAATAGATAAGACACCATTTACGAAGTTACCTTCAAATTAAGCATAATTCATTCTTAACTTGTACTACAAAGAGTTGAATGAAGTTAATGTCAAGCCCAATGTTGCGTCATTCACAGACTCCCTTGTCATGTAATTAAGTATAATCTTTACTTCTCTCGAATCTCGTGAGAGGAATTCAAAGATCAAGGCGAGCCATGATTGTAAGAAACGTTTAAAAAAGACTTTAATGTCTTTTGGGAAACCCAACATTTTGTTGCGTAAATGGAGGAAGATACGCTTCGAGGCTGGAGAAGTCTTGCATTTTTTTGCTGATGTTTATTTTTCAGCATCAGGTGGATAAACCTTTGTTAAAAATAAAGGAGTACATCTCTCTCTCTCTCTCTCTCTCTCTCTCTCTCTCTCTCTCTCTCTCTCTCTCTCTCTTGACCATTTATTTTTTTTTTTGGCTTGTATGTCAATGTATGTTCTCTCTCAGACACACACTTAGTAATTTGCATTCTTTGCGAAATGCTTCAGATTAATTATTGCATTCTTCGAATTTAGAAACCTTATTGGAATACTGTTATTGACAAAAAATACCACGTTTCATCTTCAAATTAAACGTAATTCCGTTATGTCCGTTAAACTCGATAAGAGAGTTACACGGATCGTTTCAAGAAAAGTTTTAAAAACGTTATGGATATTTGACCTTGAAATCTAACTTTTTTCCTGTGTATTTCAGGAAGGTGCGCTTCGTGTTAATTATTATTATTATTATTATTATTATTATTATTATTATTATTATTATTATTATTATTATTATTATTATTATTATTATTATTATAATAGTAGATGAAACCTATTCAAATGGAACAAGCACACAAGCGAAGAAATATATTTTATGCATTTTATTATTTCGTTGTTCATGAGGTGGTATGAGGTGAATTTTAGATTAGACTTTGGTAAGACTCTCTCTCTCTCTCTCTCTCTCTCTCTCTCTCTCTCTCTCTCTCTCTCTCTCTCTCTCTCTCTCTCTCTCATTTTATTGTCAGCTTTTATTATAGAGGCATTGTTATGTTGTTTGTAAATTTGAGTGCACAAAGAATATGACTGCTAATGTAATATATTACATAAAGTTCAAATACCCAAAGTTATGATAAATTCACTACAGAATCAACCTTTCCTTTTTCGGAATGGTTTTCGTAAACGTTTCATTGAACTTTGTATGGTATGTTACCGAGAGCGAAGTTGAACGTTTCCTTCCAAAAGGGTATCCGTAAACATTCAAGAAACCTGTGCTTCTGAGAGTGAAATCGAACATTTATAAGGGGTTTCTTAAACGTTTTAAATAACGTTCACGTGACGTTTTCATAAACGTTTCAAAGAATGTTCTTGTCTTTTTGAGACTGAAACTCACACTGCCTTTCCGAATGGTTATCATATAAACGTTTCGAAGAATATTCATATCCTTTCCAGAATGGAATTCAACGTTTTCTATCCGAAGTCGGGGTTACACATTCGGATGAAAGGAATGAAGTTTTTTGCTCTCGGAGTCATTTTAATATTTCGTCTCTTTTGTTTCTTTGTCATCAGTATAATGAGGTGTGTGTGCATTTGTAATAATGGTACGACTATCTCTCTCTCTCTCTCTCTCTCTCTCTCTCTCTCTCTCTCTCTCTCTCTCTCTCTCTCTCTCTCTCTCTCTCTCTCTCCCCGAGGATGGTATTTTAGTTGCGTTTGCAGATTATTCCTTTTATAAACTGTGGTCACGTTTCTCTCTCTCTCTCTCTCTCTCCTCTCTCTCTCTCTCTCTCTCTCTCTCTCTCTCTCACAACCCTCCACTAAGCGGTTTTTTTTTTTTTTTTTTTTGTTAGAAGTTAAAGATTTGTTGCATAACTGGTATCCCTTGGGTTGCTCAGTATTTGACCAGATGCCATAAGTTTTGCCGTCTGCGTTGCCTAACTCATTGGGGTCGCAACTGCATCCGATGTAAAAATAATAATAATAATAATAATAATAATAATAATAATTTGATTAAACTGAACTCCGGGAAGGGCGTCGCGAAGAACGAAATCACTGAAAGGGAGTTTTGAGCGGCGTCCGAAAATTGTCAGCAGAGTCCTTTCAGTCGTGAAATCCACCGTTTCCTCTCTCTGAAAGGAGTTACGCTTCAGGACTTGGGAGGAAAAAATCCGGTGGGACGAGAGAGAGAGAGAGAGAGAGAACCTTTTTCGGGTATCGACTTGATTTTTTCTCACTGTTTTAATTTTCTGTTGGTATAATGATGTGTATGTTCTGTGAGTAAGTAGTTCTCTCTCTCTCTCTCTCTCTCTCTCTCTCTCTCTCTCTCTCTCTCTCTCTCTCTCTCTCTCTCTCTCAAAATGAACAATGTATTGAGGTCCGTATATCAAGTGATATATTGATTATGCGCCGATTTTTTTTAATGATGTTCATTTAACTGATAAATGAAGTTCTATTCATCCTAACGCAAAATTGAAGTGACCTTACTGAGAACTATCACTGAACATTACGTAAGTGTCATTAAATTACACACGAAAAATTTATCTTTCCTAGATAGCGACCCCCAAGGGTTTTAACGATGTATGTATTCACCCTTGCTGCATGCTTAGTACAAGCCCGATGGGATGACCGTAAAAACATAAATCAACAAGTAAAAAATGCGCCGAAATTTTTTTGGCGCAATCGAGTTTTCTGTACAGCGTATAATCAAGGCCACCGAAAATGGATATATCTTTCGGTGGTCTCGGTATAATGCTGTATGAGCCGCGGCCCATGAAACTTGAACCACGGCCTGACCTATATCGTTGCCAGAGGCACGATTATGGCTGACTTTAACCTTAAATAAAATAAAAACTACTGAGGCTAGAAGGCTGCAATTTGGTGTGTTTGTTGATTGGAGGGTGGATGATCAACATGCAAATTTGCAGCCGTCTAGCCTCAGTAGTTTTAAGATCTGAGGGCGAACAGAGAAAAGTGCGGACGGACAGACAAAGCCGGCACAATAGTTTTCTTTTACAGAAAGTTAAAAACTGTGAATATCATAAAGATAATGACCCCCAAGAAATATTAGTCCTAGATAACGACCCCCGAATTTTGTTGGGGGTCACTATCTAGGAAAGATCCAATTATTTTTGTAGAATTTCGCCGAGCCAGAATAAAATTTTGCAAAATTATTATGAAACTATAGAGATCTGTTATCAAATGACGTAGGTATATTTTGAAACTGCTCCGAAAGATTATCAAACGGTGCAGAGCGATCTTCTGATTACGAAAAGGATGACCGGACTTCACGAGGTGATTATTGAAATGTGTACATCTGTTCATATTCTCTTCCTTCCCTCTTACTTTCCACCTCTCCTGACAATTGTTTCATCGTGCAACTGCTTTGAGGTTTTCCTCCTGTTACGCCTTTCAAATCTTTTTACTGCCAGTTCCCGTTTCAGCGCTAAATGACCTCATAGGTTCCCAGGGCTTGGCGTTTGCCCTAAATTTTATATTCCATTCCATTCCCATAGCCTATCAAACTGTGCTGAACGGATAATTTATCAAAACGCTTATCAAATTGTTCAGTAGGATATCTATGAAAAAAAGACCAAGACTGTTGTTCAGATCGGTTACCAAAATCTTTTGTTAATAAACTTCAAGGGCTCAAATAACCTTCAAACTCTTGTTTCGAATAAAATAAAATCCCAATGTTGTTTTGAGTACAAAACTCGGCGCTTTTCCGAATAAATAAAACATTTTAGCGATAAATGAATTTCAAATGCTGTTTCGAATGTTAAAAAACTCAAACGGATTTTTGAACAAGCGCAGTCCAGATGCATTTGTGATTAGATAAAATTCACGCAAAGGCTTTGACGAATCAGTCATTTTCAAAGACCCTCGTTTGTAAATGAAATTCAAGAGCTTCGTGAATCAACCGAATCTAAACGCTTGTAAGAAGATGTGAAATTCAAACGCTTGCACCAGTCAATTAAGTCAAATTCTTTGAAGATCAGATCGATTTCAAACGCCATTTCGAATGAATTATGGTTGAGAAAATTCACATAAGTATGAAGCACTCAGTCACATTGAGCTGAAAGCAGAAATAAGACGTTGTGTGTGTGCGTGTGTAACGCTTCGACGAGTATGTTAATTTAAAAATCTTTCAAAAACAGATCGATTTCAAACGCCATTTCGAATTAATTAAGGTTCAGAAAAATTGCAGGTGTGAAGAACTCACTCAAGACACCTTGAGCTGAAAGCAGCTGGAAGACGTGTGTGTCTGTATGTGTGTGTGTGTGTGTGTGTGTAACGCTTCTACGATCATATTAATTTCAAAAACTTTCAAGAATACATCGATTTCACACGCCATTTCGAATGAATTATAATTCAGAAAATCCCTAAAACTGTGAAGAACCCACTCAAGACACCTTAAAATGAAAGTAGCTGGAAGACGTTTGTGTCTGTATGTTTGTGCGTGCGAGTGTGTGTGTGTGTGTGTGTGTGTGTGTGTGTGTGTGTGTGTGTGTGTGTGTGTGTAGGGAGAAGGAAGAAGGGAAACTTACATTTCATGGTGATGTATTGAGCCCCTTAGGGAAAAGAGCCCCAAGAATAGAGGGACCGGGGTGTGAAAGGAAATGTGAAATTGCCCCTGGAAGAAAGGAATAGAAAACGGTTAGAAAGGAAATGGAAGGAATAGGTGAGGGGGAAGGGACGAAAAAGAAATGAGAATAAAGAGATGGGGGAGGGACATTGAAAAAGAGAACGGGGTTATAAAAGGAAAGTGGCAAAATAAAGAATGGTATGAGTAAAAGAGGGTTAGAGAGGAAAAGGTCATAGGTGAGGGTGAGAATGAATGAGGAGAATAAGAAAACGGTTTAAGATAAGAGGAAGAATAATTAGGGGTGAGAAAGGCAGGAGGTAAGAGAGGATGAGAATATAAGAGTAGAATAAAAAGAGCTGTATAAATGAAAAAAAATCTTTAGAAAAAGATGGACAAAGAATTAGAGAAAAGGCTGAGAAATTATACGAACAATAGACAAGTAGGGAAATCAAGTATAAGTAGTGAGAGGAAAGAATAAAAAGGACGAGAAAGAATATTAAAATGACTTGCAAGAGAAGGGCAAGTTGGATAAAATAAAACAAAAGAGAGGAGAAGGATAGTATAACAGAGGAAGATGAAAAGAGAAAGAAAATGAATAATGCAGAAGGGAAATGAAAGACTGAGCTCAGAAATTAAGACAGCATGAAGAGGACGGAATTAGAATGAAAAGAGAATTAAGAATAGTGAAAGGAATCAATTGAGAAGAGAATTGAGGTGATACAGAAAGGGAGCGAAAATCTGAAAGCAAAGGAAGTGAATGAGTGACGCTGATTAAATAGAAGAATTGCAGGTTGATGAAAGGCACGATTAGAAACAAGTTCTAATAGAGTTGCTGTTCTTAGTTTGTCAAAATACCTTTCCATTATACACAGTTGCTATTTGATATGTTTATGGAAAAATTTGCATTCTTTCCACTCCAGTTATGAGGTGATTTTCTTTAAAGGAAGATAACCTGAATGTGCTAAAATTATGTTAGGACAACGTTCTAGTAAATTAAATTATATTATACATATACAGTATATATATATATATATATATATATATATATATATATATATATATTATATATATTATATATATATGTATATAATGTATATATGTATATATATATATATATATATATATATATCATTACTTAAGGTTCTTTGTGGCGTTCCCTCGGTCCCTAGCTACAACTTTCATTCCTTTTACTGCACATTCATTCATATTCTCTTTTTTTCCATCTTACTTTTCCTGCCCTCACCCCCAACAACTGATTTATAGTGCAACTGCTAGTTTTCCTCCTGTTACACCTTGGCCTTTGGCCTAAACTCTATTTTCTACTCCATTATATGTATATTATGTATATGTATGTATATGTGTGTACGTATTATGTATGTTTATATGCATGCATACATATGTAGTATGCTTCAAACATATCTACGCAATCATTTACACATATTTATGAATGAAAGAAAATCTTCATGCGCGCATTCTGTACCACCTAAGACGCATTTTACCGCCCCCTAAAATTCCATTATTTGCGCCCCCCCTAAAATTTCCTTATCGCAGCCACAACGCTAAGTCCTGGGAATATTTATTGCCCATGAATATCGCCTCCTTTTGTCTTCCAGTTTTATGCAACAGGTAAAAAGAACTTCCACCTTAAAAAACAAAAAGAAAGTCTCTGTAGTATCTCTCTCTCTCTCTCTCTCTCTCTCTCTTTCTCTGTGCCTCAGTATCTGTCTCGTTCAACGCCCCACTTGTTCTCCGCCCGGCATCAGGACCTTTTGATGTAGGCGGCCTGTAAAGACCCGAAGCCCAAGAGCGCCCACGGCAGCCCCCTTCCCATAAAGTACAACACGGGTTGCAAAATTGACGAGCCCTGGGAGTAAAGTAACCACCCCAATATCGGCTGGGAAGTAAACAAACCGAGCGCGCCTCTCCTACCCTCCTCCCCTCCAGATCTATTAACCTTCATTCCCTTCCGTTCTCCCCTCTTTCCCTCCCGTCCCTTGTAACTCTCCCTTCCCTCCTACCGTCCTATATTTCCTCCCCTCCCCGCCCCCTCCCCTTCCCATCATACCATCTTGTAGACCCCTCTCTTCCATCCGCCAGTCTGCCTCCCCTTTGACCTGGATGTTCATAACGGACTCCATCGATGTGATATATGGATTAGCCCAACATTTAGCGCTTATGTTCAAGTTATATGGCCTCCTCCTCCTCCTCCTTCCTCCTCCTCCTCCCTCCTCCTCCTCCTCCTCCTCCTCCCTCCTCCTCCTTCATCGGATGTCGGTCTCCACCCAATTTATGACGTATGGACCCCCCCGCAGTTCCGTTTTTATGAAGTGGCAAGCGCTCAGGTGTAAGAGAGTTAAGGTGTGTTTGTAGACACGACACTTCAGTTTCGGGGCAATTTTCTTTTTGTCGGCTTTCCGTGGTCGTATCTGATTCGGAGTTTGTTCCATGCGGGCGTTTTCTAATGTTCTCGTTTCCTCTGAATATTGAAAATATATTATGACATTCAGGATAAGCGTGATATTACAGATGCCTTAATGATTAGAATTATCGGAATATTACAGATTCCTTTTTAAGAGTAAAAACTGCAGTGATGTTACATTATTCTTATCGTAATATTTCTTTTAATATTGCCAGTTTTCTTGTTCTGATGAGAATCATCGGGATATTACAGACTCCTTGTTATGATTGAAGTTTATCGCAACATCAGAGATTTCTTTTGATTATAAAATAGTAATATTGCAAATGTCTTCTTACGAAGAAGATTTTTATGATATTAAAGATTTTACATGACATTTGATGTAGTCGGAATGTTAAAGATTTTTTATAACAGAAGTTGTAATATTAAAAAATTTCTCAGGAGTTTAGTTTAGCCAAGACTTACATTTTGGTATTGTGATGTTAATGACAATTTTTCTTTTCTTTTTATTTTTTTATGTTTATTTTTTGAGGGGGCGAGGGGTGTTGGTTCCTTCTCTGTGGGTATTAGCGTCATTTTCGTTTCAATATCGACAAGAACATGAATTAACATCTTTCTTATGTATATGTTCTGTGCCATTGTTGCTTTAAAATGATGTAATAATTTTGGTATGTGTTGTTTTCTGATAACAGTAATTAACAATACAACTGATTGTCTGAATATACTGTATTAGTACAGCATCAGTTGAATACTGATGTCAGAATGATCGCGGAATTCAACAAATAATGTTTTAGACAAAAAACAAGTGCCGAAATCATCTAATCATTTTCATTTTTAGTTTCATTGTTGTTTTATAACATGAATTTTAATGTGCTTGTAGGTTTGATCCTTTGTGTGTATGTGTGTGTGTGCGTGCGTGCTTAGACAGACGAAAAAAACAATTTCCGCCTAGATCAGGTAAAAAAAAAAATTAAACCGAGGATAACAAAAACAAAAAAAGAAACTTGAAAACCTGAACTTCTGAATTCCCCAACGATGGGATGAAACAGGAGAATAATTAAACTATCCGAAAGACTTTTCAAAGAAGCGATGAAATTAACTTTTCTTTTTTTCTTTCTCTTTTTTTTATCCCCTTCACAAGTTTTCCCCGAACTTAGCCTCAACGTGTTTTTCCTGCAGAGAGAAACATCGACGGGAAGCAACTTTGGGGGAGAGGCCCGGGGTTGACCCCTCATGCAAGGAGGTCATGCAGTCCTCTCTCTCTCTCCTTCTCTCTCTCTCTCCTCTCTCTCTCTCTCTCTCTCTCTCATGAAGACACATAAACTTTATACAGCCTGTTATATCAAATTATTTGTCACTCTCTCTCTCTCTCTCTCTCTCTCTCTCTCTCTCTCTCTCTCTCTCTCTCTCTCTCATAAACGCACGTACCTTTGTGCAGCCTGTAATATCTCTCTTTCATAAACGCACGTACCTTTGTGCGGTCTGTAATCTCTCTCTCTCTCTCTCTCTCTCTCTCTCTCTCTCTCTCTCTCTCTCTCTCTCTCTCTCTCCTCTCTCTCTCTCTCTCTCTCTCTCTCTGCTTTTTAAAGGCATGTATGAATTTATTTGTCAATTAATCAAGTATATTTACATTTGTTCTCTGTATCATAAGTAAGCCTCTTGCTTCTTTAGCAGATATGACGTCAGTAATATTATATAAATTGATTTACTAATATTGTTAATGGCTTTCCTTTGTGAATTTCGTATTCATCAGTATCATAATTACAGAAGTACTGTAATTAATCTAGCAATCACCCGAAGATAATTACCCACTTATTTTTTTCACTATTAACTAAGAGAATAAAGTATTTCTAACTATTGACTAGGAGAAATAAAGTATTTCTATTCGTTATGACTTGTGGAATCGTTTTTACGCTTTATCCCTTTAACGAATAATTCCCTCCCTCTCGACTGAATTTGTAAAATAGTTTCCCCCCTAATCATAACAACCAGACGAAATAGTTCCTCCTCCCTTTATTTCGTGGCAGTTAATTGAATCGCTCCATTTACTCTTGCCTTGATGGAATAGTTCCCTCTTTATCACCCAAGTTATTGTCATGTCTTTCCCCCCTTAAGTATTTGAAGTAGTTTCCCTCTCTTCGTCACTTAAGGTCCCCTTTATCGCCTATGGTTAATGGAATAGTTTCCATCAATATTACCCAAGTTAACGGAATAGTTCCTTCCGTTATTATCCACAATAAACAGATAGTTAACCCTCTTTATCAACCAGTACTCGTGATGATAACCTTCTAAGTGTATACTGTAGATTGTTTCCCCCTCCTTATCATCTGTATTTATCAATTTTCTTTCTCTTGTGCAAGCATAGAAAACGGCTCATATTTTTGGTAACTGGTTGAATTTCCTTTTATTTCCCAAGGCGATAAAATAAACTCTGTCCATTGCACCAATCAGCATTTCCCTTCCAGAAATGGAAAGGGGAAATTAAATTGTCTGTAAGTTCATAAAAAAGCAAACTTAAAGGGAGGAAATAAGAAATGAATGGATTATTGAAATATGTCTGTAGCCGTTTAATTCACTGTATGTTATTCATTTAATCTTGGTTCAGTGGATTGTTACCTTGAAGGACACCTCTCTCTCTCTCTCTCTCTCTCTCTTCTCTCTCTCTCTCTCTCTCTCTCTCTCTCTCTCTCTCTCTCGAAGTTATTCGGGGTCAAATTGTGGAGAAATCAAGAGTAAGAAGAACTATGACGCACAACTCCACATTGATTAAAGTATACAATTGTAACGATAACAACGACAAAAAAATGCTAGTGAAAATAATATTTTTTTATTCATAATAATGATGATAGAAAATAATAACAACAACAGCAGAGTGTCCACGAGGGTTCTTTCTTACCAAAACAATGACCCCCTGAGGGTTGTCCATCACCTGCCAGCGCAGCGGAAATGTTAATTAAACCCTTCGTTGGCAACTCCGCTTCTGGGTCCTTTTTTCGGAGTTGGGGGAGGTTTGGGGGGGAAGATGGAAGGGGGATGGGGAGCCGTGTCTGAGGTTTCTCCCCACCCCTCCTATTTCTATTTTTCACTTCTTAACTTATTTTCCTCCCCTCCCCATTTAATAGTTCTTTCTTTCTTATTTCATTTCCCTAAAATATTGAATTCATTTGTGCTCTTGTCTCAGGTGATAGAAAATTACCTTTATATAATGAATTAATTTTTATAAAGTCGTTTTTGATAAGTGGAGGCCATTAGCTTGAGTAGCTTAGTTTCTCAGCAGTGAATTTTGGGACGGGTCGCTAGCCCCACGTCAGTGGCCCCCCTCCCTCCTCCCCCCTACGCAACTGTCAGTATCTGAATAGTTACTCCATTTAGTATATATATATATATATATAATATATATATATATATATATATATATATATATATATATATATATATTATATATATACATATTTATATCTCTTATAGTTCTTCATTGGAAAGGTGGGTTGAGCTTTCGGCCAGCAAGCTGTTGGCCCAGCGTTCGACTCACCGACCGGCCAGTGAAGAATTAGAGGAATCAATTTCTCGTGATAGAAATTCATTTCTCGGCATAATGTTCGGGATTCCACAATAAGCTGTAGGTCCCGTTGCTAGGTAACGAGTTGGTTCTTAGCCACGTAAAATAAATCTGATCCTTCGGGCCAGCCCTAGGAGAGTTGTTAACCAGCTCAGTGGTCTGGTTAAACCAAGATATACTTAACTTATATCTATATATCTATATATATATATATATATATATATATATATATATATATATATATATATATATTTGTGAGTGCGTGTGTACGTGTGTGTGTGCGTACATCAATTCAAACCAAGACATCCTTCCATAGTGTTCGAAACCGTTACGTAAGATCTCGGGAGACCACCAGCGCGTTCAAGCTGCTTGGGGAACGAGAGGTAATGAGCAGGAGAAGGAAAATAAAAATATATATATATTAATATTTTTTTTAATATAACAAGAAAAAAAAGTCGTAGTTAGCAGAGGGGATGTTTATCATGTTTGATAAGAAAGTGTGTATTTTCTTCGTGTTATTGAAAACAACAATTTTTCTACATGAGAAGCTATATTGATAAAAAAGTAAACATGAAATATCTGATTCACTTGGCCTGATGAATCTTTCGAAATCATGAAGAAGAGGAAAAAATGAAACGACCGAAAATCTGAAACTTCAAAGAAGACACGGAGCTTCACATATATTATTATTATTATTATTATTATTATTATTATTATTATTATTATTATTATTATTATTATTATTATTATTATTATTATTGGTGGAAAAATCCACATTGATGTAAGCGTAATATATTTTTAAAGATATATATATATATATTATATATATATATATATATATATATATATATATATATATATATATATATATATATATATATATATATATAGATGCTACGTTGTATATATAATTTTTAATATTTACACTTACACCAATCTGGTTTTTCTCATCATTTTAGGGATTCATGATTATGGTATTATTATTATTATTATTATTATTATTATTATTATTATTATTATTATTATTATTATTATTATTATTATTATTATTATTATTTTTGGTGAAAAAAAGCCACTTTCATGTAAGTGTAAATATACTTTTAAAATATATCTATACAGCGTTGTGTGTATATATATATATATATATATATATATATATATATATATATATATATATGTATATACAATTATATATATACATTATATATATATATATATATATATGTATATACATTATATATATATATATATATATATATATATATATATATATATATATATATATATTTGTGAATATATATTTACACTTAGAACAATGGTTATTTTTTCTCCATTTTAGTGACTTATGATTATAAGATTATTATCATCATCATTGGTGATATGCATTATTATTATTATTATTATTATTATTATTATTATTATTATTATTATTATTATTATTATTATTATTATTATTATTATTATTAGATGAATAAACCGAGGCAAGCAAATGAAAAATTCAACAACAAAGAAATAAATAAATTATTCAAAAGACCATCGGTTATAAAGAATATAAAACATGTAAGAAAATTCCCTGCCCGGATAATATCGATAATGAACCGTAAAGACAAGACGAATCCTAAGAAAAAACAAACCAAAAAAAAAAACACCATAAAAAGAACAATTTGGAATTTTTGAGAATCGGAAACACGAGGAAGGGACCAAGTGTCTTATTACAATTAAAACCGGCCTGGAAATTTTCGGCAGTTCCTGGAACCAGCGAGCGAATGTCGATTTCTGGAAGGTCTTTAGTTCATCCTGGTCTCAGGAATTTGGGTCATATTTCGGGTGGGGTTTTTTTCGCCGTTCCTTATTTGTATTTTTTTATGCACGAATTGTGATGTTTGGTGCATTTTTTTTTATACGAGCTCCGAAAAAATAAATATTCACTTTATGACTTTTTTCCCTTTTTTTTATTTGTTCACTTTTATTTATTGAAGGTCTGTTTACTCTATACGTAATATTTTGTCGACATTCCAACGCTGATCTTCCATGTTGTGTTAGGCATAAAAAATCCTAAAAATATGCCAACTTTCTTGTAAACAAATCCATTATGAGAGCTTCATGTGTCTGTGTTTTATTTGATTTGATATTTTATTTTTGTCCGTAGCTTAGGGTAGATTGCGGTAGTCTCCGAAAGGTTTCATTAGAGGTTTTGTAATGATAAATAATTTAGAAATTTGTATGTCTATTATAATAATGTATCTTTTGCTTTCTCTTTATTCACACATGTTCAGTCTATAAGAATTTTAACGTTAAAAAAGTTATGCAAATATTTTTCCCCCAAATCAACAGATGCTCTCTGCTGCTCTGTCCTGAAAATCACGGCCTGCCTGTGTTCTTGTGAACAGGGAAACGAGATAATCATGAAAAATGACGGCCGATAAAATATTTTCATGTAAAGGAGATATAAAATAAAAAGCAGAGATTTTTTTCCTGAATGGTCTCAGCTACAAAGCCCTGAATTGAAAGAGGCTGCGGGAGGAGAGCTTGGGTTATTCTCCCTTCAGAATAGCGGCTGAAGTTGAAGGCCAGTCGAGCCACTCAAGTGAGCCTATTCAACTCATACGGGATTTTTTTCCCCCTTTTTTTTGCGTCCACTTCATTTCCCCCTCCTCTTTTCCCCCACCCCCAACCCCACTTTTTTTTCCCAATCGGAGTTGACGAGAGTTGATGAGACTTTGAAACATACTTTGGGTTCGAGGCTTGAAAGAGTGAGGAGGAATGTTGAAAGATTACGTAATCCTCCCCTTCCTCCTCCCCTTCCCCTCCCCTTCCCTCCATTCCCCCTTTTTCTTTCCCCTCCCACTATCCTGGTGAAAGTTTTTGGGAGGTCGGGAAAGGAGTTTGTGAGTGACTTTGCCCAGGGGGAGGATAAGGAGGAGGAAGAGGGAAGAGGAGGGTGGAGTAAGAGGAGGAGGAGGAGGAAGAGGGAGAAGAAGGTGAAGGAGGAGGAGGAGGATTTTTGAGGGAGAGGGACCGCTAAGTATTAGTTTGTTTGAGTACTGGTCTTTCTGGCTAAGTCTGAGAGGTGCTCCAAGGCAAAAGTCAAACACTCGTTTGAGTGGTTGTGTATTCAAACACGGCCTTCCCTCGTCGTCCTGCTCGAAGGAGAGAGGTAGCACTCAGAGAGGAGGAGGAGGAGGAGGAGGAGGAGGAAGAGGAATAGAAAAAATCGGAGAGAATAAAACAGAAGAGGCAGTTTTATGGAGAATGGAGAAAGATGTAAAAAAGTAGAGAGAAAAGAGACAGAATAGTTTCTTGAGAAGAGGGGAGGGGGTTGAGGTGGGGTGAGTTCATGAGGGCCGGAAGGTGCTTGAGGCGGGGCAGAGGGGGAAGAATGATTTGGGAAGGGGGTGGGGGGGGGAGACTGCAGCATGGCTGGATGCTTGGAAATCTGGAAGAGTTAAAAACGGGTGTCTTGAAAGGCCTTGAAAAATATGAGACGTTACAGCGGTTGTAAACATCCCCCGATCGGCCAGTGAAGAAACTGACGCCCAAAGGCTTTTCGGGAACACGGGAACAGACAAGAGGATCGAAAACTTATGGCAAATGATCGCCATAAGGGCGAGTGATGTGACGCAATGGTTGATGATGTGGTCAGGGAAGTGGGGAGTTGGGTGTTTTCAAAGGCTCGGTGATGTGTAAAAATATTGCAAGGATGAGTTCCCGAGAACTTCCGAGAATGGACGTGCTTTGGGAGACGTACGAAATTTTCGATGAAATTGATTTTTTTAAGCCAGAGAAGATTTAATCGAGTGTCTTGTCATATTTTAATCGAAGTTCAGTTTATAAGAATACGTAAACGGCTGTTTCATTGTGAACTTCATGGAAAGACCAGATCCATGAGACTGCAGTTAACGTAATGCCTTGCTATGATAGAAATACAAAAAAAATACTCTGTAGATTCAATGTATATTAACAATATGCTTAACACGATTAGGGAAAGTAAAAGTAAGAAAAGCAGGTAACTCTGAAACATTCCAATGAGATTCAGGTGTAACCTGAATCCCATCAGGTATTCCAAAAAGATTCCAAAAAATAAGGTATTGAATCCTTCACAACCCCGTAGATGGTCTGGCAGTCATTATGAATCAAGGAAGGAAAATTAAAATAGATTTATTTTTAATTTTTCGTAATGTTTATAAAACAGCCATTTCACATCATCAGATCATATATAAAGCTCTTTAACGACCGCATTTACCCAAAATAGCAATTCAAACAGCATTAACCGTTTGTCCAGCATTCACTTGCAAATGTCGAAACGATCATCTTACCGCAAGCAAAGATTTTATAGGGTTGCTTGTACTCAAAGGCATCGTCTTTTCGTGTGACGGATGGATTTTATGGCGTCGCAGTTGCTGGCTTTACGTCAGTCGCAGTTTCGGTGGTCGTGAATGCTTTTATAGTGATTGTTATTCATTGGATAATGTATGCTAAACTGACTCGGTTCCTCCTTATAGACTGTTCCCAGTTTGTGATGTATAAACACGTGTTTGTGGGAGCCGATTGGACTGCTGTAAACACGACGTTTTCATGGTTATATAAATAAAGTGTTTATACATATATGAGGTATTTGAAAACTACAGAATATGTAATGTTTTAAACCAACTAATTTTACACGTAGACATTCTATAACATGATTTTTAGTGGATAATTTTAAAGGGTTTAAACTTTTTAGGTAGGGATACATATTTTTAACAAATAAATACGTGGCGTTTAGCCATTCTGAACATTATATTTGCAGAGATGTTTTTAACAAATAAAATATCTGCTCACCCAAAACGCTTTCTAACGAAGCCTTGAAGTTATTATATCAGTTGATTTTCAAATTCATAAATGATTCGTTTCTCTTTTCCCATTACATTTTCAACTTGATATACACGGTCCTGTTATGAGAGAGAGAGAGAGAGAGAGAGAGAGAGAGAGAGAGAGAGAGAGAGAGAGAGAGAGATGGTTTTGCATACATGGTTTTGTTACAGTTGTTTAGACCTACAAGGTGGGGATTACCTGTCCAAGAAATTTGCTGACAGAGACAGAGACAGAGACAGAGAGAAAGAGAGAGAGAGAGAGATGGTTCTGCATAGACGCTTTGTTGTAATTCTTTAGAACTTCAAGGTGGCGGTTACTTGTCCAAGGTACTCGCAGAGAGAGAGAGAGAGAGACTCCAGAAATATGTAATATTCAAAGGGATAACGATTTAAAGAAAACAAGAGAGTACAGGGGAAAAAATAATGGTATTTAAACGACAGACTCCGTGAAAATGCAATATTCAAAACGCGATCAGTTTAAAGGAAGAGAAAATTCGAAAGTATATAATATCTAATAGGGTAGAAACCTAAAAAAAAAAAATGTGTGTGAGAGAGAGAGAGAGAGAGAGAGAGAGAGAGAGAGAGAGAGAGAGAGAGAGAGAGAGAGAGGGAGAGAGAGAGAGAGAGGGAGAGAGAGAGAGAGAGAATGTAGAGTCTGAAATTCATCATTCATAATTTCCATGGCAACTAATTATTCCAAGCGATAACGAAAGGGAAGTAAGCGAAATATAAAGAAACCGACAGCGCTAATAACTGGAGGAAGCGTTGCCATGGTTACTGCGGAGGGTGAGATAAAACGTCAGGATTCTCGACCCGGGGTTCGCCATCAGGGTCCCGAAGAGCAATTAGCTGGATGACGAAGATCTCAGTAATTATACATAATTTGTTTACATTCTTATGGCAGATCCACGAGGCTATTAACGTACAGCTTAGAGAGAGAGAGAGAGAGAGAGAGAGAGAGAGAGAGAGAGAGAGAGAGAGGTGCGCATGTTAAAGTAAAACGTCTTACCATTATTCAGTATTATGTTGTACAGTGATTGTAATGGTACTGATGACAATAAAAAAGTAATTTTGCATTGAAATAATTTATCAGATCCATTACAGGACCATTTTATATTGAAATTTTATTTCAAGGCTTGTTTGATTGCAGTAACCATAGTGTTTATTTATAAATATTTTTTCATCGGCTCTGTATTGATAAGGGTTTAATATCGGAAGGGTTACTGTTATGGAAAAAATATATGAAATTTTTGCAATACATCATTTGTGAGATGGAATGATAACAAAAGTTGAAATCTTACAAATGTGACACCACAAGTAAACAATGCGCCGAAGTCTCTTCGGCACAATCGAGTTCTATGTACAGCCGCTACAGAGTATAATCGAGGCCACCGAAAATAGATCTATCTTTCGGTGGTATCGGCATAATGGTGTATGAGCCGTGGCACATAAAATTTTAACCACGGGCCGGTGATGGCCTATCCTATATCGTTGCCAGAAGAACGATTATGGCTAAATTTAACCTTAAATAGAATAAAAAACTACTGAGGCTAGAGGGCTGCAATTTGGTATGTTTGATGACTGGTTGGTGGATGATCAACATACCAAATTGCAGCCCTCTAGCCTCAGTAGTTTTTAAGATCTGAGGGCGGACAGAAAAAAGTGCAGATGGACAAACCAAGCCGGCACAATAGGTTTCTTTTACAGAAAACTAAAAAGGCAAACGAAACTAATCACGGAAATAGACTTAACCAAAGATCCTGCCATGAGAGATACAGAACCGACTTTCTAAAACGCATAAACCCAAATTTCCCAGAGGACGAAATACTGGCAGGAGCAAAAGATATTTTTGTTTTCAAGCAAATGGAACTGATCACTCAACGTTGCTTTGCACAAAAGGGACTCCAACGAACAAAAAATGTTCCTGCTTCAAAGCCATTTCGGCTGTGGAGAGGCAGGAGGGAGAAAGAGGCCGGGAAGAGATGGTCGAGTGTTTGAAATGTTTCCTGTGTGCGAAACGTTTGATTTTCGAAGAGTTACTGCGATGTTTTCCGATACGAAATGTTTGATTGTCGAAGAGTTACTGCTATGTTTTCTGATACGAAATGTTTGATTGTCGATGAGGTACTGCAATGTTTTCTGATACGAAATGCTTGGTTGTCGAAGAGGTACTGCAGTGTTTTCCGATACGAAATGTTTGATTGTCGAAGAGGTACTGCAATGTTTTCTGGTACGAAATGTTTGATTGTCGAATAGATACTGCAGTGTTTTCCGACACGAAATGTCTGATTGTCGAAGAGGTACTGTAATATTTTCTGATACGAAATGTTTGATTGTCGAAGAGGTACTGCAATGTTTTCTGATAAACGTTTGATTGCCGAAGAGGTATAGCAGTGTTTTCTGATACGAAATGTTTGATGGTCGAAGAGGTACTGCAATGTTTTCTGATACGAAATGTTTGATTTCCGAAGAGGTACTGCATTGTTTTCCGATACGAAATGTTTGATTGTCGAAGAGGTTCTGCAATGTTTTCCGATACGAAATGTTTGATTGTCGAAGAGGTTCTGCAATGTTTTCCGATACGAAATGTTTGATTGTCGAAGAGGTACTGCAATGTTTTTCGATACGAAGTGTTTGATTGTCAAAGAGGTACTGCAGTGTTTTCCGATACGACATGTTTGATTGTCGAAGAGGTACTGCAGTGTTTTCCGATACGAAATGTTTGATTGTCAAAGAGGTACTGCAGTGTTTTCCGATACGACATGTTTGATTGTCAAAGAGGTACTGCAGTGTTTTCCGATATGACATGTTTGATTGTCGAAGAGGTACTGCAATGTTTTCTGACACGAAATGTTTGGTTGTCGAAGAGGTACTGCATTGTTTTCCGATACGAAATGTTTGATTGTCAAAGAGGTACTGCAGTGTTTTCCGATACGACATGTTTGATTGTCGAAGAGGTACTGCAGTGTTTTCCGATACGAAATGTTTGATTGTCAAAGAGGTACTGCAGTGTTTTCCGATACGACATGTTTGATTGTCAAAGAGGTACTGCAGTGTTTTCCGATATGACATGTTTGATTGTCGAAGAGGTACTGCAATGTTTTCTGACACGAAATGTTTGGTTGTCGAAGAGGTACTGCATTGTTTTCCGATACGAAATGTTTGATTGTCAAAGAGGTACTGCAGTGTTTTCCGATATGACATGTTTGATTGTCGAAGAGGTACTGCTATGTTTTCTGACACGAAATGTTTGGTTGTCGAAGAGGTACTGCAATGTTTTTCGATACGAAGTGTTTGATTGTCAAAGAGGTACTGCAGTGTTTTCCGATACGAAATGTTTGATTGTCAAAGAGGTACTGCAGTGTTTTCCGATACGACATGTTTGATTGTCAAAGAGGTACTGCAGTGTTTTCCGATACGACATGTTTGATTGTCAAAGAGGTACTGCAGTGTTTTCCGATACGAAATGTTTGATTGTCGAATAGGTTCTGCAATGTTTTCCGATACGAAATGTTTGATTGTCGAAGATGGACTGCAATGTTTTCCGATACGAATTTTTTTATTGTCGAAGAGGCACTGCAATGTTTTCCTATACGAAATGTTTGATTGTCAGAGAGATACTGCAATGATTTCCTGTACGAAACGTTTGATTGTCAAATAGGTACTGCAGTGTTTTCCGATACGAAACGTTTGATTGTCAAAGAGGTACTGCAATGTTTTCCTATACGAAACGTTGGATTGTCAAAGAGGTACTGCAATGCTTTCCCTTACAGAACGTTTGATTGTCGAAGAGATACTGAAATGTTTTCCTACAGTATACGAAACGCTTGATTGTCGAAGAGATACTGAAATGTTTTCCTATACGAAACGTTTGATTGTCGAAGAGGTACTGAAATGTTTCCGGTACGAAACGTTTGATTGCCATGTAGATGTTGAAAATGTTTCTGGTGTATGAAACTTTTCATTGCCTAAGAGACGTTGAAAATGTTTCCGGTACGAAACGTTTGATTGCCGAAGAGATGTTGAAAATGTTTCCGGTGTATGAAACGTTTGATTGTCAAAGAGGTGCTAAAATATTTCTGGTACAAAACGTTTGATTGCTGAAGAGGTCTTTAAATATTTTTGGCACGAGAAGGTGGTAGACCAGTCTGTTAAATACCTGTTAAATCGTAATTTCTGGGAAAAACGGAAGATACAGGCGATTTCCACAGTACTTGTAGTCCGTGTGTGTGTGTGTGTACGTGTGTAGTATATAAAGTATACAGTATATTTATAAGTAATAATTACTCCACAAAGAACTGTTAATTGTAACTTATAGATTAATGTGCAGTAAATATTTTCAGGCATTTACAAAACAGGGTATTATTCCAATCAGTGCATGGTTTTGTGTGTTACCATGCAAGGAACTGTTAACAATTATAACGTTTTGAAAGCAGTAATTGCTTCCCTGCTTTGAAAGAAAATGCTTGTCTCTAACCCTTGCCTAATTAATATTCTAGTTATTTCGAGGATTATTGATGATGCCAAGCTTTTCATGGATAGCTTCCATTTCTCTCTCTCTCTCTCTCTCTCTCTCTCTCTCTCTCTCTCTCTCTCTCTCTCTCTCTCTCTCTCTCTCTCTCTCTCGTGTATTTATTTTTATTTCATAATTTTATGAAAACACGTTTCACCTTTTTATGTTGCTGAATTTATCATACCCAGGTGTGTAGCATATTTGAAAGTTTTTTTAATGAAATACAAAGCATTTTGAACTTGAAATCTATATCCATTTTTTACGGTATTTATACGTTTATTTGAAGAGATAAAGGCTGGAGTAAATAGGAAAGTGCGTGAATAAACAAAAAATATCGTCTAAATAGAAAATATGTCGCCGATAATGTTTTCCAATATTCTCATGAGTTCGAGAATAAATTCGTTGGCTATTGAAATAACCGATAATGTTTTTAAATTTTGGACAAATTCATTATGTCCAAAATATGTTTAAGGTTTATTTTATGGCTTCTTACGTTAACAGTTCGGTCATCTGTACATCTAACTTGTTACTATGTTAGCAAGAAATTCCCGATATTTTTTAACGTATGAATAAATTCCCAAACTGGAGAATTAATTCATAAAATTTATTCGATGCTTCGTAAATTATATATACTTCTATGCTTCACATTTATTTGTCTTATTGTTTGTGAAACGTTACTGATGTCTTAGTTGCCTATGATGAATCACAGTATCTTCAGTTAATTTACTTTACTTGATTTTCACGAAATCGCTACTTTTATTTCTTGTTCCCCTAAATAGTTAACCCGGATCAGGGTGGTAGTTTAAATCTACTCCATTTGACAAATGTTATGACAAATCTGATTTTTATTTCGTGTTTCCTGAGTCAGACTTCAATTATATGTTCTCCCCACCTTGTTTATCAAAATGTCAATGAGACGTATTAAATCCGCTGCCCTCAGTTCACCGAAGAAAAATTACAAAGGTCATGTCAAAATGTCAGTTCCAGGTAACATGGAAATTGCTTGCAATTACTGTGGCTGTCGTTGTGACAATTCCATACGAGGTAATAATGAAATTACGTCAGTCCCTGGGGGATTATTTTTTGTGACTGTAACGGAAGGGAAAATTACTCATTTACTATTGAGACCAGCTGTACCTGTTTGTCTTTTTCGACGGAGTTAATTTTCCTTCACTAATAGGCTCTGAGGGTTTTTCATCCTGCTTCTCTTGTGCTTTTGGAGTCAACTCCATTTTTTTCTTTTTGTTACATCAGGCTCGGTTTAATGAAGGATAGTTTATCCATCCTTTGTACTAGTTTTTCTTGTCGAGGGCTGGGTTAAGTAAGGCTTTTAAGAGAGAGAGAGAGAGAGAGAGAGAGGGGGGGGGGAGGTTGGTGGAGGAAGCACCTGGGACTTTGGAAGTTTGTTGCACCGGGGTTCAGAAGTTGACAGTTGAATGTGACAATAAATATCGCAAGGCTTATTTTATTTGTAGCCTTGCTCATTAGAAGAAGCAGCTCATTGTTGATGAAAACCAGTTGATTATTATTATTATTATTATTATTATTATTATTATTATTATTATTATTATTATTATTATTATTATTATTAGCTAGATAACCATCAACTTTGAGCATCCTTTCACTCTCAGTGTGGGGCTGATTTCAGGGACTTTTATTTCGAGTTTGGGGAACAAGACAATAGTTAAAGAAGTTGGACAGCTAAGCGGGAACAGACCAAATTGAAACACTGTAAAGTAAAAGGCAGGATGTAATGCAGCTAGGTGTGAAGAGACACGTGGGATAACCTTCGGCTGTGCCTTCAGAGCGTCACCTTCGGTTGGGTGTTTTGTGTTACGCGTTGGTGTACAGGTGCACATGCGCGCATGCGGACACGCATAAGTTGTCGAAACCTCTCTCCATTCTCCTCAGAACTTGAAAAGTTTCTGAACGACCTCAAACTCGACTTTGACTCGACGACCCGAGGAGCACTTAATAGCCCCGGCGAACCTTTCAGAAAGTCGAGGAAAATGTTCTAATTAACACAGAAATAAATTCAAAAAGATGGGAGAAAAAACTTCTCCTAAGCCTTGCGAGACAAGGGGCGTGAACTTCGTAGACATTTCCCCGGTGGTGGTGACGATGATACTTGTTTCATACAAATGTTTCTTCTTTGGAGGAGTTCTGGAGTGACACTCGGCCGCCGCTGGGGGCTTGGCTTCGGCGCGGCTTGTGTTCGGAGATGCGGAAAGTCTCCTGTTATCATTTTACGGTGCAGTGCGCGTATTTAGGTCATATGTGTAATATTACATAGTTGTATTTGTTCGTATGTGCATGTATACAACACAGGCATTTATGCACTCCTGTGCATTTTATTCTGTCTTTATAATATTGTTACAAAACAGACCTTAAGTAAATATATTAATATCCTGCATATCGCGTATATATACGAACTAAAATTGTATAAAATACATATACTGATGCATATCTCCATGAATTTGCCATATGTCTTGAATGGTTATTGATTAAGTTTTTCACCTGGCGTTAGAGGTTGTTACCCTTCCCGTTTTCAACAGATATACAGTATACAAAATGAGGTTGCGAGCCCACCTCCCCGCTCCGTGAATGTTGAATTCTCTTATGTGCCGGCGGCAGTTTGCTCTTAATGGTCACCTCTACAAGTATTGACCAGACACATCATTGCCCCGCTTACATATGTTTAAAGAATTAACTTGCCTGAGCAAGACACTCGCAGAAATCAGATTTGATAGGTGTAATTTATTTTTTACATCTTAAGACCATTTACCTTTCATTATTCCCATCTTCCTTATTAACACATTACGCCTCTTGTCTGCTTTTGCTACGCTCTGGTGTCCTCCTCCTCCTCCTCCTCCTCCTCCTCCTCCTCCTCCTCCTCTCCTCCTCCTCCTCTCCTCCTCCTCCTCCTCCTCCAAGTGGCCTTTCATGATAAAGGAGGGAGGAGAAAGGCTGAGTTTTGTGATCTTCTCCGAAAACTCAAGGATCTTCGTATCTTAGAGGACTTACTTCAAGTGATAGAAAGTTTCAGGAGGAAGGCGGAGGAGGACCTTTGGATGAAAGAATTGAATGTGTCTATTTTTCATTTCTGTCCTCTTCTTTTTTTTTTTTTTTTTACCCTCTTATGTGTGTGTGTCCTTTGCTGGTGAATAATAATGACTCGTTTTGAGTCGGTCGTTTGAAGCACGTAAAAATTTTATAATTGCTCTCTCTCTCTCTCTCTCTCTCTCTCTCTCTCTCTCTCTCTCTCTCTCCTCTCTCTCTCTCTCTCTCTCTCTTAACATACGTATTTATATTTTTTCGGTATTCAGCCGTTTGACCCAAAAAATGTGTAGATCCGGAGGAAAACATCACGAGTCGATCCCATATTCATAATTTAACTGCTGAATAGTGGATAAACCCCGTGTGTAATACACTTTCACAACAATAGCCACTGCTTGTGCAATGACAGAATGCTTGCTCCTCAGCAGCTTGTGGAAATTCCCTTCACACAATGCGTAATCGCTCCCCACCCCCCCGCCCCCGTCTTCCACGATTTTGGTGTTTCCTAGATATTAAGGAACCTTCCTTTGCCTATCTGTCTAGGCCTTCCGCTACTCTTCCTTCCTACCACTCCCATTTATGAGCTTTTAACCAGCCTATCCTCTTCCATTCTTATACATCCTTGTATTCGTATACATCCTTTCACCTACATTAACTTTCCTCCCACTTCTACATATGTGCATAAATTTTACAATATCAGTTCTTACGCCAAGTATATTACACAAGCAGTTCGTCCGAACAGCTTTCCTTTTTACTTTCATTTGTATTCTACATCAAAGCTTCTGTCCTATAAAGGATGGATAGATCAACACTCCATTCAAACATTTCTACTTTGTCTTCCATGGGTGTACCAGGTCCATTCTCGCGTTCCTTGCTTAACTAATTCTGTGAATCGCTTTTCTCTCAGTGCACCATCATAGATTTACTTCCAGATACCCAAATGAATCAGCCACTTCATTTGGTCTATCATCCGTAATAACATTTATTAGTTCATAGTCCAGTTTCCATTTGCCCTCAAAACCTCACTTTTGCTGTTACTTAGTTACTTACTCTCAGCTTTCCCTTTTGCAAATATTTTCAAACTCTTTCTATAGTTTTTCAGTTTCCCTTCACTATCCTCAACTCACTTTTTATGCAACAACTCTGCACTTAATGCTTAAGCTCCTTTTCCGAGCTTTTACATCACTTCCTTCGTAAAGATATTAAACAGCCATGTAGAAATTTAACATTTCACTCCAGCCCAGTCACTATCCCGTCTATCCCGTCTACATACTTTAACATACACTTTGACTGTCATCGTAAAATTTTAGTTGCTCTCAACAACTTATCTTTAACATACATCCTCACCACCCCTTACACTCCCTCTTTTCCATTTACTGTTTTTGAATTTCCCCTTGACTTGTTTGATGACACTCTCTTGATCTACACACCCTCTTTCTTATCTATAGCCACACCGTTCTTCCCCTACCGTCCATCAGTCATCTGTCTTACCTCTCTCAATCACAATCCTACCATAAACCTTCCCTGATATAGTAGTCACGTTATGCCCTTATATTTCCTCCAGTCGCTTGTCTCACCTTACAAACCATCGATCACTCTCCTTGTAAGGCGTGAGTCCCTTCTAAATGTTCAAACATAAAAACCGAGAAAAAGCTACAATTTTTACTGAAGTATTAAAAGTACTTTTAACAGGAAAAATGCTAAATGGCATTATCATTATTTTTATTATTACCAATATTTTTTTGGGGTTTGGCCCCCACTACGCAAGGGTTGTTTATGTCCATTCACCCATTACTTTGGAACCTTTCCCTGATTCAGGCATACCTTACAAACCCTGGCCATCCACTTAATCATGCTGGCGCCCCCCGCCCCCATTAACCCTCGATATTTTTCCATTTTCACCCTCTTAAAATCATTATATATAGTATATATATATATATATATATATATATATATATATATATATATATAATATATATATATATATATATATAGTATATATATATATATATACAGTATACGTGTGTATGTATGTGTACGTATAAGTATATGTCTATATATATATATATATATATATATATATATATATATATATATATATATAATATATATATATATATAATATATATATATATATATATTATAATTTTATCGTGTGTGTGCGTATGCGCGCCCGCTTGTGCTTTCATGCAAATGCAATTTAAAATCACATTGTTTCCAACCTAAACTTTCCAGTAAAATGCGAAGAACCACGCCAAGAATTTTGAAACACTGGGAGAAAATTCAGTGCTCCACAAACTAGTTCACTTTCCCTCAGAAGTATCAGAGGCGGAATTACGAGAGGCGCCTCACAATTTCAGCCAAGTGCCCTTTAAATGCAAGTTAGTGGGCCGTATACGTAGGGTGGGTGTTTGTAGTCAGTAAATTGTAATTACTGCTATTCCGCCGGAATGAAATGACCTTTTGAATACGGTGTTTACT
>JANJGK010000042.1:17492659-17511069 GCA_039081455.1 Macrobrachium rosenbergii | reverse complement strand
TTATTATTTCATCTGTATAAACATTAATGATTTATTATCGCCCCTGGTTCCCCAAACCATTAGTCAAGCAAAGGGAAACGTATACTCATAGGTGTAGGTGCGATTGATATGAATTGAATTGAATATAGAATTTAGGCCAAATACCAAGCACTGGGACCTATGAAGTCATTCAGCGCTGAAACCGAAATTGACAGTAAGAAGCTTGAAAGGTGTAACAGGAGGAAAACCTCGCAGCTGCACTATGAATCAGTTGTTAGGAGATGGTGGAAAGTAAGATGAAGAGGGAATATGAAAGGAGGTACAGTAAAAGGAACGAAATGGGTTGCAGCCAGGGGCCGAAGCACGCTGCAAAGACCGTTTAGTAATGCCTACGAGTACAGTGCACCGCATGAGGTGCACTGATGCATTACCCCCCTGCGAGGTGATTGATACGAAGGACCAAGTCTTCTGACGTCTTTACATTGAAAGTCCACAGTTTGCATTTGTTGCTGATTTTTTTTAATGTTAATTTCTTCAGTCAGGAAGATTAAATTGGTATAATTCTGTCTATTACTGTTCTTTCCAACAGACGTAGTCTTACTCTTAGCTCGTTTTAGAATTTCATACACTGTACCTCCCATATCCTAATCCCCATATATTTTACCTCGCCAACCTTTTACCGTTATATTTGGTCCTCGGGGAGCTCAAAATCTCCCAATTTTTTTGGTTAATCTCCCCATATTTTTTATTCTTAAAGCTTAAGTCCATTCTATAGTTCTGCTTCTGCGAGTCTTCCCTCTACAGACTCCCACTACAGGTTTTCTTCGACGTTGAAATCCCTATACAAGTGGCCCTTAACAACCTCAAAAACCCATACATTTTACCATCATAAATCCCATACATTATACCTTTTTAGCGTCAAAATCCCTGAAATTACATCCTGCGGTATGTCTCTTCAATTTCAAATTTTCATTCATTTTACTTCCCGTAAGTTCAGTCTTTCAGTGTTTCAGCGATAAAAAAAAATCGTACAATACGCGTAAAATGTAGAAAAGCTGACTTGTACTTGTACATTATTCATCTTTCGGCAGTACTGGCAACGCCGCCCCCCCCCCCTCCCGCCACCTCTCCCCCTAATCTCCCCTCTGCATACTTAACTCTGTATTCCGGGCGCACGGGTGTGCCACCTCCTGAATTATTTTAACGCTCGGAGAAATTACGGACTTTTAGGGAAAGTTCCGTGGAAAATGGGGGCTTTCTAACTGTCATTTTCGTCGAGTTTTCCAGGGAGTTTGAGACCATCTAGCGTTCAAAAAGTGGTTCGGATTGCACCGTTCCCTTAATGATGATTTCGATCATTTTAGTCGGGATTTTGCCGCTGGTGATGGTGGTTGTAATTGGCAGATCCGGTTTTTTGTTGGCATTTGATATTAACGATAGAAAGGCTTGGGGTTGTTAGCTTCTGGGGTTTTCGCCACGGGTTGTAAGCTTTGGAAATTCCCATTTAATTACAAAGTTAAGGGCATGACATATTCTACCAGTAATTTGTTACCTAGATTTCATTATTAATGGGACCTCATTAAAGAATCACTAGCGTAAAGGATTATTTTTTTCTAGTTACATTTTAACGCAAAGTATTACATTAGCTGAATGGAAGTATTTTTTATACCACATAACTACATAACTAAGAAAGGTAACAGTAAACATTGCCTGCATAATTTTTCCGACCCATATTCGAGTTTGGACAGCCAAGTGCGCAGTCTCAATCAGATTATGTAGGAGTAATCAGTTACTGAACTTAATTTTGTACGCATTTAACTTATTTCTGTGCCACAGTTGCCAGCTCAACATTGAGAAATCCCATTTATCCTTGAATCTACTAGGAAATTTTATATTTCAAACTGGCTCTGCTAAAAATTCTACAGCTTTTCATTGTCAGTCTTCCCCTGCCCCGCATACAGGCTCCAGGCTATCTGACGTACTTAATATACTGTATGAACTTTTCCCTATTTATTTTACAGCTCTTTATTTACTCTCTACCTTATATCCTGGAGAGGGTTAGTTGTCTTTACTTTCGGTAAAAGGTAAAATATTTTAGTTATACCCCATGTCATAGGCATCTTAAGATATCAGCAGTCAGTAACAAAGCGCGTTGAGGACTTCCACAATATTTATCATTAAGGCATAAAAGGCAATCTGTCTCTACTAGAAGGGAATATTGAGTATACCAATTTGTATTCATTAAGGGCGAGGAATTTGTATGAGGTATGATAATGCACAGAGCTATCCCTGCCTGACAATCAGTACTACTTAAGGTCAAGTAATTGAACAGACAATTTTTAAGCAGTGATTCTTATAACCGACAATTACTTGAACAATTTTCCACAGACTTAGTAACAAATACCACCGTATGCTAGTTGCCCGTGTATTTGTTGCGATAAGGCCGAGACTCATATCAAAAGAGAAGTAATTTTGCATGAAAGTCGATAGAATAAAGTTGGAGCAAAAAGTATGCAATCAGCAAATTGAACAAGACTGCCCGAGTAGTTTTCCCAAGCTACTTTGAAAATTGCAACCCCGATTCAGGCATTCGAATTGCCAAGAGTATTACGCTTCATAATTACGCTAAACCATTTGAAAATGGTGCCTGTTTTTGCACATATTACAAGGGAAATTATAAGTATAATTGAGCAGCAGAGAAATAGTGAATGGACTAATGTAGGTATATATATGTATATATATGTGTGTTTGTGTGTGTGTGTGTATGAAGCAGAATTTCGCGGAGGTCCCTTGCGTCATACCTCGTTCTAGGCGATGATATATATATATATATATATTATATATATATATATATATATATATATATATATATATATATATATATATTTATATATTTATATATATATGTGTGTGTGTGTGTATGTGTGTGTGTGTGAATTTTTACCGCATCACCGTGACAGTTTATGCACAAACATTAAGCTACAAGTATCATTTAATATCCCATGTGCATTACTTAGGAAATATCACCGAAGGGGAATTATAAGTGATAATGGATTGGTACCTAGGTGACTCGAACGCTCGACAGAACCCTCCAGCGACTTCCAGTCGACGTCGCTAACTGTTAGACTGGAAGTCGTTGGAAGGTTACTGCTGTCGGGAGTTCGAGTCCCTTAGGTACCAATCCATGCATCATTTATAATTCCCCTTTGGTTTATATCCCCGAAGTAGCGCGAATTGGATAATAAACGACAATTTGTAGCTTAATGTTTATATATATATATATATATATATATATATATATATATATATATATATATATATATATATATATATATATATATATAAAGTTTTTAATGAAGATCAAGACTCCGAGATTAGTATGGAAGGCACAAGGTTAAACTAGTAGAAAAATTTAGGTATCTTAGTTCAGCAGTGGCTGATGATAGAAATTTAGATGTAGAAATAACACACAGAGTGTAGTCTGGATGGAAAAATTGGAGAAAGATGCCAGGTGTCTTGTGCGACGCAGAATCAACATAAAGGCTAAAGAAAGAGTGTATAAGACAGTAGTGAGACCAGCTTTGATGTATGGAGCAGAAACATGGCCTGTAAAGAGAGTGCAAGAGAAGAAATTGGATGCGGTAGAGATGAAAATGCTCCGGTGGATGTGTGAAGTAACAAAAGTGGACAGGATAAAAATGAAAGAATAAGAGGAACTACTTAAGTCGTAGAACTGTCAAAGAAGGCCGGAAAGAAGACTGCAGTGGTATGGCCATGTTATGAGAAGGGTGAGGACATATGTATGTAGGGAGGAGAGTGATGCAGATGGAGGTGCCTCGTGAGAGAGCAAGAGGAAGCCCGAAGCGAAGGTGGATGGATGTAGTCAGAGAAGATCTGAGAGACAAACAATTGTCAGAGGACGATTGTGTTTGACCGAGCCAGGTGGAGGAAAGCTGTCTGAAACATCGACCCGCATAGAAGTGGAAAAAGATGCAGAGAAAGAAGATGATTTATATATATATATATATATATATATATATATATATATATATAATATATATATATATATATATATATATATATATATATATATATTTATATATATATATATATATATATATATATATTATATAAACACATAAAGTACAATGTATATATTTATAGTACCGGCAAATTAAAATTCCTTTTGAAGTAGTGGATGTAATGGCCATTAATTGCAAGAAAGGAATGGGTCTAATAAAGTATGCACTTGGGAATGTAGATCCTTAACATAAAAACCAATAAATAGGAAAGACTCAAACTAAATGCTCGTGTGTATGCGAGGAATCTCAAGTAAAATTCAACAGTTATATGTTAAATATTTTTAGATATATAATATTTATTTTTGTATGGATAAAAGATAGCTGAGAGACATATTTTTGGACTTCTGTTATGAAGAATTATCTCTGCTTGAGTGAAAACCGGTTGAACATTGTCGGGAATTTGAGGCCAAGTTGTCTCACTAGTAGTAGTAGTAGTAGTAGTAGTAGAAGCAGTAGTAGTAGTAGTGGTGGTGGTTGTAGTAGCAGAAGTAGTAGCAGTAGTAGTAGTAGCAGTGATTATACCTCCGTTTTTTGTTGTGGTTGTTAATCGTTGTCAAGGTTCTACAGCGATCAATTTTCGCGATGTTTACGCGTTTTTTTTTTTTTTTTTTTTACCAGAGTCGATGGGAATGTATTTCCAATCGCGTAATTGGTTTTAGACTTGTTGTGGTATGTTTACTCTGCCTGGTCTTTTGTGTGTCTGTGTGTTTTTGTGCGAGTTTTGTTTGTTCTCCGTTTTTGCTGTCATGCTGTTTAAAACCTTTTGAATTTTCTGTTTATTTTTTTCCCCCTTTTGTTTTCCTGTTCTCTGCTTTGTCTTCATTTTTGTAGTACCTTATCGGTCTGTTTATGTTTTTAATCTTTTGTTCTTAGTTACCTTTTGTTTTTTAGCTTTATCACGTCTTCATCCTGTTATAGTTTATATATTTTTATTTTCATTTTATGATGGGTATGTGCTTTATTTAGTTTTTTACTTATGATAATCGGAATTTGAATGACCTCTTTATAGAAAATTATTTCAATTGTGTTTCATTAATTTCATGATAAATTTTTTCTATTCGGTTACATCTTTGAAAAGATAGATGCTTTGGAATTCCCGCCTTGTCTCCGTATTTCCTGAATCATTTTTTATAACTGTGTTAAATTTTCAGTGATGAATATAACTTCAAGGTTAAGCGAATTTATGTGGGCTAGCGCGCTTGCTCACAGGTGATGACGGAGATACTGAAATTCAAGAGCAAGATCTTCCATCTTCATTGGGGTTACTTGATCTTCAGATGCAGACCAGTAAAGAAATGTCTTGTATTTTTAAAGAAGTTAAGAAGAAATGAAAGTACTAATATTAATTTCAGTTTAGTTATCTTCACTATTTTTGTTTGCAACCAAGAGACAGACACACACAGAATATACTTTATAACTCAACCCATTATCTACAAAACAGACTGTTTTGTTAACATGGAGGACTGCCCCTCTTCAGTCCGTTCAAAAAATCTCTTGGCCCATAATCAAGTTGCAATTTTACATCCGTTCCTGAGAAAAGAAAGTATAAGAAAGAAACAAAAAAATATACACATTTTTTTTAATCTACTTTTCACCCTCAGAACACTATTACCAAGCATCCTCTGTTTTAATAAGAGAGAGAGAGAGAGAGAGAGAGAGAGAGAGAGGTGGAAAGTGTATGGGAGAGCAGCTCTCTCCTCTTCCTCTCCCTTCTATGTCTTCTTTTCTGTTTTCTTTACCATTCTGGCTTAGTTGGTACAAAGACTGCCGGTGATTGATAACAGCTAGAAGGCTTTTAAAAAAGGCGTCCTATATTAGACGGGAAAAAGGCGGTTAGAGATTCTTAGTTCAGCGAGCCTCTTTTTTTCCTCTAATGCTTCATCATCTGACAGGGGGAGAGAGAGAGAGAGAGAGAGAGAGAGAGAGAGAGAGAGAGATTGCAATTCAGTTGTATCCTAGTACTGAGAGCTACCCTGCCATCAGTTTATGAGAGAGAGAGAGAGAGAGAGAGAGAGAGATTGCAATCAGTTGTTTCTTAGTACTGAGAACTGCCCTGCCATCAGTTTATGAGAGAGGAGAGAGAGAGAGAGAGAGAGAGAGAGAAGAGAGAGAGAGTGAGAGATGAGAGAGAGAGAGAGAGAGAGAGAATATTAAAACTGCGACTTAATGAATAAGTTCCTGTAGAAATTAGGGAGCGATTGGACCACATAAGATCTCTCTCGATCCGTTTTTCGCTGTATTGAAAGGAAAATGGAGAACTTAAGTTTTAATTTGTGTTTTTCTTCACATATATATATATATATATATATATATATATATATATATATATATATATATATGTATATATATATATATATATATATATATATATATATATATATATATTTACATATATATATACACGTTATAGATTTCTTATAATATCGGTAATTATTTAAGCATTATGCTTATATAAGCCGTTGGCCATTAGTCAGTGCTATAGTGCTGTTTGTAGAGGTATCATTTCCCCGATGCGGGGATAATTTTGACATTTTTTAAATGCCTGTCATTTATTCATATATTTATCTTGTTTTCGGATTTATTCAGCTGTTTATTTTCATTTTTTATTCTGCATTGTACTATACATCTCTTTTTCAGTTTTTCCTTTTGTTCTGTGTAATTCTAATTTTTCTTATTCACATTGGTTAATTGAAATGTAATGGAAACACTCACAATTGCTGAAAACGCAGTTTAATGTGGCATATCCTAGTTGATTATCTCCGAAGTTTTTAACACCTTTTGCATGTATTTTAGTTTTCTGTAAAAGAAAACTATTGTGCCGTCTTTGTCTGTCCATCCGCACTTTTTCTGTCCGCCCCCACATCTTAAAAACTACTGAGGCTAAAGGGCTGCAAATTGGTATGTTGATCACCCACCCTCTAGTCATCAAACATACCAAATTGCAGCCTTCTACCCTCGGTAATTTCTTATTTGATTTTAGGTTAAAGTTAGCCATAATGGTGCTTATGGCAACGACATAGGATATGCCACCACCGGGCCGTGGTTAAAGTTCATGGGCCGCGGCTCATACAGCATTATACTGAGACCACCGGATGATATATCTGTTTTCGGTGGCCTTGATTATACGCTGTAGCGACTGTACAGAAAACTTGATTGCTCCGAAGAAACTAGGGCGTATTTTTCATTTGTTTTGTTATGCATAGGACATTAATTTTAGCCCATTTGCGATGTATTAACCGTAAACTCTTGTTTGAATCACTTCTATTATCCAATCATGGTTAATTTAGGAAATAAGGCACTTGCCGTATGAAAGATGTTTTCTTAGCACCTTGTCTTGACTTTTTTTTCTTACGGTGGAAGTGATACACTTAAGAAACCTTGTAGACCAACTTATTTAATTTAAGTAATGCTTTTGTTACCCACTTGATACTTCTAAGTAGTTCTTTTTGGAGGATATTTTTGACTGCTTAAGGGAGTCAGTTCCTTTTTCTTACATCTGTGCTTTTCAGTGTATGCAATTTAACATTCATTACGATCCAAATTGTACTTGGAAGCTTGAAGCAGTTGTTAAAAACAATTCTCTCTCTCTCTCTCTCTCTCTCTCTCTCTCTCTCTCTCTCTCTCTCTCTCTCTCTCTCTCAGGTGTAATATCTTTCGCGCGCTCTCCTTCTCGTCCTTTACTGGTCTATAAATGATTAACATTTCACATTAGTGTGTATTGACTTTGAACATATTAAGAAGTGGCCTAGCTGGACAGCACCCGATCTGTAAGCATTTATGTTTTTCTAATTTTAATGATCATAGAATGAATGCCCATACCTTCCTTAGGACAGTGATGATGATAATAATAATAATAATAATAATAATAATAATAATAATAATAATAATAATAATAATAATAAATCTTTCTTACCCTTCTTCCCTTCTAGTCATTTGTTTCCTTTTATTATTCATCTTTCTTCTCTCTTCGTCCGCCCCCGCCCCTTTAATCTTACATCCTCCTCCTCCTCCTTCATCGTTGCCCTCCATCTGAATATGTGCAAATATTCTCTTCCGCAGAAGCGAAGCCTGTAAGAGGAGAAAGGGGCATAGAGAGAGAGAGAGAGAGAGAGAGAGAGAGAGAGAGAGAGAGAGAGAGAGAGAGAGAGAGAGGATTCTTTGTGGCTTCATCTTCTTATTTATGAACGCATTGAGACTTGAGATTTCAAGGCGGGTGCATCTCCCTGATTAAAAGAAGGGGATTGTTTCTTCCTCCTTTCTTGTTCCTCTGCTTTTTTTTCTTTCTTTTTGTTTATCCTCCTCCTCTTCTTCTTCTTCTTCTTCTTCTTCTTCTTCTTCTTCTTCTTCTTCTTCTCATTCGCTTTTTTGCCTTCTTCATGGCATCGATTAGTTTCCGTGTAGGAGAGAAAAAGACTCCATCGCTGATATTAGGGGAGTGCTTGCTTTGCGTTCAGTTGGGATGTACTGGGAAGTTATGACTGCGTTCATCAAGAATGCGATTCCTCCTCATTTTTCTCTTTCTGTTTCCGTGTAATTTTCATTTCTTAATATTTCTTCAACGAGCGTGTTGGCGCGCGCTGCGCTGCGCTGGAACCGGCGCTTCCCGTCATGTCTCCCCTACCCTCCCGATCCCCTACCTACCCCGCCTCTACCCGGGGCGTACAAACAGGTTTGCAGGAGGAGGGTGGATGTGTCATGTCTCCCCTACCCTACCTACCCCGCCCCCATCCGGAGCAAACAACCAGGTTTGCAGGAGGAGGGTGGATGTGTCATGACTCCCCTACCCTACCTACCCCGCCCCCACCCGGGGCGGACAAACAGATTTTCAGGAGGAGGGTGGACGTGGCATGTCTCCCCCAGCCTCCTGATCCCCTACTTACCCCGCCTTCACCCGGGGCGGTCAAACAAGAAAGATCCACTCGGATTTTATTATTATAGACAGATTTTCATGGAAAAATTATCCCCCTTGTTGATGGTAGGGAAATACTTACCATGTACTTCTTTTTTTTTTTTTATTTGCGCGTAGCAAATATGTACTCTGACTTTGTTTAGTGGCATTAATTAAAGTTGTGGGATGTTTATCTTCTTTATTTTGCTTTTGGCACACAAACTTTCTCATGATAGATTACGCTGTGTTGCTTGCTGTGCGTTCAGTTAGTGTGGGCCGCGTTCATTGAGGCTGGCTTGAAAGATTTTACTTTATGTACTGTGATGTCTTAGACTCTTAGACAACGTTCATTAAGACGGCATCTCAGTGTTAATTCTGCGGGTATTTCTTTGGCTATATTCATTAGATGTTTTTCTATTGCATATTTCTGTTAGGTATTTAATGTCAATTTTTAAATACCTAACAGCTGGTTTTCGTAATTTTTTAAAATTGTAAGTAATATGTATGAAGGGAATTTTTGCCTCAAAAATTTTAGCTTTCACCGTGGACATATTTGTCAAGTTTATAATTAGTATTCAGTAATGGCTTTTTTTTCCGAAATACATTGTGGTTTGTTCACATGCCTTCAGGTGTGTTCAGTTCATGCCTTGTTCACTAATTTGTGCTTTTCATAATGATTTTTTTTTTTGTTTAATGGATTTAATATGACGTTTTTTCTCGATGGGGTTAAGTAATAATAAAAACCATATTGATTAGGCCAGTACCTCCGTGAACTGCAGCCCAGTAGTGAAACTAATCAAAACTGGGTATGGTCAGTCCATGAACGGGTTACCACCAATGAATGCCAGACTACTTCGGCATGACATGAGCTTTCCTCTTCATACTAGCAACCTCACCTCACAATTTCATGTTTAGAAGCATACAACAGACATCATAGCCGAAAATCGATAAGTAAAGGTCCCTGTGTAATATATCGTAGGAACATTATATAAAGAATAATATTTACCAGTCAGAATTAAAGGTGATATGATTCTTTCACAGGAAAATAAAATATGTGACGCGTATTATATTTAACTTTCTAAATACGAAAGGCATTGCATTTCTACACAATTATATTGTGAAATCCCGACTGAATGAAACGTGCTAAATTTGGACCATAAAAGAAATGGAATGTGACCTCTATTTCATTATATGTTAATTCTATATGCAATTGTCACAAATGAATAAAAAAATTGTGTCACGTGCTATATTTGAATCTTAAATATGAAGATCGGTGCACCTTTACTATTTTGGCAGCTAAAAATTCTAAATTAAATTAATAAAATGTACAAGAACCACCATATTTATAAATGCAACTTCTTCATTATGACAAAAATAATAATATCGTGCTGAGTATTATTAAATAATCTAAGTTAATGGAAAGTATGAAACATATTCTTAAATGAAGGTGTGTATACTTTGTTGCGACAAAAATAGTTTCCTATGTAAATAGCACATTATATATATATATATATATATATATATATATATATATATATATATATATATATATATATATATATATATATATATATATATATGTATATATATGTATATATATATATATATATATATATATATATATATATATATGAAAAAAATTACTAAAGTATTTCATAACCAGAATTCATTTCCCTCACGAGGGCGTCCTGTCTCCAATACGTATACATACTGTCAGATGAAAGGACCCAGAGAATGACCTGAAGGAATCTTCAGTCACCCTCCTCTTCAACCTCGACTGGAGCATCACTTGAAGCTCTCTCTCTCTCTCTCTCTCTCTCTCTCTCTCTCTCTCTCTCTCTCTCTCTCTCTCTCTCTCTCTAGGTGATTTTATTTCTTGTACTTGTTCTATTTCAGAGTGTTTTACTTTCTTTGCACGCCATCTCTCTCTCTCTCTCTCTCTCTCTCTCTCTCTCTCTCTCTCTCTCTCTCTCTCTCTCTCTCTCTAGGGGATTTTATTTTTTATGCGTATTTTCTTTCTCAAAATGTAATAAATTCCCTTGCACTCTCTCTCTCTCTCTCTCTCTCTCTCTCTCTCTCTCTCTCTCTCTCTCTCTCTCTCTCTCTCTCTCTCTCTCTCTCTCTGGATGATTTTATTTCTTATGCGTTTTATCTAAATCTCAAAATGTTTCTCTCTCTCTCTCTCTCTCTCTCTCTCTCTCTCTCTCTCTCTCTCTCTCTCTCTCTCTATATATATATATATATATATATATATATATATATATATATATATATATATATATATATATATATATATATACATATATATATATATATGTATATATATATGTATATAATATATATATATATATATATATATATATATATATATATATATATGTATATATCAAAATCTCTCTCTCTCTCTCTCTCTCTCTCTCTCTCTCTCTCTCTCTCTCTCTCTCTCTCTCTCTCTCCACACACACGCAGTTGGTGTAGCGTGTCCAGCGATGCAATAAAAAGAAAACCAGCCCCTGTAATGCCACTCCTCCTTAAAAAGAAGATCCAGGGTCCATATGAAAAGGGAATGACATTGGACTCAGACATGGGATTCCACTCGTGGAATATTGTTTATGGTAGAGTTTTTTTTTAGAGTTTTTCTTATTTTGTAGGTTTTTTGTAAGTGGTTATTTCTTGCTTTTTTGTTTTTCGTGACTGGTGGGGTGGGGCTGAGTAGGCCCAAGGAATTTTTCGTTTTGGCTTCGAAAGTCTCAAATGGTTGGTCCGTGCTCGTACAGAAGACATGGCCCCTTCATAAATATTATGAAGATGGAATATGCCATTTCATATTGTGTGTTAGAATACATTGTTTCCTACAGTGGTGTCCTCGTTTTTTCTCTGTAATTACGTTGGTTATGGAAGGAACATCGCGTGCATGCATGCATTCATTTATTTTCATTTTTCCAGCTTGTTCGTGAATGTGTCTAGATTGTATCTGTGAGTGTGAATGCGGTTTGTTAATTGATGCAATTTTCTTTGAGAAGGTTTTTTAAGAGAAATGCGAAGTTGGTATACTTCTTTTAGAATACTTCTTCTTTTCTTTTTATGGAGGGGGGAGGGGAGGGTTGGTGTCAATGTGGATCTTACCTGTCTAGGTGTCATTTGAAAAATCCCTTTTGTTTAACATCTCCAAATAGCTATTGGTAACTAAGAATCATCTTCGTTTAGAATGATAAACTAGATAAATAAATGAAATAGTCAAACAATGAATTAAACAATCGAGCGATTACAATAAATAGTACATCACCTTATTAAAATAGTGCCCCTTAGGGGAGTAGTGCCGTCAGTGCACCTCATGCGGTGCGCTGTTGGTATTACTTAAGGTTCTCTGCAGTGTCTCTTCGGCCCCTAACTTCAACCCTTTTCATTCCTTTTACTGTATCTTCGTTTATATTCTCTTTTTTCCATCGTACTCTCCACCGGCTCCTAACAATTTATCCATAATGCAACTTCGAGGTTTTTCTCCTGTTACACCTTTCAGACCTTTTGACTGCCAATTTCCGTTTCAGGGCTGAATGACCTCATAGGTTCCAGCGCTTGGCCTCTGGCCTAAATTCTATATTTCCTATTAAAACAGTGAAATAGTGGTAGATAACTCGTATGTGAGCGAAAAATATCAAAAAGCCGCGGCCCTAGATTTTACTTTTAACGGTTCATTGACTTCTGTCAGATTTCGTCAACCTTTCCAAAGACGTTCCTTCTCCTTCTTCTTCTCCTTCTCCTTTACTTCCCAATAAACAAATTCTACGAACCAAAGGAAAAGTTCAGAGATCTCGTAGACAGTGCCAAGTCTCCGGTGGACGCGGTAAGCATTGGCAATCTGCAAGGTGAAGAGACTGACAAACTCAAGTTCTTTTTGTATGGTTGGCGACGTATAAGAAAAACGTTCTTGAAAGAGTTTTTTTTTATAGATTTTTATTTTCAGAAGTGCCTTTGCTTAAGAGTGATTATTTTCAAGGAAGACTTTTTTTAAGTTTGGATTTTTTTCAAAGTAATATTTTGGGAGTTTTTTTTTTTTTTTCGAGGAGCCCTCTTGCCTTTGGATAGGATACGGGATGGTTTGTTGAAAGTTTGAATGGGGAAAGGACTATTAGGGCTAGGGAGGGAGAGAGAGAGAGAGAGAGAGAGAGAGAGATTGTATGAAGTACCATGAGGCGATGTAAGACCCTATTTTGAACGATCATTGACCAAAGTCAGGGTGTTCTCAATTTTTTGCTTTTTTTTTTTTAACTACATCACTGTCACTCTAGAATGCGTATCATTTGTTTCCTCTCCCTATTCTTTATTTATCCTCTTTTGCTTTCTCCTTTTCTTTGTTATTTAAATTCCATCCATCCACTATGCCTCCATGACCTTCTACCTCCGTTTTCTTCTTCCAGAGTTCCCCCCAACTCCCTTACCCACTACCCCTTCAGTAAACAAATGTCTCATACTTTTGGAAGCGTCTAACCGTAGAATAACCAAAAATCTACCTGAGGTAGTGAGACGTCCATTTCTGAGGAGATTTCCATTGGAGATCTACAAGGGAAAGTAGGCTTCGTAACGCCCTTTTATTGCGATAAGGAAGAGAGAGTTTTGTTGTTTACTTTTAAAGAAAACTTTTTTATATATATTTTTCCTAGGTATTGGTGCGTACTTTATCTGTTCAGCATTATTACTTTATATATAAGTTAAGTCTAGCGGGAGACTGAGATGGGTCGTTTAAAGTTAGGGAAATAAGTCAAGATTTTTTTTTATTTATGTATTGGGACAAAGAATTCCATGACCTTTGAACTCTTGTTTTGACCCGTTGCCGAAAGGATTCGCCGATCTTTCAGAATCTGTTCCTTCCCTTATCCAATACTTTTCCTCCTGTTCCAGTTGGCTAATTCTACTTATCGAAAGAGGAGTCCTACCATGTAAGCCAAATGCCTCATAGATAGATAAGTGTAAAGTCCTTGGAGGATAAGATAGATCAGTGTAAAGTCCTCGGAAGATGAGATAGATAGATGTAGTCATTGGAAGATGAGATTGCCATTGGTATCCTGCAGATAAAGGAATGATTTGACAAACTCCTTCTCTGTAGATTTGGTAGGAAACCTTTTTTTTAAATATTAAAAAAAATATGCCTGGGGTTTGGTAATGGGGATAGATGGTGGTGGTAATGGCGGGGGTTGGGGGAGGGGGATGGATGGTTAGGGTACAGATGATTTGTAGGATGTCTGAGTATGGGTTCAGCCATAGATACATAGGGAGAGATTGGACAGCGTATGATAGCCAACCAGTTTGTGACGTGCAGTGCCTAGCGCCATCGCTGTGTTGATCCTTAAGTAAACAATGACGCAACTCATGCAATCTAATGGGAAACCCTGTGCTCTTTAAAACGTGTTCTCTCGGCTGTCCTTCAAGACTATCAAATGATTATGTACCATTTACTGAATACAATACGTACTGTATGCAGAAATAAAAATACCTAATTTTGCTGGTATATTTCTGGTACAGTTAGGCCATAAAGTTTTGCAGATATGACGACGTTACAACATTATGATCATGCTGCATTGACAGCCAATTTCCTCAGCAGTCTTTAAAGATTGGTAAATGATCTTTGCAGCATTTACCAAAGGCAAAGAGTACTACATTTCGAAATACAAATATTAATTCTGTTTGCTGTACTTTTATACACTTGAACAATACATTTGACCAATTTGCCGACGTGAAGTGACTTTCTTTCCACCATAAATTTAGTTTTTCTCTAGAGGCAGAACTAATTATTATCGTTCTTTATTCATGGGTCAAACTGACAGCAGGAAAATTTTACAACAGTATGCTAAAATAATTGTCATTGCCAACGCTGTCATCCCATATAAGCTTCATCCATAAACATATTATTAATGGCCTAGATTTAATAGCCTGATACCTAACAGCCAATATTCAATAGTCGGTACAATCATTTCATAGGGTTTTAAAATTTAGTGTACCTCATACTGTTAATAGGGATACAGTTAATATTGTAGTTTGCAAGGCTGTATAAATCTTGCCTTTGCCAGTACTGATGTATAGTATATGCCAGCTTGCCCCCTCTGGTTACCTCTTATTAGACTAAATCTACTTTGGCAACCACATTGTTGCCTCTTAACATATTCTGGACTGCAAAGTCTGTTGCAGGAACTTCAGCTCAGGCATATGTGTGATCCATCGTTTGGTTCTATATCCCTTCTGCAGTTTCTTGTCAGGAAATCTTAAACACAAAATTGACAAAAATCAGTCCTGAATCTCACATGTCACATATTATTAACAACAGGCTTCTTACACTGACCTGCAGACATTTTTAAGGCATATTTGAACCTATGAGGCTACTCATAGATCTTATAAGAGAAACTATTTATTTAATTACAGTGTACATGTAATTACAATCTGAATTTATTTATATTCATACAGTTGTAATTTAGGGGAGAGCACACTATACGTACTGTACAGAAGCATGACATAGAAGATATTTGTACAGCTTCAAGTGCCGTTATTACTAAGAGGTACATATATAAAGCTATGTAACATGTCACAGCCATACTGACCTGTAATTCAACATACTTATTTACATTGTACAGTCTAAATTAGGCTAGCTTCTAAGAATAACTTAGACTTTCATAGCTAGCCAAGACTTGAGCTGTATTTCATAGCCTGTGGAGAGGGACAAATAGAGAAATCAGCATTCCTGAAGGTTGCCAAGTTAGTCTACCTTTGCTAAGCCAAGGTTAGACAATGGAAGGCTACCCTTGGCTATTTGATGATCAACCCTGGTAGACTAGATAGTTGGTAAAGTTTGCTTTTAAAGCTATAATGTAGTATGAATTTGAAGTATCCTTTAGGGTAAAAATAATTATGGTAAAATTGAATCTACCTTTAAGTGTTCTGGCAGATCACATTCAGTGGGACAGGCATCTTCTGACAGCTGAGTCCTCTGCATACCAGGTTTGAGAACTTATTGATAACATGGTAAATAACATCATAACATTTATAACATTATAAAACTGCGCCAGGCCTAGGACCAGGCCTCATGATACTAGCAGCAGGGAAAATTGCCAGACTTAACCATGGTTATATGGACTGACGGTAACACTACATGCTGATTTATTAGGCTATATGAATTTAATGTTAAATAGGCTTTAATAAAAAGCTTATTACAACATTCATTATTGTGTTAACGCAAAGACCAGGCGTGTAGTTGACTGAAAGCTAACTGTGATCTAACACAAGTTTACTTGTTTTAGGCTGTTCCAGCACAGTTATAAAGATTTTCATGAATGAAAATATGTCAGTTACTTGTGAAATGTGATCCCCCGTTCTTCTGAGATCCTGTTTTCTGTATATAACACAGTTGATGGCCCAGCACTGGGTGCCAGAGGTGGGTCTGTTGCTGCTGGTCTGTGCAGTCACTGCCGCTGCCATTTCTGGGAATCAACACATAGCAATGGCGCCCTACTTACACGCGACAGTCATGTGACTGTCCAATCTCTCCTCTCTGTATCTATGGGTTCAGCCCAGCGGAAGATATGGAGGGACGGATAGGACGTTTATGGCTGGGGCCCTAAGCGTTGGTGTTATGAAAAGAACGTGAGACTGAGGGGTTGGGGGAGGGGGGAGAGTGGTCAGGAGCCATGTGGTCCTTAAGGTCTTCTTTTGGAAGCAATTCTCAGCTTCTTTTTGATTTTATCACCATCATTATTTTCCTCTTTTGTCTTCCTTTCCTTCCTCCCCCTCCTCCCTCTCATCTCATTCTTTTTCTTCCACTCCTCTTTATTTTCCCATTTGTCCTCCTCCTCCTCCTCCTCCTCCTCCTCCTCCTCCTCCTCCTCCTCCTCCTCCTCCTCCTCCTCCTCCTCCTCCTCCTCCTCGCATTCTTTTTCTTCCCCTCTTTATTTTCCTCATTTACCTTCCTTTGCTTCTTCCTCGTCCTCCTCATCTCATCCTTTTTCTTACCCCTCCCCTTTACTTTCCTCCTCCTCCTCCCCCTCCTCCTCATCGCATTCTTTTTCTTCCCCTCTTTATTTTCCTCATTTACCTTCCTTTGCTTCTTCCTCGTCCTCCTCATCTCATCCCTTTTCTTACCCTTCCCCTTTACTCTCCTCCTCCTCCTCAATAAATAAGTAAACAAATCCCTCGTATTTTGGGAAGCGTCCAAACACCGAATAGCCAGAAATCTACCATAGGGAGCGACGCGTCCCTTTCAGAGGAGATTTCCATATGAGATCTGCAAGTGAAGGAAAGTTCTAGCGATAGGGAAGCGAAAGTTTGTTTATTTTTTCGTTTTTCTCAAGTTTTTATTTTATTTATTCTTCAGATAGTGGTGGAAAGGATACGAGGATAGTGTGGTCAAGATATTGAGATAAGTAGATCAAGTTCAATGGGAAACGGCGACAGGTCGTTCAGGGTCAGGGGAATAGGTCAGGACATTTTTATTTACTTACGTCAAGAGAGAGAGAGAGAGAATTCCACGACCTTTGAACTCTTGTTTTTGACAGTTCATTGACCTCTGTCTCCAGGACCGTCCATTTTGTGTTACCTCGTTTGTGTCCCAGTCGGAAGCAATTCTTCTCCCACTCTTTTCCTTCTTCTTCCCCTCTCCTCTCCCTCATATTCATACTCCTCCTCCCCCCTCCCACACCCGCTACTCTAACCCCCTTCCTCTCCCACATTCCCCACCACCTACAACCTCCCTCACCCCACCCCCAACACCAAACAAATTCCACTTATCGATGACGATTCCCAACCGTCTGACCAAAAGCTTGCATAGATAGTGTCAGTTCCACATCGGAGAACGAAATTTGCATCGGAAATCTGCAATTGAAGGAGAATCTTGCCCATCTCTCTTTTGAGGAGATGAAATGAAAAGATTTATTTATTTTTCAGAATTTTTTTTTATTAATAGAAGGGTGGCTTACTGAAAGTTTATTCGTAACAACGATGGCTTGCCCTTGCCGTGATTAGGGAGATATGGCTTAGTCTTTTCCTTTGAAGAGAGAGAGAGAGAGAGAGAGAGAGAGAGAGAGAGAGAGAGAGAGAGAGAGAGAGAGAGAGAGAATTCAAATCTGTGACCTCCGAACTTTTATTTGACAGGTCGTTAACCCCCCTCACCCTCATCCTCCTCCTCCCCGCTCTTGTGTTCGTCATAATCTTCTGTTCCTCGCTTATCCTATTTTACATCTCCTCCTCCTCCTCCTCCCCCGCCCCCCCCCAGCGCCCATTTGAGTAATAATCCCCCCGTATTGATGGAAGAGTCTAGCCATCTGACCGAGAAGACCCGTAGATAAGCGTCACGTCCATCTCGCACGAAGGAAGGGCATTCAAATTTCGCAGTCGGGGGCCCCTAACAACTTCCGCTTCTGTTGACGTGGAAGGGAAACTTTTTTTTTTACTATTTTTTAGGGAAGAAGGGTTTAGTTTTT
>JANJGK010000042.1:17482690-17485190 GCA_039081455.1 Macrobrachium rosenbergii | reverse complement strand
AGCTAGAAGAGTGACGGAAGCATTGGAGGAAAAGGTAATAGCCATAAAACAGGCTCCTGTCGAGTGGGGATGCCCCGCTTTTCAACCCTGCGTGGAGACTCGCGGACGGTGTAACTATCTAAAGAAGTGAGTTAAGAGAGCATTCTTGGCTCTCCGTTGCTAGCCCCCCGCCACCATCCTCACCCTCTCCCTTCATAACTTTCCTCTTAACTTGCTATTACTCTGTTAAAGTAAGCTGTCGAGTTAAGGACAGACGAAATTCACACGTACACTTCCCAGGTACAAGAAAATTTACCTTAGTTTTTTCGAAGTTATGGCTCTAAAGAAATTTTAGTTCTGCAAAGTTTTGTAGCCATATCGAAGTTACGACTAAAATTTTATTTTAGTTCTGCACAGTTTTGTGGCTTTAGCTTTTTCATATCTGTTCGAAAGACCTTTCTGAGAGAAAGAGAAAAACAGAGATATATTATGCATAAATAGACTCTAAATCTTTAGTGTCCTCATGACATTTTCTCTGAAATCTTGTCGTTTTTGGACGTAGCTTGATTTCGTTGACTGCAAATTATGGTTTACGAGCAACAGCAGCTTATTAATGATATTTGTTTATATATATATATATATATATATATATATATATATATATATATATATATATATATGATGTAAAAGTATTTTGATATACATTCGTTTTCGCAAAACTCAAATTTCTCTCCCCCCCACCTTAGCCATGTTAGTTCCCCTTCAGAGTCGTAACATCCGAACTAGAAGCATCAAGGCCAGATGGGAAAAGGGGCGGTAGACAGAGTGAGCTGGTCGTAACAGCGAAGTGTTTTCTTTTATTTCGCCTATTGTTGTGAGTACGGATACACTTGTTCAGCGTCAGTTCCTTTATACGGCGATGATGATGATTTTGACCGAAGTATGTCTTTGGGTTTGTTTGGTAGGTCGATTCACGTACGAACACATACACTTTTGTGGAATTTATATATATATATATATATATATATATATATATATATATATATATATATATATATATATATATATATATATATATATATATATATATATATATATATATATATATATATATATGTATATATTTAATCTCATTTTTAGCGAGGCATAGAAGTAATCAGTTAGATGTCTAGTTTATAATAGTTATTTTATATTGTGTAATTTACTAAGACTTAAAAAAAGGGTTTTTGATAAATGCAAAGTTATACCTTATAAAGGTATGAATATTTATGCAATATTCTCTGTAAAGTCTTTTGTAAAGAAATGTATGTGTAAAAATTTTATCTACTGTATACGACTTATAGCTGGAATAAAGGATTCAATTCAATTCAGTTCAATATATATATATATATATATATATATATATATATATATATATATATATATATATATATATATATATATATATATATACATATATATATATATATATATATATATATATATATATATATATATATGGAGAGACATAAGTGCAGTGTCGCACACAAATATTTAGAAGGAAATTCCACAGCAATACGAATTGTCTAAAATATATATATATATATATTATATACATCATACACGCACACATTTTTATATATATATTATATATATATATATATATATATATATATATATATATATATATATATATATATATATATATATATATATATAAGCCATCAGTGCAGTGTCGTGAACAGGTACAGTATTTAGAAGGAAATTAAACAATGATATGAATTGTCAGGAAAAATATATATTTAAACAGTTCAGTTCGATACTGCCACCAGTGACTAGCGAAAGCTTTCTGTCTAAATATACATTTTTTCATGACATTTCATACGATTGTGTAAGATATGTGCCATAATTCTTCGAAAATGAACTTATATAATTTAGAGGAAATTTCAACTTATAATCGTTGTATTACTTAATTTTTTTATAACATGTGGCTGAGTGTCATTTCGGTGAATTTTTGAAGCCATTGCCACTTACATTCCAGCCCCAGTGGGCATCACTGGGTCGTGGACTTAGACTTGCAACTTCATCCCAAAAAATCGGTGCTTGGAGACATACGACAAACCTTACGAATCTGGTGTATGATATTGGGTCAAGTGAGGCCTGAGTAGCAAATTAGAAAAGCAAGAGGTTCAATATTTGATTCGGTGACATACTGAATTTTTTGTAAAGCTTGCTGTAAATCTGCTTGTCATTGTGGGTCATGCCGACTGGGAACCGTTTTGTCAGTATAGCTTGTAACTCCTGTGTCAGTTCAGAGGGGTGCCCTCATGTCAGTCAAACTACAACCCATTTTGTCAGTGATATTCCAACTCGGAAATCTTGTACCAGTCCCTCCAGGAACTCCTGTAATAGAGTAGGGACCCATCCCTCATTCCCACAAGTAACAGTCTTTTTACCCTTGCATCAGTGAGGGATCCTTTTCAGTCTGAGACCCCTTGCGTCCTTCAAGCTAGAAATTTATACCCATCATTCTAGAGGCCCT
>JANJGK010000042.1:17395190-17477690 GCA_039081455.1 Macrobrachium rosenbergii | reverse complement strand
TAATAATAATAATAATAATAATAATAATAATAATACTTAAAAGATTACCAGGAGAGAGTAATGATTAAAATAAACCATTCACATAAACATTTACTTGTAATTAAGAATTGTTCATATAGTGTGACTCTAATGACATTATTATTATTTGTAGGTTGCGTGTGTGTGTATACACACACATATATATATATATATATATATATATATATATAGAGAGAGAGAGAGAGAGAGAGAGAGAGAGAGAGAGAGAGAGAGAGAGAGAGAGAGAGAGAGAGAGAGAGAGAGAGAGAGAGGCGTTGAACTCCCTTTTTGTGTAAATAAAAATGAACCAGAGAAACCGCCAAAAATGAAATAGAAGAATAGAAACTCGGGATTCACTTTTCCAGGAAAGTGTATAATAAAACGCTAGGACTTGTTAAAGGCAGCGAAAATATTCATGTATTCAAAGAAATTGTGTCGGAGGAGCATCCAAGAAATAACCATAAAAGATGAATACGAAATTTAAGGAGAAAATAACACTGGGAAAGGATACCATATCGATCGGTGAAAATGGGGCCGGTAAGACGAAGATTTCTGGGAAGTGGACGAAATTCATTGGTGTGTGAAATTCGTGTTGAGAGCATCACACACAAATAGGGAGAAATGGCCCCTTTTCAGCTTTTGATTTTTGTGAATGGATAGCTGGATAGATTATGGGTAACAAAACATGATCTGTTTATGCAACATTTCCCAAATGCGATAGAAAAAATCATCCTTTTCCTTCTTTGTATTTTTTTTTTTTTTTTTTTTGATGAAGAGAAGCTTGGAAATTTTGGTGTTATTTTGCATATACCCGAGAGAGAGAGAGAGAGAGAGAGAGAGAGAGAGAGAGAGAGAGAGAGAGAGAGAGAGAGAGAATCAGTACTTACCCGTTGTCTCAAGCACGAATTGCAAGCACTTATGTTTTTTCTCTTCAACGAGCAGAGCATTAAACGACTCATTCCTTCAGAGATGATCTAACTTTGCAACTGAGAATGAAAACACCAATATATTTCACACCTTATACAAACAGAGAATTCAGTCATTTTAAAATAAAAATACATTAGTCATTTTTTTACCAACTGACTATTAAAAAAAAAAACATCCTTTTACAACACACTTCATTTAAGCAACTGGGCATTAAACCCCGCCCCTTTATCCGCAGATTCTCACCATCACCGCCCCCGAAGACCAGAGTAACACGCTGACGGTGGGTCCAATCTTCTCGACGCTGTCCCAGCTGGAGGAAATCCACATCACCAAGTCCAACGTCCCAGCCATTGGCGAGAACTCCTTCTGGGGCCTCAGACACCTCAGGCTTCTCAACCTGACCAACAACAACATCACTCTGCTCCTCGACTCGCATTTGAGGGGCATGAGGTCACTTGAGGTTAGTGAAGCGTTAGGTTGCCCCTAAGTAATTGGATGGGCAACCTGGTGCCTTGTTGGTGGTTTAGCTTTTCTGTTTTTTTTTTTTTTTTTTAATTCTTGCCAATAGAGTACCCTTTCAGAGAGGATGAGAAGTTTCGTAGTTTTTTTGCACATGAAGTATGATTATAATTTCTTGCCGTGATGACATGTTGCAAGAATCTCAAAAACCTTCAGTTTTAGCTTCCAGAATGAAATAAGATTTAAAAACTTTTATAAACTACTTTATCATTTGAATAAAAATCACACAATGTTTTCAGTTGAACCTGTGAAGTTCATTTCTTGCCTTTTATCATTTTAGCTCATTTCATCTGAAACTGATGAATATACTGAGAATGATACTTAAGATGCATTCTACTATAAACTGAAACTTTAGGGCACCATTGTTGAGGTCGAATCACATAGATTCCGTAGGTCAAGTGAAGCCAACGCAATGGTATTTTTTATGGGTCAAATAAGGACATCTGTAATGCATTTTTTAAAATGTATCATAGATGTGTAACCTAGTCCACTCTTGTATGTTACAACCCTAAAATGATGTTTGCTCTATCTGCAGTTTGCTAATTCTGCCTATTTTTGTGCCCCGGAGATGTGTTAAAATACACGAAATTACTTGACACTGTCGTTTCATTTGAACTCTCCCAGTGGCTTCGGCTAACATTTAAAGTATCTTGTCTTGAAATTGAAAATAAATATTTAGGCTGTTTGTAGACGGTCCCATCCGTTACTAGATAGTTCAGAATTTGTCTCAAAAATAAACATTTTTGTTCTCAGGCATCGTATTGTTCATTTTTTCACAAATGACCATTCTTTTCGGTGGAAGTTTGCTGGGCAGTTCATGGCATTTCGGCATAATTCATAAGAACATACGCTCGTTATAAATAATAATAATAATAATAATAATAATAATAATAATAATAATAATAATAATAATAATAATAATAATAATAATAATAATAATAATAATAACTGACTTACCGGATAGGAGAGCTCAGTGAATTGTGTCTTGACCAGGTAGTAACAAGTGAATCTTGGAAAAATGGTAGCCAACCTAATGATCATCTGTCAGTTGAATTCATTTTATAGCTCTGTAGATATCAGCCTTCTCTTTAAGAATGAAAAATTGCAAAAAGCTGGCATGGTGACAAGATGCTATCATGGAAGTTCTTTAAGTGCAGTAATTTGGAATTATATTAGGCAGCTTTTTTTGTTGGCTAAGGCATCAACAATCTTCATTGCATTTTATATTCCTTTTCACTGGAAAGTTCCAGAGGTGTTATACGTTAGTATTGTATATTGCAATTTATAGCAAGGGTTTATCCCTTATGAATTGTACAGGTTTATGATTATCACCCATACTAATCTGCATTTTCTTTCAGTCGCTGCACCTTGATGACAATCACATCAACTCTGTGGCCTCAGCAACTTTCATGTCTCTGGAGAATCTAGAAACGCTGACGATGGCGAGGAACAAGTTACGTGGCCTCGCCCCTCGGATGTTTCTCCTGCTGAACCGCCTTAAGACCTTAGATCTCAGTGGCAATGCAATTCGGGAGTTGGAACCAGAGGTACTGAAAGATCTTCCCTCACTGACAACCCTCCGGTGTGCAGACTGCGGCCTGACGATGGTGAAATCGCTCGTGTACAGAGTTGTGCCTCGCTTAGAGATACTCGATCTCCGAAACAATCATATCACGATGTTAGCCCCGGAAGAGTACATGGACCTGGATTATTTGAGACATCTCTATCTTGATGGGAACAGGATCTTTGAGCTGAAAGATTATACATTCAAAGGGCTGGCTTTACAAGAACTTGGCCTTTCGAGAAATCGAATGGAGAAGATTTCACGAATGGCCTTTGAAGACTCCGCTGTCCTGGCAATCGATTTGTCCTCCAATAACAAACTGCAGTTTGCCTCCTTTCGCCATCTTAACCCGGTCATCGGCCACATGCATGAACTTAGCATTGGAAGCACCCGGCTCAGCGTGGAACATATACGAGACCTTCTCAAGAGAGCGATAAAACTGAAGAAGTTGAATCTCAGTCATATGCATCTGAATCAACTGTTGCCAACTATGTTTGCTTCTCAGGCTAAACTGGAGGTCCTCAATTTGTCCAGTAATAGCCTTCGATACATCCCCGTGGATGTTCTCCACTCACTGCCGAGTTTACACATCCTTGACCTTCGCAAAAATGACTTCCGGGGATTGCCAGAAATTATTTTGCGTCGATTAGATCGTGTCCATAATGTTGAACTGGATGGCAACCCTTGGTCGTGTGATCAGTGCCATATCCCATACTTGAAAATTTGGCTTAATAATACAAAGGCCTTTAGAGAAGCCTGCCAGCCTGACGTAGATGCCCCAAAATGCCTGAAATGTCAGTCGCCCATAGAAATGTACGACAAGCCTATAATTGAAATAGATGGGTTAGAGCTGCAACCTTGTCCTGAGGGAACATTTGATGTAGCTGCTGCCAGTGCAAGTTCCTCAAGTTTCTCCCTGGTGCTTGCAGTGGTCACTGCAGCAGTGGTGGTCATTCTTTTACTGATCATCCTAGTAGTAGGCATCGTGATGTACAACCGCCACACAGCCTTTTATTACACTCACGAAAATGACTCCAGGCACCATTTCTACGAAAACCCCGCGCTGCACTCGGACCACACCGACATCACCCTGGAGGAGGACCTTGACCACCTTCCAGACAAGGACGTGAGGGAGGACATGCAAAACAACGTCTCCGGTCACGACATGACCAAAGGTGACAACGCGGATTCCCCCGACAGTATTAAGAAGGAGTCGACTGAGAACAACGTGGCAGTGATCGACGAGCTAATAAAAAGCAAAAACGGGAAAACTGCCCAGAATGGCAGGTCCTGAGGCTACTTTTATGGTTCTAAATATGATAGGAAAAATGTGTGATCGTCAGCATTTATAAGACTACTGTACTGCCTACTCACTTTTTAGAACCGAGACTTTTTGGAAAAAAATAAACACTGCAGTGCGTTTTTGATGCTTTTAGATGTTCCAGAATGTTAGCGTATCATCAGCAGGTTAGAATCTGAAACGTCACTGTATGTTTGTGTCATTCATAATATAAGGAATCATGTGCTCTACTGTGATGTATTCCTAAAACTGACATACATCGCACACACAGCATTTACAGTAATTTGTTACGTGGTGACGTGATGTGTAACGTAGTGACGTGGTTAGCCTCCTCTCCCGTTTCCATCGAGGTGGGACTTGAACTCGAGGTGAAAGTGAGTACAACAGGAATATCTCGATGCTTCTTCTTCTTCCAGAAAAGAGAGGTTTGATTCACTGTGGACCCATTAAACTGGGATGAGTGGGAGAGGGGGGAAGTTGTCGCCCATTACGTTGATGACACCAAAAGTTTTCATTCTTTGTTTGTTTTTATTTAAAAAATTAATAATCTGGCTATGTATTTGTCTAATTTCAAGAAACATGACAGATTTTTTCTTTTGTGCTTTCGATATTTTGCACTTTTTATGTAACCCTGTGAATTCTGATTTATGTTCTAGACAAAACTCCTTTACAAAAATGGTGTTGGTGTACGACTAAGCCTTTTATTAGACTTTCTAGGCCTTTACAGTGGGTACTGTAATGCATGTGTTGGTGTATGATAAATATATTTTTTGTGACCAAATAAGGCATTCTTAGATTTAGCAACATATATAGAGAAGTGATTTAAGGACGCGAAGTCCACAAGGACACGATACTTGGTAAGATATATTTTAGGTGATCTCTATGATAATCTGTACCTTTTCTCTCATCAGGCTTCATTTGAATATAGACAACTAATCTATTCGGTTATGTATAACTTTCAAATGCTTAATCGAGCTGCCTGAGTTTTTTAAAGTTCAATATATTCACCAGTAATGTATATAGAATTTGAAAATAATAACTCCAGCATTTATTTTTTATTTCAGCTCTTATCATATGGATACTGGGCAGCTTCAGGCTCTGATATTTTCCATTTATTTGACGGTATGGCACTTGCATTGAAGTGTTGTAATAGGCAAAAAAATGACTTTTCCAGAGGCCATGCCCTTATACTTCTCATATAGTGTGGGCAAGGGTACTTCTCATATGGTATACACCAGTATCTATATAGCTAGACTTGTAAGGAAATTTTATAATTGAAGAAGCTATATTTTTCTTTCAAAACTATTCTTAAGATTAGTTTATACTTCTTCAACACTCACAGAAGTTGTTTTCAGTTATTTTGCTTTAATCAAGTTACACACTGATCTTAATTTGATCATATAAAGACCACTTCCTTATCATAAGGAACTTGGTTGTATTTTATATCTTTAAATTTGAAGGTTTAGGATAATATGCAGTTCAGACAGGATATACTGGTACTATAATTGAATATAAAACAAATTGCATAATTATGGTAGGCAAAGCCTTTGTCCTAAGGTGAACACACTTAATATATTGGATCTTTTGTGATTTTAAGTTAAGTGAAACTGATTTTTAATATTAGAACTGTTTTAGTAATGACGAGTTTTGTTCAAGTTTCTGTGTAAATCTGGAGGTTTGCTTTATGCTTTCTTGGATGCAACAATTCAATAATGGATTTGAATTCATTCTTTTTTTTTTATTTTGAGCTAAATATATGTGAAAAAATAATGAAATCGAATTACACCATAAGTTTTCAGTAGCAATGTTTGGTTATGCTTTTCAGTGGCTGTCATTTTCATGTAATTTATCATATTCTTGTACATCATTAGTATCTTTTGTATTTTCTATAGTCTTACTGCATAACCATGTAACGTATCTTAGATTTTCTATGAGGACATTCCAGTATGCATTTTACAGTAACATTTTGTATCTTAAACATTCAGCTTACCTGTAACTTAGCTGAGAACTCTCAATTATGCATTGAAAATTGCTGTAGTATCGTAGAGGGGTCCACCAGATTGGTAGTGAAAACTGGACAGCTGAATATCTGTAAACAAACATGACTGGTGATGTGTAACATACCCTGTGTTATTGCTAGAGGTACTGGTGAACTCACCGGTACCAGTGTCTACATGAGAATCATATTTTTATTATCATAGTTAGCATTACTGTGTCTAAGCTCTTCCAGCACAGCCGTTTTCATTGTGGCTAAACTACTGCAAAGATCAACTCTCAGATTTGGTCAGGTTTAGAGTAGAAAATACCTCATGCCTCTGTGCAGTTTCCTATTTAATAAAAACAGAAAGACGTTAACTCAAGACTTGATAAGGTGACATTCGCAGGTTATTTAAATGCAAAAGAGATTTTGAGTTTTCATTGATCGAATTTTCTCTTATGGCAATTTGATTTATGCTGTGATTTATTTAAGTGTTCTGTCATATAAGAGTAGCATCAAAGTTTCCTTCTCTCTCGGGACTCTAATCTTGGAGAATCTGTGGATATGGCAATGTGGTCACTTATAGCAAAGTACAGACCCTTTATACACCCCTCCATAAAATAAACTTTTTGCTGATATAATCCCTTCCTATTTTAGAAGGGAGAAACGTTGCCTTGAGATGGGGAATTTTTGTTAGCCTGATGATGTTATTCATTGGTGTGTCTGTCAGTATCAACTCTTACAAAAAAAGAAGCAATTTTCTTTTAGATTAATCCTTTAAATTTCAAAATATGCATTATTACATGGTGCAGGTAAGGTCATTTTGACCAAGTAAATTTATTTGTACTGTCACGTATTCATCTGTAGGCTTCTACAGATAAAAGTCGTTTAATTGCTGTAGTTACATTTTTTTTCACTGTATCATTTTGACTTTCTTGTTGTTGTATAGGTGTACCATGAAAGGAGTTGATACAAGTTATCAATGGGTGACACTGCTTAGAATTCCAAAGCCTAACATCATATATCATCAGACAACGGAATTTCTTATGGATCAGCGTTATATAGCATTAACATCATTCTCAGATTTGACCAGAAATAATAACTTTAAGCAAAGGATGAATGTAAGGCCACATTCATAGAGGGAGCTTTGCAATATGAACCTAGGCTTTTCGACTGTCCTAGCTACACTTCTCCATCAAGCAACTCAAAGATAGGTTATACAGGTAATATTTTTGGTGTGTCACTTCTCATTGGCTGTAGGCTGGGCTCCCAGACGCTCATAAAGCCTCAAATCTGTAAAGAATGAATTTCGTTTACCTACCCCATCACTAAGCCTAAGACACCTTTAGCAAACAGTCCGCCACTAACTGTAGGTCTTATTTTAGAATTTCTCATAGTTTTCTGTAATGGCTTTGTTCTCGTTATTTTCAGTGATGGATGTGATTCTAATTTCATAAGACAATCTGGTTAAGTAGATAATAAATTTACTTTAGTAGCTTTTAAATTTTGCACCAAGGGTTTTGGTATTGTAGATAATAAAATTTATAACAGCAGTTTACGAACCCTGGAATTTTATTCAGGCCTTGGCAGAACCCAAATTTTTCTCCTTTACGGACAGTTTTTTTCATCTAATTGTATCATTTTACAGATTTAATGACAGTAACACAACCTAAGGATAAAATGTGTTTTTAATTATGGTAAAGCCAGTGTTGACGTCACCATTACTAATCAGAAAACCAGTAAAATATCTTTAACAAACTCTTCAACGGAAATTCCTTTGTGTTATTTAGGATGTCCTCATTCCCAAGTCTTGAGTCTTCATAGAAATCTTGCATGTTGCAGTTACTTGAAGGTACTGAATCTAAGCATTGAACTTTGCACTTCATGATGGTCAGTGTGCTCTAGTGCAGGCTGTAACCATGGTAGTGCCTGTAACACCCATGTGTGGTCAAGGGGAATTTTTTTTTTCTGCACCTGGGGCTTTTGACTGTTGATGATGTGTGTGATTTTAAGCTCTTCAATTTCAACAAACTTATTTAAACTTGCAGAACTAAACTCAGCTGTAGTTTTACAAATATTTGTTTCCTGAGTTTCACATGATCCACTTGCTGAAATAACAGTAGGTTCATTCTCGCTGTCAAAGAAACAAATTCAGTGTACCATAGCCATCAAAAAGAATGATTAGACGTTGTGTACTAGAGGAAGTTAGCTACAGTTTACACCATACTTTCGAAACGGCTGACAACTTAACAGTCAAAAACCCTGGTGTCACCCTACTTCCACTGTTGTCTGTATTATATTGTATACACCTACTTTAGAATGACAGATAACCGTACCTTAGAGAAATAATGGAACTGACAAACATTCAGAGGAATAAATCACTGAATAGGCTATGACTGTCAGACATGATTATTCTTTTATTCTTATTTATTATTAGTGGTTTTAATACATGTTCGTTGCTTAAGAAAAGCAAATGAAGGTATTTAAGTAACTTAATTATCATGGTCAACAAGAGTCGAAACCAGCCCTATACTAGTTTTAATTTTGTATATAGTATTGTTCATTTGACTGAAAAAAAATTATACAGTACTTGTCATGTGGTCCTAATTCAGTATATGTGTATTTGAGGGTATATGTGATTTTCATGGAATTGGTATGATGTACATTATCATGTGGTACAGGTTTACCTTCAATTTAGGGTACAGTTAATCATTGCCCATAAAGCAAGAACCTGAAAACAGATGTACTGATGCCATTTAGGTATAAAATAAAAAAGAATGTTTAATATACTTTGTGTATATATATATATGTATACAGTATATATATATATATATATATATATATATATATATATATATATATATATATATGTGTGTTTTTTAAGTCATTAATATATATTTGGCCCACTAAAATATTATCATAACCCAGTGAGAAATTTAGATGTACTGTACTCTTTTGCAACAGTTGAGTTACAAAGATAGGAAGTATTGAACACTGTATAGAGATTAATTTAAAATGACAGGCATCCTAATTGGATCATAGGGCAAACGCTTTAATGTTGGAAGTGAGACCATTGATAAAGTACTGTAGTACATTGGAATATTTATTTAGTTGCTGAAATTGAGTGCATTAGAATCCTTCCCATATTTCAGTATGGAAAACCGATGTTCAGTGGTACTGCTGACAGTAGTAAGTGATAGCAGGGAGATCACATAATCAAAAGTTCTCCACGTCATGCAAAGACCATCCTCTGTGTTAGGAAATAAAACAAGAGCACAAAAATATATATAGAGATATATATAAATATATGTACATTAGTCATGTGAACTTTTATATATATATATATTCATAGATGCTGATGAAAAGCACGTTTTAGCATAAACCCCAAACTTCGCGTGAGGATTTCAGTCGACGTTACTGGAGCCTCAGCTGGTTTCTGACATTCTTTTTCTTTTATATGCTGTATGATAACCTAGTCTCTTACAACTCCCACTTACTTTAAAACGTCTTGTACTCAATTTTGATTATGTGTAATACCTGTTGAAAATCATACCTGGCCGGTTTAAAGGTCTGTAAGGTGATTTTTTAATGGTTACACTGTACCTTCATAATTTTATTTCTACTGTCAAGTTTGATGAGGGTGGACGAAGTATTGCTATGGTCGAATTTCTAGTTTCTAATTGTGAATTGGAAGCCGATTGTGATTAAATATACAGCTGTATGAAATTGTAGTGAATTATATAAGAGTTGAACATCTCATAGAAGCAGATCTCATACCAATAACTAATGCAAAAAAAAAAAAAGAAAATAGTGAAACGTGCCTAATTCATTACTATTCAGATGATCACGAGTGTTTTTTTTTTTTTTATCATGGCCAGTCACTAACATTATATCCTTAATATATTAAAAAGCATGCCATCATATTTTAACATATCGAGGTTAGTCATTTCGGAAAAATCTCGCTGAAATTCGCTAGATACAAGACCCACGTAGGAATGGTTTAGCTACGGTAGCTCTTCAGTGTTCGTTAAATATACTCTTCCAATTCTAATCCATGACTTAGATATCACATAAACCACCAAGCCTTATATATATTACAGGCATTGCTACTCTTTGAATTGTACTGTTGGTGCAAGGGTTGTCAGAATTATCAAAGTAGTGTATATATAAATGTACATACAGTATATGTATATTTTGCAATAAAACTGTCCTTGTTTTTGTTTGATTATTCTATCTTCATTTTTTTACTAAGGTAAAAAGTTGTAGTTATTATTAACAACATTTACCCTTTCATCATTTCATAAGGGAGATTAACAATGTAGACTAAAAACAAGAAATGTCCCTGCAAAGTGGAAAATCTTATATTCGAAACAAAAGTAAGATTGAGAATGGAAGCCAGACCACTAGTGAGGCATTAATTGGGCTTTGAGCTTCATTGGGTCAGTATTAGCCTCCAGAGAGTGTAATCTGTGGTTTTCAGATATTGAAACTGGTAACTGTGGTAACAGTTAAAAATAACAACATTGATGCATGTAAAGAATATCATGCTTCTCATCACAAACGAATGTCTGGTCCCCATTAATGAAATCCGATTACAGTATTACATTAACAAAAGCATTGCAGAATAGGCCCAAAAACTCAAAAATAGATGTGTAAGTTATGGTATACTAGCATTGCTGGCTGCTTCGTAACTAAAGAAACTGAGCAACATACAAAACTGTGTCACTTTATCTGTTACCTTCTGAGAGGAAGACTGTAGTATCTACAGTCAAGTTTTTGCCCCTGTGAATTATTCTGCTGTTGATTTCTCTTTGAAAACAAGAAGAAGACCATTACGCTTTATCTGTAAACAGACCCAAGGATGATGGAGCTGGACAACAACCTTCGTGGTGCATTGGCATTCGGCGTTTAGTGAGGTCCTACCACTCCTACCTAACTCATACTACGTGAATTTACTTTGTGTCGATGTATATCCATGAAAGTTTAGCAGTAATAGTGAAATTTGATGTTAATGGTAAGTACTCGACAGTAGTTTTTATTTTAGAATGTCGATTAAGGTTGTGGGAGTTTTAGTGTTTACCTAATCGCAAGGCTTGTGGGTGGTCTAGACTTTGACCCTTTTTCTAGGCTAACCCACTATCCAGAAAGTAGTGGGCCAGCCATTAGCCTTGTCTGTGAATCACTGAAAATACCTGGACAAGGGTCAAACTTATTACCGTTGGTAAGAGATAGTGCGTATGTAAGGTAGCCTAGGTAATAATACTCATGGATGGTCTCAGAAAAGTAAAAGTGCAAAAGAGTTGCGAACATTAGGCCTATTTGCACTGGTCGCTGCCTTCTTAAAACCAAATCAAAGACTTCAGTTGAGATGTATGCTAACCTAACTTACTCTAGGTTGCCGGTCCCTAACCGGACTAATAGGTAGGGGGAGCAAACCCCTCCTGCATCCCATACCCTAGGCTAAAATCGTGCATAGAACGTGTGCATAACCATTCTGATGCAGGCTATTACCAAAGCAATTTTTTACAGTATTTTCTCTCAGGTTTTTCAGGAATTACATCTGTTTTCATAATTCACATTCCATTTTACTTGCTACAACGTTGGATTTGGTCACTGCGGTAAAGCAACATTTAGCATGGCCCGTACTACTGCAGTGGGAATGTTATGGATGATTTTTAATGAGTGCCATTTAGTAAAGTGTTTCCAAATCACTAGTCCATCAATTTACTTGAGGAGTTAACCTAAGCAACGTCTGGATTGGTCAGTAACTGGATAGGTGTCCACTGATAATACCAGGTATAACAACTGGGAACTATCTGTAAGGGCAGTGGTATAAATTTTAGTTAGCAGGCTCATGAAGGGAAATAACCTATGTAGAAAATTATTTCAAGCTTCCCATTCAGTACATAGGTGAAATAAGTTTTTTTTTTAATTTTTTACTGGATTTTAACGTAATTGACTTTAATTTCCATCACAGATAGCAAGAACAACTGCTGTGTTTACTAGTGGTAATGATACCAAAAAATATATTGAAAGTGTAACCATGTGTACGGTTTTGTGACCTTCTCTTAAACAAATATTGAATGTAAAGACGTGTTCATGGAATTAACATGACTGTTCACTGTAACATATTTAGGTAATTTTTCGGAAGGCTCCAGCCAGCCATTTCGAAAGGCGCCAGCTAGCCATTTTTACATGAAAAACCGTCTTGGGTTTTACATGCAAAAATGGCTAGGAAATGTTAGGGCACTAAAAGAACCCAATGATACCAACCTATCATAACCTAGGAGCGTTTGCTAGTTACAATTTTGCCGTATTAGCTATGGAGGGGGATGGGGGCCGGTATTGTCATACCCTTTAAGACGTAATTTGATTAATTATTTTTCTCTTATTAAGCATTTGCGAAGGTTATGTATTGAGATTAATTTTTTGTTTTGATGTGATTTACCCAAGAAAAATATAAATTATAAAGTGGGAGGTGGCTGGAGCCTTCCGAAAAATAACCCATATTTATTGAAGCTGAAACTACTTTATTAGTCTGAAACAATGTTCTGTAGCCCAATTGAATTTGAGCAGCACTACTGAAATAACAACCAGTTAGACTTAGAATATGAACGGAGCCGCCGTAATGTTATGTGCGTTTACACGCACTCCATTAAAAAAACCATGGCCTAAACCCTTACAGACGTTTCATTGGAAGGGTTAGTATCGTTCTCAGCTAGCACTCTGCTGGGGCCCGCGTTCGATGCTCCGACCGGCCATCGAAGAATTAGAGAAATTTATTCCTGGTGATAGAAATTCATTTCTCGTTGTAATGTGGTTCGGATTCAACAATAAGCTGTAGGTCCCGTTTCTAGGTAACCAATAGGTTCTTAGCCACGTAAAATAAATCAATCCTTCGGGCCAGCCCTAGGAGAACTGTTAATCAGCTCAGTGGTCTGGTTAAACTAAGGTATACTTAACTTTGTTCTGTGATATTTTCATAAAATTTCATTCGGCTGTTGTCTCTGACATTCATCCTGTTATTTTGGGCTGTGAAAAACAAAAACTAGTGTATAAATAACAGCAATTACAAAAGATGTTTCAAATACAAGAGAAGCAGCCGAAACAATGTGTGGCCCAATTGCGTAATCACTAAAAATCACAAAGGGAAAAAGCCAAAAGGTAAAGTTAGGACAACGTAACAACGCTAGCAACCGGGATACAACCAAGCCTCACCTAAGTCAGGGCACTACACAATGCCTGGCCAAGAGGAGGATTGCTCAAAATCCGACCCTATTCAAACCTTCTTAATAACTATTGCTTACTGGTACCCTAAGTTTTAGAGGACATTATTGTGTCCTTGGAAAAATCGAATGATTGATGGTAGTTCTTTTGATGTGACTGACTAAATGTGTACTTAGACTCATTCATCATCATCATTTGCTCTCCTTTTTGCAAATTGCAGTCCGAAGATATTCTCTCCACACTACCTATGAAGCTCTCAAAAGTATTGTTCGTTTATTTTTCAACATTAAGTCCTTGGTTTTGAAAATATAAACAGTTATGTTGAACAAAAACACCCCTTTTCATTTTAAATCCTCAAAGAAAGCCATTCATTTTCCAACTGAATGGCTAGGGCCGTAAAGTAGGGTGATCTATGGCACTTTGAAGGTAATTGTTTTCTAGTTATCTTTTACCTATGATACGCATTGACAAGGAATATTGGAATTTTCTGGCAGCTGTTTCATATTTGTACATAATAGTTAAAAATCCACACAATATATCGCATATGACAAACCTGGGGTAACTGGCCAAAGAGCAAACTTCCAGTAGCGAACTTATAAGGTGCAAAAGAGTTTTCAGGCCTTTCAGTGTAAGTTTTTGTATTAAATTTTTTTTTTTTATCAGGTTTCCCTGGAAAATGGTGTCTCCCAATATTTTTGTATCCAGCAAAAATCCAGTAAAATTGTTGGTTGCTGGCAGTCAATGAGAGGGTTGGAGAAGTGGGAAGCTTCTGAAAATATGTGCAATCTTGAAAATGAGAAAATTCAAAGTTTAATTTGGCAAAAAAATGTTACCAAACCATTGCAGAAGACATGAAGTCATAAAATGACGAAAACAATAAGAAACAGATAGCATATGTGATATGGTTGCTTGAGATTTCAGTATAGCAAGGACATCAGAGAGGTACCATAAAACGTTGAAAAGCTCAAACTGGGACTTGAAAAGCTTACAAGTTTTTACAGGGTATTCTAACCAGTAAATATATTTTTTTTCTCGCTTAAAAAAATTGAAGTTTTTCATCGTACAAATCCATTACTTGATATGTTAGTCATCTCCAGACATCCCACAAGAGGAAGAGTATAATTTCCTCTTTATTAATTATGCATCTGGCTTGCTTAGTGCCCAGGCGATGAAAGCTGGTCATTACTCAGTGTATCTGTTATTGGATGGGATCTGCTGTTTCTTCTTCTTCTTCGTTTTAACGTGCTTTTTCCCGTTTTTATATGGGGTAAGCACGATGCCTTCTTTTGAAGGACCTTGATTTGGCATTGGGGTAGGCCGTAGCCTCGATCGGCTGCCCTGCCTGACAGCGTTTAGACCACGGGATCTGCAGTTTCATTCCCGAGAAACTTTTTGCTTGAAAGCCAAGTGATTCACTATTATCAATTTTTCCTTGGCCCAAAGCTGTTGCTGTCACTTTCATCTTGTTTGGTTGGTATTTTCCATCCTTTTTTTAACCCTTAAGCGTTAAAAATGTCACTTGTATGGACTTCTAGAGACTCCAGCTCATTCAAAAGGGATTCGTCTGTGTTGTTACCTTGGCGATTAGTTGCATTCATCTTAGATTCCCAACCCTCACATCCAAGTGTGTATGTGTGCTGATGTACATGATAGATGCACCTGACCTACACAAACCAACGTGTATGTCTGCAGATGTACATGACAGATACACCTGACCTAGTGTGTGGGCTCTACTTGGGCTTTGAACGGGTATCCTTTCAAGATCTTTCAGTCCGTTTTCCTTGTACGTTCTTCAGGCGTTTCCGTCTGTTTATTATGCAGTGTCCTCCTCTCTTCATTATTCCTCCCCTGTCATCCCTTTCCTATCCCGTATTGCTTTCCCTCCCTCGTTCTCGACCTTTCACCATACTAGATTCATCCACTTTCTCATTTTGTCTATTTCTTCTTTTGAATTTTATAGTTTCTCCCATTTATGATTCCACCGTTCACTTATTATCCTCACCGTTTCTGTCAGTTTTCTTAAAAGCATACCCCCCCCCCCTTTTTCATTTCTTCTATTACTCGTCACGCATTTCTTTCTACTTGTTTTTGACATTTTACCGGCCTCCTTACATTTCTTGTTTAATTTTTGCTTTTATTTACTTCATCTCTAGCACTCGCCCATCACCATCGCCATCCGTAGGGGGGTTAGTTAGTTCCTCGTTGGGCGAGTGGGTTCCGTTCTCAGCTTGCACTCTACTGGCCGCGAGTTCGAATCTCCGACCGGCCAATGAAGAATAAGAGAAATTTATTTCTGGTGACAGAAATTCATTTCTCGCTATAATGTGGTTCGGAAATTCATTTCTCGCTGTAATGTGGTTCGGATTCCTCAATAAGCTGTAGGTCCCGTTGCTAGGTAACCATTTGATTCTTAGCCACGTAAAATAAGTCTAATCCTTCGAGCCAGCCCTAGGAGAGCTGTTAATCAGCTCAGTGGTCTGGTTAAACTAAGGTATACTTAACTTTTTTCCGTCAGTGCACCTCATGCGGTGCACTGTAGGCATTACTTAAGGTTGTTTGCAGCGTACCCTCGGCCCCCAGCTGTAACCCCTTTCGTTCCTAATGCTGTACCTCCGTTCACATTCTCTCTTCTGTCCTACTCACCTCTCTTTCTTGCTTCATACAACTGCGAGGTTTTCCTCCTGTTACACCTTTCAAACCTTTTACTGTCAATTTCCGTTTCAGCGCTGAATGACATCATAGGTCGCAGCGCTTGACCTTTGACCTGACTAAATTCTGTATTCTATTCATCACCATCGCCGATTTTGTTTTGTTCAGTTTCTTGTTGACGATTACCGTCCTTCTTATCTTTCCCTCATTTATTATATACTTCATCCTTTACTCGTACTTTCCGTTCATTTTTTCCTTAGTTATAGGGTACTAAGTATTAAATACGGTATTTTGAAAGTGGTATGTTGTGATGGAATAGAAATTGTTTTTATGTGGTAACGAATATAAAGGTAATAAAGTGGTCTGCTTTTTTACCATTACTGAATGCTAATTATGCTAATTACGATGTTGACTTTCATGTCTCATTGTGACCCGTTATATCCTACCAGATTCTCGAGGTGTGTGTTGAATTACTGGATGATGGTGGAATCTTTAATAACCACCTCCTCCCCCCCCCCCCCCAAACTTCTACCCCCGGCCCCTTTTTACAATGGTTCAGGTAACGGGCAGTTCAAGTCACTTATTACTTTTGTCGGTAGTTAAACCATTTCGAGAACGTAGTTTTTCCTCCGAATTATTATTTTCCTCTTGTATTTTTCTTTCAATACTAAATTACCGTGAGCTGATTATATACTTTATTTAAAAAAAAAACCTAACTTTAAATTCATCTTGAAATGTATTTTCACGTTCCGCAATCAAAAATACAACCAGTAGACGGCCGTCGCCAGCCAAGTCCCTCCCACTTTCCTTTACTCCTTTGGGTAAAAGCTTTGTTTCTCTTGGCCACTCGTGCAAAGGTTTCTCACTTTTAACACTTTCTTATTGGTCTGTGAATGCCGCAGAGTTTCCACTTTCCACGCCCAGGAGTACAGAGTTCGTGGTTTCAGAAAAGCTGGCTGCCTCCAGCCGATGTAGTAGTATGCTAGTAGTAGGTCTAGAACTGTGAGTGTTGTGGCAGATTAATTCTGAGTAATTGAGGTGATGAATTAAAAGACTGAAGGGTTATGTAAAGTCATTATAATGACTTGAAAAAATCGCAATGACCCTGTTCAGTCGAGGCCAACCGGATTTTGGCGTCAATAGAAAAATTGGAAATTCTGATAAAAAGGAAACGTTAGTAAGTATATGGGTATTTTTTTATTGTTTTAAAGTGAAATCATTATTGAATTGGTTGTCGCTACCAGTGTTAAGTAGTCGTGTGAATAAATTGGATTTTATATGTAACGTCTTGGCTACGCTTAGGCTAGTCGGGTATTTGATAATGGGTGTAAAGGGAACCTGGGTCCTGGGCCAAGCCTACATTTTTCACGTGATTTCTGGTTTCAAGTTGATGAAAGTTTTATGGACGAGGTCTCCCTGACTGTTTATCACACTTGGGAACGGGTTAGGTCAGACAACACCCTATATACGTCGGTTGAGGATGGATGGATTAGTGTGCAACAGAATTTGAACTGAGCTTGAAGAATATGAGAAACGCCACTTGAAAATAATCCTAAAGCAAAATGGGCAGATGTCTTGTTCATGTTTTACACGAACCTAATCCTCTCCAGCACCAGAGTCCAACTGAGGAGCTTTCTTTTACCAGGTCTGACCTTAACCCTTTAAATAAATAAAAAAAATGGGTTGCCGTTTAAAACATTCCCATTGAATTCAAAAGTGTCTATGGTATTTCTCGTATTAGTCTTGTAAGATTAAACTCAGATGTACTTCTTCAGAACATCTTAACTCTTTAGAACGTCTTAACGAAATCTCATGACTAGGCTATAGGTTGCAAACAGCATGCTTATCCTGCATATGATTAGATAGCTGCTTTATAATCCAGGGAATAGGCATGACTCTCGGTAGTAATGTATCCCACGTTTTGAGTTTCGATGGAGACAGGTTTATACCGAACATGAAGGGGATCTCCAAATTGCCGTAATTTTTTTTTTTTTTTGTTCCATTAAATGATTAAAAATATCCATTTATGTACTGTACTGTAGCCATAGCAATGAATGATTGCCCCGTCTCTTAGTAACAGTGGTTACGTTGGCTCCATTAATAAAGTTAATTGTTGATAGATAAACTCAAGAAAGGAGCTAGTTGAGACGTTTTTAAGTGGAATAATACATTATTCAAGGTTAAACTAATGTGGTTGCTTTAAATGCTCGTAAATAAGGAATCATCCGGGTCAATGCGTCACCCACCAAAGAGATGGTTAGTGGGAGTTGCCATGGAATGTTCCCTCCTGTTCGTTGATCATATTTCAAACAATTTTGATTTTGATAATAGCTGAACGTGATATTTATACATAGCGTTAGGTAAACGTGATCCTGGAATAGTCATATGCATGGTCAGGCTTGATAAGTGGGATCATGTCAAGATTAGAGAACCCGACATCTCCGTGTCAAGAACAGCAAACCCAATGATCCCCATTTGTAGAATGGCCAACCCTTTCCGGTCCGAACTCCACACGGCTGAACAGTGATTCATCTACACTTTCGCCGTGTTTAGTACTAGCCCCTGGGCTGGTAAATGTATTTCGCCTTGTTTAGTACTAGCCCCTCCGTGATCAAATGTCAGGTAACGAAGTGTTCATGTCTAAAACAGCGAACCCGATTTTTCCCATGTAAAGAATAACGAACCCAATAATCTTCTTGTAAAGAATAGCGACCCCTGCTGCGGGTGGGTTCGTTAATCTTGACGTGATCCGATAAGTGTTATCGGAAAATCTGGATTTTCTTGGGCATAAGTGTGTCTGGTGTCATATTAGCATTTTGTTAATTTCCTTTTGTACGCTTGTTATGATAGAACAAGTGGTTTGTTCCGGTATCTGGTTTTTTGTCAGCACGTTGACGTTTTGATGGCTTTATGTGAGGCCCATATTCGTGAGATTGCTGGAACTTTGTTCAAAAAGTATGAATAGTTCATCTCATTCAATTGTACGTAACTGTAAGTTAGGGAATTGATAGTTGCCCGTGCTAAGAGATTCCCGTCGTATAAATCGTTGCTTGTATTTGAAGACGAAATGGTTGTAGGCTATGACCGAAACATTTTAAAACGATTACCAGGCGGTGTCACGTGGGAATCATGGCCTGCAGTCTTTATTTAGCAACTAGTGGTAATAAAGACAGGAACATTTTTGTTAGGTCATTTATCTGTAGGTACAGGGTCTTGCTCATTCTAAGTAATGGTGAACGAAAGTTCATAAATGCAAACAGAAATGTGAATTGGATTAGGTTTGGGGTTAGCAGGTTGATCAAAGCTGCAAAAAATAAATGAATAAAAACAGACCTAGTCCTCCATCTTGCTTTAATGACATCCTGGCAAGTTCTAGTTTGACCAGGGTATTGTTACTTTTCAGGTTGAATTAGCTACAATATTACTTCTTTTGATAACGCTATAGGAGCATTATTCCCAGTTGCGTTACATAACGGAGATTCCCATAAGTTTTCAGCCGCAGTGATAATAGCTCGAAAGTTATAGTAGTCTAAGTTGTAAATGGTTGATGTTGGAATTATTTGACCACAGTAATAGTAGGAGGATACTGAGAAAAGTTCACTGGCAATTTAACCAAAGTGTAATTTCCGTAAAATATGTATTTTTACATTTTAGTTATGAAGGAATATTCTGATTATAATAGCATCATTGTAGCTTTTCAGATGGTTGATTTTTTTTTTAGTTCATAAAACTGGTTAATCGCATTCATTAACGTTGCCAGTCGCAATTATGTTTATTAATAACGCACCGTATTTCTTGCCAACACTAAATGGTGGTAACTTTTTCATGTAAATCTTTTTAACGTACAATGTATTTAATATGGGTCATTTAACAAGCACATGATCATGAGTAGAACGCGGTATTAGTTTACACTTTTAGCAGTCTGAAAGATTTTTCGAAGAGAGGGAGAGATTAGTTGCTAATTGGGCCCGTGAATCACTCATTAGAGTCCCATTATTTATAAAGTATTCATAATTATATTAATTAAGACCAGATCTCTGTGACTCAGAATTTTTCTTTTAGGTTATCAGTGAAGTGCCCTGGTTATGGTAATTATGCAGCCAAGCAGTTGACTGTGTTATATAAATTTTAGTAAATCAGGATATTAGTAGGGGTAATGACGTATACAGAGTTTTCCTTGAATGATGATCTTGTAATTGGGTAGCAAAAGGATATGTAAAGTTACTGCCCAGCTGACGCTGTAAATGATGATTGTAAAATCTCTATCGCACTAGTTATGCAATCGGTGATGAGTTGTTTCATTCCTAAAGCTTTTGGGCAGTTTGATTTCAACCGACTAATAGTTGCGCTAATGTCAGTTGACTTTAGCCTTTATTGGCTGTTAGTGACCTGCTGCTGGTCCCACCACACTCCCTAGGATTAGCCTGTGGCAAACTCTAGTAATTGTTCGTGACTCCCAACGATGCCGTGCACTCCTTTAACGTAATACTGTAATGTATCAATTATTTGGTCGTAAATTCAATCTGGAAAGTATATCAGGTGGATGATCCCAGTGGACGGTAAGGTGGTGTGCATTCGCTTTTAGGTTTATATACTTGCCATTTTAATTATATCGTTTTCGATATAATAGTAAAACGTGTCGTTTTTCTTAGTGTTAGATGCAGGCCTCATTGTGAGGCGTTGCCGTTCACAACACATATCAAATAATTGCAAGTTAATTTGTCTATTTGGCGGATGGTATACTAGCACGAAGCCAACTGGTAACCAGTGTGGATAACCCTTCGTGTTAAGTTTGTGATGTGATTTGAACACTGGTCATAATCGCCGTGGGACTGAACATTCCGTCGTAGGTTCCTCCAGATAAAATACAAGCCGTTTTGGATTTTTCAGTGAATTCTTTTAGTTGCCAAATATGGTAAACTTTCCTGTAGGAGAATTTTAAATTTGGTGAATTTCGATGGTCACGAAGTGGAAGCGTTTGCAACCTTATAAAGTCGGTAACGTATAGCAAAATTTTCAACTTTATTGGTATAGATTTTAACTTGTGTATATTATCGTAATTGTTGAAGGTAGGAGTCTGAAAAGGCAGAGTAATACTAATGCATGTTTTCATGTTATAATTCATTTCATGAGGGAAAAGAGTAATTGCCCCATTGCTAGTTTAGGTAAAAACGTGAACGTGTAACGTTTAATTTTTCCTCCCAAATTTAAATTGCATATGGCGTTAGAATAATTTCTTTTATAATTGCTAATGTTAGTTATATAAACCTTATTGCCATGCTTATCCGAAAGCATAACTAACAGTGTCCTATTAAAGGGATTCAAGAGTCCCTTATGGATGACGTCTGCTTTTAAGTTATACCTAAAATTGTAAGGTTTTCTGTACATCCTTTTCTAGTTTGTGGTCGTTTTCTATGACTCACTTCCATACACTCGACCATGGCCTAAGAAAGACCATGCACTCGACGGCGTAACGCCTTGCTAATACTGTACTTCGCAGGTGTTCAGAATTTAGGAACTCCTGGACCGCATTATGTGATAAGCATCGTGTTAATGGCCACCAATGGTTGCCGGAGGCTCACAACTCCTAATCATTATTATTATTATTATATTATTATTACATAGAATGTATAGACTGATATAGTAATGTGGGTTTGGCGCCCAAGCAGCCTTGCTGACTTTAATGATCTTTGTTCAAGGCATTCGAGTCCATATTTTTTTTTTTTTTTTTAATTTCAATATGACAAATTGAGTGCTGTAGTAAGATGGCAGTGAGGAAGAAAATAAGTAAAGTTTCCTGTATTTTCTTTTCAGTAGTCTTTTAAAATAAGGCACATGGAATCAGTAAACGAAGTTGAACACAAGATCCAGAAAGGAAGGCAGAACTCGAGGAAATTTGAGAGGCACAACTATTCATGGTATGTGTATGTGTACCCTCACGGTATTATGTAAGGTATGTGTACCCTCACGGTATTATGTAAACTCAGAATATGGGTGTAAATGGTAAGCCAAGATAATGCTTACAGCGTGACAGTTTAAGAGTACTTAGCTTGGTTATGTAGGCTACCAAGTGCCCAGTAGGGTTATTTTATTATTTCTAAAATTTGAAGTAAATTTTACTTGCTAAAAGAGCAAATTGTATAAGGTGGGTTGTCCACTTCAAGAATTGAGGGTGTATGTAATGGCCTACTTCAGTTCTTGAGAGGTTGTTTTAAGGTGCCATATGGAATGGACAGTTGGGAGTTTAGTTTTAAAAAAATGCGAACAGTCCCAGCTCCTGTTTGACAATTTTTGCGTCGTATTTTAAGTACATTACTTTCGGTATTTTTATTATATACATTTTTTATTAATCTTTGCCTGTTTACTTTAATCTTGCGCAGGAATTTAGTCAAGAAATAAGCGCTATAGCCGTAAATAAGGATTTAGGCAAAAGTTTGTTTTCTTATACTTCAGATATACTCAGACGAAAAATGATGCCCGAAGTAGGTAATTACGATTTGAACGAGAAGTACCGCACAACAGGTTTATTGATCATTTTTGAGATGGTTTACATAGCCGAGATGAATTGGCAGTGGTGTTCAGGATAATTCTTAAACTTTTGTTCACATCCTGGTCTAATTCTGGAGAGCCATCGATCAGCCCATCTGGTGTGGCACAGGCATGACTTTTTCTAATACTACTGCCGTGCCATTACTCATGCTTCATAAATTTCCTATTAACTCAAGGTTTTACACCAGTCTTAATAAATTTCATATTAACTAAAGTTTTTTTATCCATGTAATTTTTTAAACAACTGTCGTAGTTGAATCTACGCGAAGGGTTTCACTTTAGTGACACTTTACTTGGGATCAAAACAGACCCGGTTTAGTGGTGGAGGGCGGGGATTAGTTTAAACCAGCACCGTTCTGTTTCCAAGCTCAGCGATTGGCCCACCTGTCTGTTTGAGGTAACTCTTGTAGAGTTTTGGCCGCTTAATCAGAGTGAAAGAATGATTTTTAATCAGGCCCAAATAATTTGCATAAATTAATTTGCCAAGCGAAACCATCGATGAGTAAAGTGATATTTTTCGTCGTAGATTGGGGCAAGGATGCCATTGCCCGTATGCGTCGGGTCTTGGAGGAAGAATATTGGGCGTAATGTTAACCGTGTTTTAAAGCAAATTGATCACAGGGACGCATGCATGCTTAGTAGGGCAAAGGTTCTCGATTAACCCATCAAGTACCCCCAGTGCCGCCAGGTCTTGAATACTTCCATTAACTTTGACTGTCAAGTACCAATACGTACATTTAACTGATATTCGCCGTTGTCATGCTCGATTACCAATAGTGTAAAGTTACTGAGCCTAATTTCGTTTATGTAAGGCTCTAATTATCTGGGCCCGGAATCTGCAAGCATTCTTGGTAAATTTCTTGCGCAAGTAGTAGCAGCAAAGTTTGTATAGTAAATTATGAGGGATAGTTTTTCACTACGGTTCCGCGTCGAGGATTCCCAGTTTTAACCTGTGCAAGGTCTATAGATTAAAGACCTGTGTTTGCTCTTAACAGCAGCAGTAATTGCGTAACCTGTTTTTTCATATAAAAATATTGCTCGGTGATTAAATCTTACAGGTTATCACAATTCTTATCTGACCTTGATCGTGCTTAATTTAGGGGCAAAAAAATCGGTGTCTTCGAATTTGTTGCATTATAGTTACCAGTGCATTTTGTACTGGCATTTGTTTTTGTATGAATCCAAAGCTCGTTTTCTGTAGAAAAGAGTAGAGAATCTTCCTCATTAGCTTGTAGCTTCGTTTTCTGTGTTCCTTCTGGGTGGCTAAAATATTTTTGTTTTACGATTTCCACAATGTGGGATATTTTCTGTTCAGCAAAACCAGTTGCTGTAGTCGTGCCCTGAAGCCACTTCTTAATAGGCTGGTGTAGTACGCCGATTGTAAGACGAGTTAAAAGGAAATCAGATTAGTTTATTACACTAACGATATTTTGTCTGTCAAGATAACTTTAGTGCGGGAAAATGTTTGTTGTTGGCTTTATGTATGCTCGAGTGCTAACGCATGGTTTACAGAATTTTTAAGTAGGTCTAGACACGTAATTACGTTAATGTAAATTAACATGTCTTAATTAAGTTTAAAACAAATTAAAATGTCAACAGCACTTTACTAGTAATTTTGACGGATATTGATTTGACCTACCGTAAATAATTCGTTGCATTGAGGTTTTATTGTGCATGTAAGCTCAAGCAGTGTACGTTGTGTTGCATTATCGTAATTAAAATCAGAATTAAGAGTAGGACTGTCTCAAGTATCTGTAACCGGCTTGTGGACAGGCTTATAATGAAATTATTGGTTTGACTGTATTGAAGATTGATAATTTCGTAGATACAAAGCCAGTTACCCGAGAAGTAATTGCTAGGGAAGCGGCGTCACCATTACTGAAATGGTGTAGAGCGGGCTTAAAAGTATGGTGGTGAAAGGGAAACACAGCTGTTCATGTAGACTTGTTTTTATTACGAAAACATACGGCATGAAATATGAATTCAAGTAGTGTGCATTATAGTTTATAATTTTATTTGTATGTTTTAGGTATGGAGGAACAACTAGCATACCAAATGTTGCTGGAATGGCTGAGAAGTCAAGATCTTTAGATCTGGAGTTTAGGAAGAGTGTAAAATTGCATATGTTCAGCCCGTTCAGTCGATGAGTGGTATGTTTCACCCGGAGAGCCGAGGTTGCTGTCTCCTAAGGTCCTGAGAAAACGCCAGATTATATTTCAGCAGGAAAGGTAAAGTACAAGCTTCTTAGAGTTTTAGGTTAAAATCATCTGCCAGTTTTAATCTAATATATGAATCCAGTATCGAAAGTGCGCTTTGTGGAATTGAGTGACGACATTTTTCTGAGGTTTGAAAATGTTATTTCACTGTAGGTGTGCCTAAAAACTAGTTAATTTTAAGTAGTATCAGTAATATACTGTAGATCAGCAGTGTAGTCCTGGACATTAAAATTGTAATTGATAACTAAATTGTAATTGATAATTAGGAATAATAGAAATACTGAATTTCAAAAAGGCAATAATTTTCAACTTCTTGAGGTTTGTTGTAACAAGCCTGATTTTACCGGAGTTAACATTTACAAAGCATATTCATCAAGGAGACAGGTTGAATAACAGTTAAGTGAGAAATTTTGAGTTCTTTCTCATGCTGTAAGTAAGTGACATAAGATCAATTTTTTTTGTCGCGTATTTAACTGGAAACAAGGTGAAATAGTATTTTTTTGTGCAGTAAAATATGTATTTTGTACGTTACTAGCATGTTTTCAGGCGTGTAGGAATACAGTGTCACTGATATCGGGGTAGTGACATTAAAGATCTTGGTAATCGCTTTGCATTCTGCTGCTAGTATCTTTAAAAAAACTTTAGGTAAATTATCTGATATTGGGATCTTTAAAAGATGAATGGTTGTTTTAACTTTTACTTAAAACATTTAAAACATACTCTAATGAATGTACCAGTAGACTAAATTGTTGGTATTCTACAGCGAATGTACCAGTATACCAAATTAATGTTGATTCAGATATTGTACAGCGAATGTACCAGTAGGCTAAATTAATGATTCAGGTATTCTACAGCAAGTTAGTGTGGTGTAGCTTTTTTTAAGTTCCGATTACCATACCCGTGTATGAAAGATTAGTATTTTACTTTAGTATCTAATGATTGATAGTTTAACAACTGTTTTGACAGCGTAAGGGGTAATAATACTTTGTGGTGTTGAAACAGGTAAGGTAGTATGCACTTCAGGTAATTATTAGCTGAAGATCTTAATGTTATGATATACATTCCCAGCTATCTGTTAAAGATAGTGGTAAGGCTGGTTGGCCATTGCCTGAGAATCAAGTACAGTGCAAAACATGCTGTGCGTGTGGTGTTAGAAAATGTTTGTAGCATTTTAATGCGAATTGTCTTTAATCCACAGGGTTTATGATAATCCCCCGACCTGTTTAACCCTTGTTACTCTTTCAGGTTTGTTGGATTTGACCGATCGGAAAATTATTAAGACACTGGCTTTGCCAGAGGAAGGCCGCCTACTAACTGAAATTTTAATTAATCGTTTATGAGAGGTAAGTAATGGAAATTTGCTGAAGATTGGACATAGATTTAATGTTGAGGGGGGAGAGAGGGCGGGGGCAGTTTTGCTATTTTTGGGGGGGTACATCTAATTTTTTTTGGGGGTACATTAATTTTTTTTTGGGGGGGGGGAGAGATGGGCATGTTTTCCAAATGTTAAAAAGGAATTATCCGGTCCAATGAAAAAATTTTCTCTCAGGTTGGTTGTGGACGTCTTGAAAGCGGACCGTGAAAGTAATGGCACCAACCCAGGATGTAGAATGAGGCGCGTCCAGCCGAAGAACTTCTTTTAACAGAGCATAGTGACCGGTAATCCAGGGTGAATCGTGAAAAGTGGCTGGACGAGAATGTATACAAATATTTTTATTTTATCTTGCCCATACTGTTTAGTTTCCAGAATATGTACAGAATTTTTTTTCTTTTTGCCACAATACTGGTATGCTGATTCAATACATCGAAAATTGTGTGCATTGATCACTCTTTATGTCCTAGTTTTGGTCAATCGGTTTGTAAATGTTCTGGAAATGGAAAATCGCATTCAGGCTGCCTCTGCTGTATATGTATTTTGTCGGTAACGATGTGGTTCAAGGTTTTTGCAGTGGAGGCCTTCAACACACGCACTATATGTAAATAGCATGTGATCAGAAAATTTCCTCCATCAGGTAACTACATCTGTGGGAACAGCAGAATCCCGTCTCAGGTCATTTCAGCCACTTATCTGCAACAGAGAATGAGATGTTATCTATCCGAAAGTGATATGATTTCCTACATACGCGCTGTTTCAAGTTTGAAAATATTCTAAAAATGTACAGCCACCCGAAGTTATTTTTAAATTTAAATTTGAAAATATGGCTTACTCGAGAAATATTTTCATAGACTCAAACTCTAATGTGACATTAAAGATTTTTCGTTAGAAATAACGCACTATATTAACATTTTCGTCTTTTTATCCAAGTTATTCCCCAAAATATATTACTGGCGATTTTGTTGGTTTGGTCAGGAAACATCCAGTACGAAGGGAAGTATGTTCAGATCATCTTTGGACTAACCTCTTGGACTGGTCAAAAAAATAGGTGGTGCCACCAATGAGGTCAAGGTATTTTATGCCTATGGTTCAACAACGCTTGAATAGCAATATCATAGATCACATGACTGTATTTGATAGTTATCAACCTTACAAACATTTATTTCGCTGTTTTCACATTCGTATTTAAAAAATGCTTCATTTAAAATACAGCCTATCGCATTATAGAAAAATAACTTTGAAGAAATAATATTAGTTACTTTACACTGAATACAGACGTTTACTTTACAATGAAGAAATTTAATAATACAGACGTTTACTTTACAATGAAGAAATTTAATATTGTTACTTTACACTGAATACAGACGTTTACTATTTCTGTTGAACGTGAAGAAAATGTTAACTTTTTAGATCTGAGCATTACCAAAAGTGTACCGTAAACAGGAAGTCATCCACATTTATAGAAAATCCACATTTCCTGGTCCGGATGTATTACCAAAGTGCTAAATGATTATGCCTATGGTTTAACAACGTTTGAATAGCAGTATCATAGATCGCATGGCAGTTTGAAATACATATTTATCAACCTAAGATGCATTTATTTCGCTGTTTTCTCATATTTAAGCATTTTTAATGTATTTTATTGCCTTAGGCATCTGAAGAAATTTAATATTACACTGAATACACAGGTTTACTATTTCTGTTGAACGAAGAAAATGTTAACTTTTTAGATCTGCATTACCAAAAGTACCGTGAACAGGAAGTCACCACATTTTAACATTTATAGAAAATCCACTTTTACTAGTCTGAATGAGTTGCCAAAGTGCTAAATTTTTTAGCTTAAACGAAACATTAACTCTTTGAAGTTCCTGCCAATCATTTGACTAGTCCTTTAAACGGCCCCTAGTGGCAACTGATTTCATTCCTTTTACTGCACCTCCGTTCATATTCCCTTCCTTCCATCTTACTGTCCACCCTTTCCTGACAATTGATTTCATAGTGCAACTGCGAGGTTTTCCTCCTGTTACACATTAAAAGTTTGTTAATTTCCGTTCAGGGCTGAATGGCCTTAATTGCCCCAGTGCTTGGCATGTATGCCTAAAATCTAATAATCAATCAATCCTTTAAAGAGATTAAAACTGCCACATGTAAGTGATCCATGTTATAAATAAATTACAAGAGAACTATAAAACATTTTAGATATAGCTTTCGCCATATTCATCATCCCGCCAAGAACGGTACTATTCAAGCGTTGTTGAACCATAAGGATATACTAGCTTTAGGCCTTCTTATCTGGCATCTCCTGTACTTATAAGTGTGGCTCTGTTGCGTTACTTACATTGGCCAGTCTTACAGGTCATTCCGGACAAGATCTCAACATGATGGCATTCCTCCTCGTACTAGTTGCTTGCTGGCCAAGCCAACCAGATCGCCAGTTGTACAACATACATAGAGGCATTAATGCAAGCAGAAGACTCGAAAGTGTTAGTAATTTTGGCAGTTTTAACTAGATCTGAGCATTACCAAAAGTACCGTAAACAGGAAGTCGCTACAATTTAACATTTATAGAAAATCCACTGTTACTGGTCTGAATGAAATTACCAAAGTGCTAAATTATTTAGCTTAAATGAAACATTAACTCTGAGTCGATCGAAATATTTGTTAGAAAATCAGACTGAGTTTAGCAATTCATCTCATCCCCTGTTTTACTTTAAATTACTCGTGTTTTATTGTTAATGTACCATTGTTTCAAATTTGACTAAAATTTATATCATTGGAAGTGACCAGGAAGATTATCAATTTTCTGTTTATACCATTATTTTTAACAAGGAAAACCCATGTCCGCTTTAAGCTTGAGAATAATATGAAGGAACAACAAAACGCATCTCTAATAAATTTTGGCATTAAACTACATTGTTCTTTTTTCTCCTGCTAAGAATTATTCTACAATTTTCATTTACTTGATGTACACCTATATAGTAGCCAAAAATGCATCAAAAGTATTGTAAAACTGACTTGTGGTCATACGGCCCTAAGATTTGTAAGTTACCTAGGAACTAACAATATAGATTTTTTTTCCATTCGACCAAAATTTGTTCCCAAAAAATCCTACAAAGCAGTCTGGTAATATTCTGTGTGTGGGAGATACTTTGAAAACGTCATGCTTCAAACTTGTTTCCATTTTAAAATAACCGAAAGTGAATTTACTTTAAGGAATCTAGCAGAGCAACAATTTAATGCCTCGTTGTAGCAATTTAGTTAATTATCTTGCACATACTCCAGTCGGCCGTCAAATTTCGCATCCAATTTAATTAACACTGAGGAAGAGAACACCTCGCTTTAATAACATGGGATATCGTCACATTACTTGAAAATGCCAGTCAAGTTTGATATACTATTTTGGAAATGTCTAGTACATGAACATTTTCTTTGCACTTAAGCAAAATAATTAAGGGGTGTAACCTCAACGATCTTGCGTAACCTCTCGCTTCTCAGCCACTATTCACTACAGGTGACATTAGGAATCGCTCATGAACAGTGTAAGATCCACGTAACCTAGAGCACAAAAAATGTAAAACTAAACCTCGGGAATTTCATTTTTAGCGATTCTGTGAAGAGCTCAATGCGAAACATAGCCCACTCCCATGGGCCACATTGCTCACTTGCAATACCTATTATGGTCCCCGGCCCCGAGTTCTTTAAGTTTAAGTAAAATTGCCTAACATGACATTAATTTTTCCGTGACCCTATTTTTCTTCTAAATTTGATTATCTGCCATTTACTTTGCTAGTATTATTTTAGGTCAACGTGTCGTTGCTGAGAGCAAGTTCTCTTGGTAGAGTTGTTGCCGAAAATGTCTAAATTGGCAGTGTGCAAATTTCCAAAACTACCCTAGTGGAGTTAGTCATATTTAACAGGAACCTTCTGCGTAATATTAATAACTATCGTAATAACCACAGCTCATCTAACCGTCTAAAGGCCGCCACTAACCTTCAGTTTATACCTGCACAATCGGCCTGTACAGGCAAATCTGAACCCACCGACGTTCAGTTTTGCGTGCACAGGCCTAACCGCGCAGGCATAACAGCGTTAGTGGCGGCCTTAAGCCTTGTATAAACTAGTCATTATTTTCTGCCTTAGATTAGTTTCTTTTAGCCAGGGCCATTCAGTTTAGTCTACATCGCTAACTTTTATTTTTAGTAAATTAACTACAAGCAAAACTCAATTTCTGAACAAAATACCCTCTTAATAAGAGTACTAAAGAGCCGACTTCAGTCACCTTATTTAATGCATTGTACGCCTAAGGCTGCCCCACTACCCCGAAGAGCTATCGGATACAAAATCTCAATGCTGGCTACTTTCCCCCTTCAAGATCCCGTACTGGCAATAAACTATTTTAAGTCGTTTGGTAACGTTAGTCAACTACGGAAGTTCTATTATAACTACGGAAGTTCTATTATTAATTCATTAGTTCATCAGTCACTAACTAAAAATTTATAATCCTAATTACATATAATTTCGTTACAAAAACTTCGCTCTCGTAATGGCAGTCAGTAGTTATATAAAAACTCAGATTGCGGCGATGACTTTTCACTTAGTTCAAGTATTCATTCATTCATCACCAGTGACCATATATCTTCATCAACTAAAAATCCGAAGTGACTTTTAAACTGAATTGTGAAGTATCTTGTTCCTTCGTGTATTGGTTAGTCCGATCTAATTCACAATGGTTAATTTTTTCTTCGCGTGTGTGTGCATGCGAGCTCGACCATATAAAAATTTTAGTCACGGCTGAATTACTATGGATGCACAAACCGAATTCAACCCTTAAGATTGTTTTCTTAATGGTTTTCTAAGGTTTTTAATTTACTCCCGTTACGACGACTTTAAATTAAATTTGTTCCTCTTAAAATGATCCCTGGCCTGTATATTGATGCCTATTGACGTCAAGTGCTCTGAAAGGTATGACATCTCGACTGAAACCTTAAAATCATTATGAAATGGCATCTATCAGCGAATATAACATTTTTAAAACACGACTATCTTGTCAAAAATGTGAATTTACGGTTGGTCTTATTAGTAACACTAACTCTAACGTGTTTCTTTCATTAAATTTCAAAACTTATGTAGCTTGAGAACGGATTTTAATTATGAATTATTGGCATTAAGGCACTTTATGCAGTTTCATCAACCAGTTTGTACGAGATATTCCTAATTGGTTAACTTTGTTCGATTATCCTTTCAACTACTGCCAATAAAAGTTAAGACCCTTAAACGCTTGTGCATTTTCATATTCTCATTATCACTGAATTACTATAGCAACAGTAATGACTGAACTCGTGACAACTACTTGTTAATTTGCAGTTTAGGAAAATTAAAAAACACGATTATATACTCGATTTATTTCTAAACGTTTACATTTAACAATCGGTGGTTCACATGCCTGTAAATTTTTATATACAGCTGATATTCAAAGTGAAAACCTCTAAACTGGAGATAATCTAATTAGATATATTATACATAAGAATTCCCCTACATACAAGCCACCTCTCAGCGATACAATTCAGCTACTTAATCAAATTACCATAGTTACCTTGAATTAAACTGCTCAAAGAAGAAACAAGATACTTCTCTAACAAAAAATTATGAGAAAACATCTTTTAAAGTAGAGATGCCTATCCTGATATTGGTCATTTCCATGACTAGTCTGAGCTTGTTCCCCCATTAGACAATTTAAGCTCTCATTCTGTCAATGCTATCGTGTAAAACAATTTGGAATAAAACTTAATTTAGGTAAATTCGAGGCAACATACTAACGAGCCAATTTAGCAAGTTTCAGCAACAACTCCATGATTGGTCAATCGATAACAAGAATCGTAAACACCTAACTTAGCTCAAAATTAACACTTCAGACTCCCATCCGAGTCGCTGATACTAGATGCGCTTTATAAAAATGAAATCCCAAAACTCAGGCTTAGATATTTCTGCAAAAAATTACAGGTGATCATTCTGAACTTCACTACCTATCAAACAGTCAAAACCTTTTTCCTACATCTGCTTTACCACAAAAAAGGTACGTTCATTACAAACATTAAAACTACCAATCTAACCTATGTAAGACAACCCAGGCGCTCTACCAGTAATACCAATTTTCATCAAAGGACTATCAGGTACAACAGTTTATAAAGCAAATACTAATCCTTTAAGGCCCGGATTCGAAGAAACAAGAGGGCAAAGTAGAGAGCGCGGTACTTAATCTCGAAGGCGGCAGCGACAGGGCTGCTTCTAGAAAAGTTCAGTTAGGAAAATCTAAAAGAATTTCAGCTCTTACATTTTTCAAGACCAATTCACGAAAACAATTACAGAAACCTGATATACCACATCTGGCCCTAATCTGTCATACTACATATTTGACATGAAAGCGTTATGTACCTCTATTTGGTATACGACGAACAGTGTCCCACTGTAGTCTGCTCTTACGGGTGTTTCATCCTTGACGTACCGGTTCCTTGAATCCTTCAATTGCTTGATTATCACATCTGTAACAAGCGAGAGGACATTACAAATATGGAAATGATGCATTAGACATTCAGTACTTGTAAGAATTTACAGATTTCTTCCGCAAATATAACCTAATTAGTTGCTTACTTTTTTTCCAGTTGGATAAGTCAGTCGATGCACGCACTCTTCCCACAGTTCAACTGTTTGTTGATCCAGGCAGTGACCAGTTTAAGTGGCAGCTTCTTTGGTTCTCCAGCTTCTTTGGACACCTGAAAAATAAAAGAATTTATTTAAACTATCTTGTTACTGCTGATACCTTTCAATAATTCCATTACTGACAATACCTTTAAATAATTCAAAGCGAGGACCTTAAACTATACTTTCGGTTGCATTCAACAGAAATTTAATATCTATGAAAATTTATATTTACCAGCATTAGAACTAAAACCCACTTACACATGTAAAAGCAATTACAGTAAAGAACCCATTGTCATTATCATTAAGGACGTAAGAGTTCAAGGTTACATTGCCAGAGGATTTGTCAAATCTATGAGGCTGCTGCGCTCACGAAAGGTTGAGGCTCTTAAATACGGGACATAATGACCAAGCCATTGACAAGTGCAAAAACACTGGCAGATTCAGGGAAGACAAACGACTGAACTGGAGGCTTTATCACCACGAATAATTCTTTTTAAGTTTGATGAGCAGCTCCAGTTTGAATAGCCAGAATAATTCAGCACAAATTCCCTTTTCTTTGAATATGTCGTGAACACCACGAATCTCGAGATAAGGTTTTGGTTTTTCTTCCGCCTTCGGCTGCTATAGAGTAAATTCCTAATTATACACTTGTCTTCAATACTACAGGCATGAAAGCTTTCGACATAGCAGCATTATAAAGTTTGTTCAAGTATGCAGAGGAATCAACTTTTCGACAAGCTTAGTTATATTTGTCCGTATATTTAGAAATCCCTTCTGAAAAGCTGTTTAAACATGTCTACAAATATACCAAGCTGCCTTGAACTTCGAACATTTGGTGGTCTGCTAGCACTTAACCTCAACAAAAAACTTGAAAATAACTAAACCAAAACTAATAATTCAATATTTGAAAGCCAATTACTAAAAGAAAAAATCGTAATTACACGAAAAACCAGCCAATTTTCTTCGATAGAAAATTCACACTAGCGTGGCCCATACTCAGATGTACAGTAACAAAAATATTACTAAAAATTTAAGGAAACCCACTATGTGCGTTGGGCTTCAAAGGGATAAGGTTTTTTATGTCCCCTGCCTTGTTAAAAGAACAGGGACATCGTCAGACGAACCCGAGCAACAAGTTAATCTAGAGCACTCTTACAAATCGGTCAGAGGACGAGCAAATGCACAGATTCGTTCACCAAAATTTATGTATGGGAGACAAGGTTCTGTTAGTTAGATTTACCAAATAATTTTAAGAATAAAATACTACAAACCCCATGTTTAAGAAATCTACGAAAGCCACTTTAAGCATACAAGGATATAGGAGAGGTATCCAAAATAAATTTCAAAATTAAATTAGTTTAATATAATGTTCCTTAAGTTATAGGAGGATTAATTTACGGTATAAACTCATAAAATTTTTCCTGACCTGCTAATACCTTGTAATTAACCAAGCGCAAGACATTAGCACGCCCACCAATCAAACCTTTCCGGTCACCATCGTACAGATTACTGCATCCGAAAATTAATATCGCCAATTTTTTAGAACAAGGCAACTGGGACTAGAAAGAGCATTAACCTCTGACCTGTCTTAAAATTTGGTTGCATGCACTGATTTCTTTCTAAACGAAATTCGTAACATTAAAGAAACATTACAAATAATAACAGCCCCTACCGGTGCTAGACAACACTTAAAAGTTAAGCAGATTTTTTTTTAAGTTCATAACCATTTTCCTTTGTTTCTGGTAGAAAGTATCGTAATTCCTCTGCTCATTATCAGCTGTATGGCACAGAATTAGTATCTTATGGAGTGCAAGTTCAGTACACCAAAGTCCTTTAGTTCCTAAAGACGTATCAGAGACCGGTTCATAGAGGGCAGACAACCACAAACATGTTATACCTGTATCAAAAATCTATCCTTGAAGCCTTTGTCGCCACTTAACTTTATAAGCCATTCTTATTTGCGCATTCCTTAATACCTTTATTTTGAATAAAATATAATCGTGTAAGAAAAATTCAACTTAATGAGCTAGTACGGCCGAAAATTAATAATTCCCTTTTGACAAAAAATATGGTCCAATTGTAAGAAATAAACATCCTAGTGTAACTTCTCTATAACGCTTTCTATGAAGTTGGTCAACTTGAAAGCAATGTCCAAGCCGTGGGGCTTCGCAAAGAAAAACGTATTAATCTTTAATTTATTCAAATTCAGTTATTTAGAAACTTCAAAATTGGAGAATGCAACGTTCTACACAAGTGAAATAACCTAAACATTCACCTCAAAAGTACCCAATCAACAATAGAATTTTTACAAATTACAAAAGCTATTTAAAAGTTTAATTCAAGCTGGCACTTTGAGTGTAAATGACACAGTTAACCGTGGTTGTAAGCCCGGATAAATCCAGGTGGTTGGTCGTAACAGATACTCTCAATTTTATAATACGAAAATTCCCTTAACTTGAAATTTATGAGCACAAAGATGCAACCTTCCAAAGGAAGTCTCTCGTTCCACCTTGTGACCCGTGACGAGAAATGCACTTCATGATGAGAGCCATTTCGAAACCACAGATTTACTAGCGGTAGGGCCTCCTCGCCCCGTCCCCGCTTTTGCACAGAGCACTTTATAATTAAAGTGCTATCGCGAGTAACCCTCTTCACTTTCACTTCACTTTGTTTGGTTTTATTTACAGCCCTCCACAGGGATAATTTCCTCTGGCGGGCCCATGTACGTTCTCAAAATAAGGTGCTTCTTATATTTTATAATTGTGTTTTCTCGTCAGTATCGTAGCTCCTGCAGAATAGGAGAGTCTTTAGTTCCTTTTTAAATTTGCATTTTTCTTGTATCTGTTCACTTCAGGCGGTATTTTGTTGCATAGCCTCGGTGCGCAGCGTACAAATGCTCTCTCGCCTGACTTACAATTTGTTCTAGGTTCAAATAGCCTATATGCTTCAATTGCATGTCTGATTACAATATTCACTTCGGGTCTAACGCATATTCATCTTAACTCTTATCTACTAGAGACTTTAAAATTTTGAAGTTTTCCTCTAACCCTACTTAAATGCACTAGAATACATTCGTTCTAGCTATTAAATCTAATATAGCAGTCAAGCATTCCTTTGACTGCAATACCTCAAGGGTTGGCTTGGAAACATTAAAAATCTGAACATTCTCTATAATGGGAGTTAGTATTTACATAACTGCCTACACCTTCGTCACTAAAAGCACCATACCAAGGGACTGAGCCGTAAATATGTAGTGCCACCTTGTAAGAGAGAAAAAACTGCCGGACTCTTAACGCTCAGCCAGCTGGTGATCAAAACTTTCGAAGTCATGAAAGATGACAACCCTTTAGCAAGTACCTAAGACGGGTTGAGAAGCTGCAGGTATATCAAGCCTCAAAAATGTGTGCCAAAGTATAACAACCCAATTTAATTTAGTTTGTCGGCGTCCACCCGCTGAAAATGGCGGGCACTGGATAGTCACCAGCCAGCTTACTTTAACGCATTCTCCAAATTCTTCACGGTAAACACTCCACTGTTCTATGAAATGTTTGCACAAGCTTTTTTTTTTTATTTTGGTTAACATCCATCACACTTCACTAATGACCAGGTTACCTAAAGCACTAATGACCAGGTTACCTAAATGCACTGTAGGTCATAATGGAACTAAATTTAACAAAACTGATGTTCAAAACTAAGGCTTATGGAGACACCTGTACAACCAAACGAAGACCAAAATAGTCGAGGGTCTTCCGTTACAAAAGCGCGTGGTCCATGTCTTACAATTCAGTTTTCAGCTAAGGACCAAGTAACACTTTTTGCACTCGGAACCAGCCACGGGCAATCTAAATAAAAACACCTGAAGGTTAAAAAACCATTAAAAACACCCAGTGATGCTCCGGGTACATACATAGAAAGCAAGTACCCAATGTAGTTAAGGAATATCTGAGTGGATATTCCTGAAAAATCAGTATATAAAAAAATTAAAAAAACGGTATTAAAAATTTTAGGGGACTGAAAATAGTAGCGGTTTTTTGAAGGAGGATTGGGCGATATGTAAAAAAAAAAAAAAAAAAAAAAAAAATTATCATTCGACCTCAAATTGCAAAAGCTTACGAAAAATGTTACCTTCTAGCGGAGTACTCATCAAACCTTAAAATTGACCACTTAAACATTCGAATTTACAAAACTGGAAGATTACAAGTTCTTAAAGCACTCGACTTGTAAACTTGAAGGCGAACACCTACCTTTCCCCAAAATGCAGAAGACTACAGCAACAAGCACTTCACACCAGCTCACAAAGACAAATACCGAACTCTTCTTCTGCAGGCCTCAAAGAAAGGGTTAGCCACGCCCTCACAGTTCAAAAAAACCCGGCCCACTCGTTTAAGTTGGACTTTCCAGCTCTCGCAAGAGTAGTTTATTCTTGCTTGGAATGACCAGTTTCTCGTTGAAGAGACATTGGTCTAATTCATATTAAAAACATTGATGCTGTTGTATGTTGTGAGTGATTCTTGCATGACACAAACATGCTTAAAACTGTTGAGAGCGTGAGCTGAAAAGCTGATATAGCGAAATTATGTTGTCCTGGGTTTAATCTGATGGATGTAGAGGGGTAATAAGCTGTATTACAAACGGTTGTTGTCTAAAACGTAAATCAGTACATGAAAATTGTTAATAATCTGCATTATAAGCAGTACGCGCTAATGGCAAGTTATTGTATAAAATTTATTATATGCATTACAAAAGAATTACCTAAGACAAAAACTAATAAGCTATATATTATCATTACTTCTGAAATGCCCAAATGTATTAAACTGGGTGTTAGGCCACTGGGAAGGGTAATGCAATTATTGGCCAACAAAAATATAGTACTTTAAATCGCCTGCAACACTGGCATTTTTATGATGTGGAGTCAAGATTACTGGAATTACTTGTCGCATCAAAACTTGGCGCCTTAATATTAAAAGACTGTATTACTTGTTAGTTCAATAATCTTCAAATAATCACTTGGTTACTGAAGTCAAGTGCTAATTTCTTAGCAAGGGTGGAATTTATTATGCCATGGTAATTTTATACTAAAAAAATAAGCAAAAGTTACGGACCCCAAAAGTGGTTATCACATATAACATGAAAACTTGTAGCTGCAACAAATAATGATAATTACGTACCACATGATTATTTATTACGTCATACAAGAATCTGATTTTTTGTCATGCATGACTTCGGTAACTGTCACATGTCACATAAAAACATGTATCTGCCAAATCTCTGGTGTCACAAATCCCAAGATTTCATTGCGGCTACTGTTAATTGTTATGTCACACGTTTAGGTGATTGGCCCATAACCCATAAGAATTTTGTAGTTGTAGAAGTGATTTATAATAAGAATTGGAAATCTGTCACCTGTCTCGTGCAGATTTTGGGTACTAGAAGGACTCAAACATAACAAATTTAACAACTGTTGAGCCCCTAATAACACCTGTAATATTCATACAGGGATGTATCATTTATCATGCAAAAGATTAATAAGCTTCCTACATGACTTAGCGTGTTAACTCTTAAACAGTCTTAAAAAATCATTCGCTTAAGTCGAAGTACATGTCAGTTTATCTTGAAATTACCCTCTCTCTCTCTCTCTCTCTCTACAGGCGCCTCCAGAATGGATTATTACAAGCTAAATTACCTGGAAGTTACCGATAAAAATATATTATATATCGCCATACTATCAACAAAACGTCAGCTTTAATTGCCAATCAGTAGTCAAGATGCATAGCCTATACACTACACACACACACAGAGAGAGAGAGAGAGAGAGAGAGAGAGAGAGAGAGAGAGAGAGAGAGAGAGAGAGAAATTCTTAGCGAAATATCGCGTTTCTGCAGCACATCACAGCAAATTCAGTCTTGTCAAATAATTGGTGCTCGATTTTTTTTAGCAAATAATCTTCGTAACCACAATGCTAATACAGTATATCCATTTCATCACTAAATCACTGTTCTATATCAGTCTCACAGTAATGAGCACCAGATCATGATAGTTGTTATAAGAATACGTACAAAGTAAATGCAAATACGTATACTGGAAGTAATAAAGCTTTGAGGCAAAAGGGTAGTTAAAACACCATCTGCACAAAAGGCGTAGTTGATTGAAGAGCTGTTACTTACATCAACAACTTCCAGTTACGGTACAGATAACTGTTCAGTATATGAAATGTAAATAGGGGTGATTTAACATCAACAAGCCGACTAATGAAATGCTTTGGTTCAATGGTTTAAGCGCTGTAAGTTTAAGTTTATTCGTTACCTTCAAAACTAAATAAAAAAAAATAAATGATTAAACGTTTACTGAATTGACAAACGCGAATCTTAAGAATGCAGAAAAAATAAGAATTATTCTAGAGTATTCAAGTAAGCACCAGTGTGAAAGATTGCTTGCTGTGATTGACATTGAATTGAATTGAATATAGAATTTAGGCCAAAGGCCAAGCACTGGTACCTATGAGGTCATTCAGCGCTGAAACGGAAATTGACAGTAAAAGGTTTGAAATGTGTAACAGGAGGAAGATCTCGCAGTTGCACTATGAATCAATTGTTAGGAGAGGGTGGAAAGTAAGATGGAAGAGAATATGAAAGGAGGTACAGTAAAAGGAACGAAAGGGGTTGCAGCTAGGGGCCGAAGTCACTCTGCAAAAGACCTTAAGTAATGCCCACAGTGTACCGCATGAGCTGCACTCACGGCTCTAACCCCCTACGGGGAATTGACATTTCGTTACCAGAGGTTTACATTGTCGATAATTGGGTGTTGTTGGGGGGAGGGGGGTGTTCGTTAATAATACACTTGATATCCTTAAGCAAAAACTCGGGACATACAGTGTGTGGAACCAATTTGCCCCTAAATCGCTGAAGTGAAGAACAACACTTACTTGAACTTACCTTCCAAAGCATTCAGTGCAATAATGTATGTTCTAAGAGCTGTAGAAATAACCAGTAAAGAACATGGCGTTTCCTGAAGGTGAAATCTTCAACTTCACAGACTGGTCGCCATAATTGATAGGAGTAGGGTTAAGATGACTGTAATTGCAAAGACTGCGGTTAACGAAGGCTTAACTGCACAGTTACCCCTCAAAACATCTTTATCAATTTACTCTCAAGTGAGAAAAATTGCTTTGGAAGCAGAAACCTCAAGAACATTTTGAGAGTAACACCTATAACCCGCCTCCATAGTTACTATGGGAAATGAAGATTCGGACAGGTGAGGTCTTTTCCCAAAAGAAGCTCTGGACCGATTAATGCTAATGTAGAGTCCAGTTAGTGCTTACTAAATAAGGAACACAAACCTAGCTGAGCAAGACGAGAAATGACAAGTAATGAATGTAATCTCATGAATAGTGGAGTAAGTTTCATTAAACAGGTAACATTGAGATTTAAAGATAATACGTTTTAACATTTGTAATGTTAATTCATCTTTACATAGAAAAACATTGTAATCTGAACTGTTAAGTAAAAAAAACACACCCATTAACATGGGTGAATAGCAATTGATTTTTAAAGGCAACTCTTACTGTGCTTGTTGTACCGGATAATATAAATACTGTATACATAACACTTACAATATAAATATCAACTGTACACCTTCATTTCCTTTACAACAGTTGACTCCAGGGGATATGGTCGCTATAGAATTTGTAGTATAGGTAAAATTGAAATTTTGTCAACATTATACCATTTCCTTAACGTTTTGGATCCAGAGAAAAAAAAACGTAATGGTCACTTACCGATTCATAGTTTAACTGATGAATTATAGTTGAAGCTACGGCACAGAGAACTCCCATAAAATGTTCATACCCCTACACCAAAAAGGCTTGGCAGCACATCATATTTCCTGCCATTATTGTCATTTTATCTACAGTATCTTGCAAGCACACACGCAGGACGTTAAGGCCTTCCTTCCCAATAACTCATTCACTCCCATCCAGTAGTTTTCACCAACCTACCATTATCCATTCTTTCCAAATGACCAAACCATCTCAAAGCAAGCCGACCCATACTTACACTTTAACCTTTTACCACTTCTGTTTATCAGTATTTCTCACTATTTAATTCTTCTTAGAATACATATAATGGGCCATCAAACAATATCAACAACTTCAACATGTTTCATTCACAATCTACTTCCATAAACAAAGTTGGTCCAACAGCCTTTCACATGTTCCCATTCACTTTCAACACCCTGCTGCCTCTTCTCTAATCCTAACTTTATTTGACTGATTATGCTACTAAAACTGGCGTCACAACCCTAACTTCACTTACATTCACTCCCAAATATCATAGGAATCAACTGTTTCCTTTCATCCAACATTTATACTAACATTCATTGCTCTTCCTAGTCTCCATTCACTTTCTTCACCATGCTTGTTATCCCATTTACTATTCAACTTTCTCCTCTTCCCAAAAATTTCACAATTTACTCCAGTTCCTCTTCACGATTCCCATTCAGTACTTATTAGCAGCAAGCGCAACCATTCCATATTTGGCTCTTTCACACAACTTTGCACCTACATCTGCCACGTCTCTCTTCTTATACGACTCCATATACCAGATATATAACAGTACATTTCAAAAACACGTGTACACCAAGCATATCACTCTCCAGTTTTAATATATATTTATTCTCACCTTGGGAGTCAAGAACTCACTTTTTCTGGTTTTCCATGAATCTTTGGGATGAGTTACTAGACCTATTCCCTTCTCCAACCACGGCCACCTACCAGTTACATGAAGCAGAGCTTGAGCCACCAAGCCCACCATACCAGTAATATAGATATTTAACAAAAGCAAAAGAAAACGTACCTTTGGGTGTATATAGTACCTTACCTTAAATACACCACTGCCGGAGCTTCTTGATAACTTACAGTACTTGCCCTTGATATGAACAAGAGAAAACTATCTTAAAATGAATCCTTCCTGTTCCTGGGAAGCCATATTAAGCTCGTGTTAGGAAGAAAAAAAGATTGACGACAAATAATTTCCTTCCAAGTTACCATTGATTCAGAATGCTTGTTACCTCAACTCCCTATGTTCATCTATCAGTGTTATGGGGCATAACCATTCTGGGGTTATTTTGACACATCCCATAATCATGAGTGGAATCCTTCTACAAAGTACAAACTACAGTATAGTTTTACTTCCTTGGCCCTTTTGCAGGATGACCTCTCAGCTATGTATAAACTTTTTTTTTATTGTGCCAAAAACTCTTTTTAAGTTCTCTGAGGATTGACTTCTGATCTCGTTTGCCCTCATTCCTTACTGGCCATCTTCCTAGGTACTTCATGAAATGGACTTGCAATCATACTCCCTCCTAAATTAATATTCAGGCTGCATATGATTAATGGGACTAGTAAAAATTGTTTTTCATAAAAAAATATTTCTCAACAGAAATTTTTTATCATGTATTATTGCTTACCTCCCTCCCCCTCACTTGTTCTTGATACAACACAAAATGACTGATGCATTGTGTCATCTAAGGTTTTTGGTACGTGCAGTATGGGGCTTTTTGGTCTTTTTCAAAACACGGTAGAGAGACTGGGATTTTGCTGCTTGGAAATACAGCAACATATAATTAATGGGTTGAGTTTTAAACGTTGCTGAAATTTTCACTTCTAATTATAAAATATCTTTTGGAAAAACCCAGTGAGTTTAGAAATGCGACATTAAATCCTATAAAATATACTTTGAATGTCTCAGATTCTGTACGAAAGTATTCCAAAGATTCCATTGATATTTTCTACAAGAAATGGTACAGCTTTTCCACACTGACTTGCTGCACTAATGAACTTCTTATTACAGGAATTTTTGAAGCCTTCTCCTTTTAGTCAACATCTCTGAACAACACTTGATTTTTCAGTATTTTAAAATTGTAAAAACATTCTGTATGATGCATGTTTTGTCATTTTCTGCCACAAATGTGTCTCTTAATATCTAAATTTTAATTCCCTGTTGCCAACATCCCTTGAGTTTGAAAATATGAACATGACTGACAACATTTAGCAGGTGAGACAATCAGTAAAATAAGTAACAAGTGAGTTGATATAAAAATTTTTTATATTCACTGACCAAAAAACTTCAAACCAGACCATTTCCTTACCAACTTGTTCACTTGGAGTCTACAATATACATAAAAAAAACAAAATTTTTAATCAATTTGTATTTTTCATAACTACAAACCTAAAGTCTTTATGTAGGGGAAAATCTCTAAGTACTAGCTGGATCCAGTTAAAAATAGAACAAGGGTTGGTGACAGCAGGGTGATAGCCATTGGGAAAAGAGTAGGTGGAGTCTGACCTCTCTTCGGTAATTGTATGAGGGGTGGCATGAGGTGGGCCATTTACGTAAAGACCTCAAGGTTTGTGGTTAGGAAAAATACAAGTTGATTAAAAATTTGTCATTTGTTCATATATGGTACAAACCCAAAGGTCTTTATGTAGGGTAGACTTACTTTTGGTGGGAGTATAACGTAAGCTTCAGAACCAAGTGGAGGTTCGGCTCACCTGGGCTCACTTCCCGGTCAATTGTTAGAGCACAGGAAGGAGTCGTGCACCCTTGATCTGTTAAATGAAAGATTACTCAACAGCCAGACATCCAGGCTTTGACACAATGGGAACACCAGTCTACATTGTCTCTAGAAAGCAGGAAAAGAACCTTTAATTGTCAGAGACAACAGAATTACGTACCTACCAACCTTGTTCTATTGTCAGTTCCTCTCTCCCCGTGTGAGAGAGAGGGTAGGACTAGCTTCTACATCTAGAATTTGTACTCTATAGGAACAATCATAGAAAACAGAATGGTTGCTCACTCACTTGTATCTAGCCAGTTCCAGCAAATGATGGCTTACATTTCTCCCCTGCCTGCCAGAAGAGAAGAAGAAAGGGAAAGGAAGAAGGCCAGTCACCCCATTCACTAACTTTCATTACCAACATCTTATACAAGATACAACCTGACCCACTAGGTTTGATTGAGTTATAGATTTTAGGCATACATGCCAAACCCATGTACCAGCCTTCAGTAACCTATGAACCGACAGGTTCTTTTTGAAAGCAATGGAAGGGACTAGCCCCTAACATCATGAGCTCTGATGATGTACTTAATACTGACAATGAAACTGCTATCATATTAATACAAATTTTATTTATACACTGACATAATTCACTGCTGAGATGTTTAAAATCCAATCTACACATTGTTCAAATACTTAAATTTCAATGTTTAACTTGGATGCATAATTGAAGTCCATGTCTAAGAAGATTCAAGTTTTACAAATACTGTAGCTATGCAACATGCAGTGATATGCTAAGAAAAATATAATAGAATTGAACAACACAATATCTTTAATCAAATTTTTACTGTTAACTAAAAATTTATATATAAATATACTGTATATAAATAATCCTAATTTTTTGGACTCCATTGTAATTGCTATAGACTATCCACAGCTTTCAAGACAGTGGAACTATGTAGCATTTATTCCAAGAAAAACAATCAGAAAGAGATTAGTTGCTTAATTGATATATTTAAATCTCAGATAGGTCCAATAAAGTTGAACTATCTAAAATCTACAATAGCATTACCACCTCGTTTCCACAAAGATCCCTTAACTTATCATTTCATCAATAAAATCACACAAAAATCAACTAACCTCATTTGCCATACTAATGCCTGTGATTGAAATATCTGCTACATTTTACTACAAATGATCAATTTATCAATAAAACTTGAGAATATCACTAGTAAGTAAATAATGTACACACTTAAAAGATAATCAATACACCAAATAGACTTATACTGACATGTGCTGATACTGAAGTGAAATACAATAATAATGTATTTATCATTGAAAAAATGATATAATTTAACCTATTGTATAGTCTTACTGTATTCACAGTGAATGTGCAATTAGTGTCCTTTCAATAACACTAAGATTCTGGTATTACTGATGGTACACTTGCATTCATGCAGGCACCATTGACAAAACAGAATGCAATGAATAAAAATGACAATAGCGGAAAATGAAAAACTTGCTTTCAATAAGTCACTACAGATATTAAGTCTTGCAATATACATTAATTTTCTCTTTCCCTTAGCGGGATTATCAAGTCTGATGTTGCCAGGCAACATTTTATACTCAGTTTATATGTACTAGTTGAATGACAAAATAATCTCCCTTGTTCTACAATTATAACAAAATTTAACTAATCCAATTTACCTTAAAACCAAAGGAAAAAGGAATCTTCAATGTACATTAAAACCTGATGGCAATACAAGGGGTTGCAAAGTCTGAAATTTGGACAAACTATTAAATTACTACAGTAAACTAAATAAAATGTATGAAAATACAATCTCAGAATAGTAATAAGTAAAATGAAAAACTAAGGAAAATAGAAATAACAAAAATGCTAAATTATGAAGGAGGAGGGGCACTTGGTGGTGTAGTGGCTTGGGGAGAAGGATTTAGCGTAGGGCCTGGGCCATGGCCCACAACCTGAACTGGAATGGGTCCAGAGGATGGTGGTGGGGCCTGAGATGTTACTATAGTTTGCATAGGAGCAGTGTGTGCTACTGTGTACGAGGGAATGGCATTACTGGGGGCCATACCTACAGGAGCAGAAGGATGGGGCAAACCTGGAGGGAGAGGTGTCCCTGCAGGGTGGGGAAGTCCAGGGTGAGGAGGACCTGCAGTATATGGAGAGCCTGTAGGGTGTGGAGGGCCGCCATGAGGAGGACCTGAAGGGTGAGAAGGCCCTCCTGCATGAGGAGAACCACTTGCAGGATGTGAAGGTGTTCCCTGGTGAGGTCCTCCAGGGTGAGCAACTCCCACTGAATGCAGTGCTCCAGTAGTGTGCCCACCAGGATGAGGAGCAGCAGTTGGATGAGGGGCTGCTGAATGTGGAACACCTGATGGGTGTGGCTGTCCTGTTTGGTGAAGGGCTCCTGTAGGGTGGGGAGTTGCTGTTGGTTGAGGAGTTCCTGATGGGTGCGGTACCCCACTTGAAAGAGGTGTTCCTCCAGGGTGAGGAGCCCCAGCAGGAAGAGGAGCCCCAGCAGGATGAGGAGCCCCAGCAGGATGAGAAGTCCCAGGAGGAAGAGAAGGCCCTGTGGGATGAGTAGGCCCTGGAGGATGAGGGGCACCTGTCGGGATACCAGGAGCTGTGGCAACATTGGAATAGGGAGGAACACCAGGATGACTGGCTACATTAGGGTGAGAACTGACAGAGGGATGAGGAGCCATGGGAGGAAGAGAGGGAGCTGTGTTGGCAGGAGCTGCAGCTGGCAGATTCTGCTGTGGAACAGTGCGGACTGCAGGTGCCATGCTGCTTGGGATGCTTGCAGGAGCAGGTTGGTCAGTGGGTGAGGCAGCAGCAGAGGTGGGTCCATTGACAGCTGCAGTTGCAGCAGTTGTGGTAGTGGTAGGGGCTGCACTACTTGGTGTAGATGAGGCAGCTGTAGACGTCACATTGGAGGCTAGGTAATGATGGAGTTTTGTTAGGAATTAGGATATAATGAAAAATAAACCAGTACTGCTATGTACTGAAATATTAACCAAATTTAAAAGAAATAATGATAAGTCAAATCAATTTCATAAAACAGAATAACTGAAAACAAAACAAAATTATTCATAAATCACCATAGGATTTTCTATGACAGGATACTCTACAGATACAGTACTTCAGCTAATCTATCAAATCTGTGGTCAAAATATACAGTCTAGTTGAAAATGCTTAACAAACAGCTATACTACTGTTCAAGTTCAAAATTATTGTTCATGCCTTTCTATCTAAAGCTTTTCAACATAATTTAATATTACACTTGCTATCATAAAAACATTCCTTTCAGTAATTCTAAATTATTTCTTATATACTCAAGATCTATTGCACATTCACTTTTAAAGGCTTCATAGTTTACAAAAGGAAAAATAATTTTCTAATACCATAATTATCAACTTGAATTTTACTTTTCTCATTTTAAATATATGATCAGCCTTTAAAAATACTGATAATTTTGTGTGCCTCTACAAAATGAAAATAATTTAAGCCCTTTTAAACAAACCAATATAGTATCATCATCTCTATACTGAGCAGAAGACCAATGCATAAGTTTTCTAAAAAAAAAAAAAAAACTAAAGAAGCTTTCTACATGCACTGAGTATTACTGCAAAGGATTAGTAGAGTATGCATGCATAGGTAGAGATATAAAATTTCATTAAACATGTTGCTTGTAAAAACTTTTCTAAACTACTGATAGCTAAGAAACACAACATTCAAATGAATATGTTACTCCTGAAGTCACACTCCACTTCAAATACAAAGTAAAAAAAATAAATTTTCACTTTACCCTACAAATGCTAGTAACTTATTGTAGTGTTAATATTGCTTAAATTAAGCTAAAATACTTTAGGATAATCGTCGTGTACTCTCACCTTCCATCTTGCTATCATCCTCTCCGCCCATGTCATTCTCCTGCAGTTCAAAACAATTGTGAGACAGAGTAGCTCGATATGGCAATTTCAAGTTTAATACTAACAGGTACTAAAGAGAGATTGAGAGAAACTTACAGCTATTTTCTTGTTATCTTTGTCACCCTTTGAAATTTATTTACAATGAAAATACTATATAATTCATTCACTCTTCAACATCAACAGTACTTGATAACACCTGGTCACAGGAAACTGCAAGTTAACCTACGAAAAAATTAAGCTTATCTGCTCATTATAATGAAGATCCATTAAAACATTTAACAATGTTGAAGTTCCAAAAATAAAAAGTTCTTATTATACTTATTCTACAACGCAGGAAACAGCATAGTTAGCCAAGAATAGTCATCAACACCATCATGTGAGTAACCTTCATTTTGGGAGGCCTTCTCACTCAGTACATCACATACAACATTACTGCCTCATTAATCCGAAGCAAATGAGACATTTCACTAACTGGGTTACATTGCTTTTTAGTTTATATCTATCATCTTGTCAAGTCTCAACTTAGTGTGATGCAATGCTGAAGCTTATTAGCATCTGGGTCGAACTGGACATCAATAAAACAGACAATATGGAGTGGTTAACTTCAGAGATCTTACGTATCTCAAGGGTTTCAGACTTCATGGATGATCCTCAACAACAATTAACAGATTAAGGTACATTAATGCACAATACAAAACTTTTATCTCATTATGAACAATACTGTACAAAACTGTCAAAGGATTAAATAACTACTAAATGATCAACAACTTGTACGGTGGAACAATAAAAATTCAACTGATAATGAAGCTGCTCTAAGAACCTGCCTCCTGGTTTTATCCTGTTGTACACTTATAATCATAATTCATTTTCCCATGGACACCCAGAGCACATATGTGAAACAAGACTCTTCCCACAGAAATATGACATACATTTGAATTGGGAAAGGAGTAATGATCTTCTGACTCCAATGGAAAATTGGTTCATCACTCTCAAGACAATCAAGTAGATGTGGTTACCTCCAAGAAACCTTCACTCAGGGTTACATGAAACTGAGTGCTGAACTTGTAGAAGTGATGCTGAATGTCTAGCGCAGTTACCGAAAGATGTTGATGTGATATCAACTAACAAAAGTGTTACAGAACTTGTCCTATTATAGGCCCTGAATTGAACGAAATGCTCCTTTTATTGGAACTTAGGTTCTTCTTGGTTTCTTTATAATTCATGATGATCCTTCCTGGAGTGAAAGTCAAATTGTCCTTCATTTCTTTAATCTGCTAATTACAGAATTTCACTATGCTAAACAGACTTTCTCAATGAGATGATTATTTAGTTTTTAAAAACTATTTGTAACTATATCCTGTGTCCCAAGTCAACAACATACACCTTCTATAAGTACAGAACCATTACACTAACTTAAAAAGAAATGTGTAAACTGAAGACGTGGTGCTCACATTGGAACTAACACACAGTCCCTCTGGTGACAGATACTTATCTGAGATGACTATTTTTGACTAAGAATAAACTAAACTGCGCAGTGTTGGCTTATGTAAGATATAAGGTTTGCACATTTTATGGCACAATTAGTTTGTACTACAACAAAATATTAGCAAAGTTCAATGAACAGCTAAGGGTTGCATTTCTGTTATGTATGCTTAGTTGAGTATTACAGTTGATTTCACCTTGTAACTAATATAACACACTTGTTCCAAGTACCTTATGGGACATCTGCAGTGTGCACACAACTGAAACCAACCTCAACCTCCTTTCAGGATTAGGTTGGATTTGGTCTGTACAGTATACAGTAAACATTGACAGGTGGCTAAGAGAATTAGAATGAATGACTGACTGTACAATATTTAAGGTTGAAGCCCAAGAACTGTGGCCAGGAAAGCAACTCAGCGCCATCCGAGGGAATTCGAGCACCGCTAACTTAGTAGGTTAAAATCTCAACTGGCTTAACATCAAGAGTATTATTACTTAACATAATCGCTTATTTTTGTTTAAATATTTAGCAATGTAACCTGCCTGCTACATGAAGAAGGTTCAAGGATGATATGAAATAGCTGTCAAAATGGAAAATAAATCTTTCTAAAATTAATATTCTTTCCAAACAATGAAGGCTGAAAGAATAAAATAAGTATTAGTATTAAATTCTAAGGTAAGAATCTACCATAATATGAATAGGGCTATTTTCAGAATTGCATTACAATGGATGTCATTAAAGTCTGAGGAATTACAAATGAATGCAATTCAAGATGGTCTGAAACATCACTTCCATTAACTGGAGTTCATCATTTTCCATAACATGATCTTGATTTCAACACCTGTGAAACTCAGACTGGCTATGACAAAGGAATGATAACCGATAATACTGCATCAGATTAAAACACTATAATCATCTTCAGAAATCAATACTTCATATGGTTTTTACTTAATAATTGATGTGCCTTCTGTTCAAACACCACATTGTACAAGAATAACTTTTACATGTTAATACAATGCACCCAAACTACTTTGAATCAGCATGTACCTGCATGGGTGCCGGTGAAGAGGAAGCTTCAACTGGAGTAGCAGTATTCTGAGGAGCAGGTCCTGCAGCTTCACTGCTATCCTCACGATTTGAAGGATTGCTAGCAGATCCTCCTTGGGAAGATGCTGAAGGGGGTCGCACAGGAAGACCCTGGGCACTCCTCTGTCTCTCCTCAGCTTCCCTTCGCAGGACTTCTTTCTGACGTTCAACCATAGCAGCAAATGATGCCTCGTCTAATTTGGGAGCCATAGCCTACAAAAGAAAATGTCTTCAGATTTACTACTGCATTACTAACAAAAGCAACATTACTCCCCTGCATTATTAACAAAAGCAAAATTACTCCCCTAAATCAAAAACCACACAAAACATTAACAAAGTATTAGATACCTGAGGTTATTTACCTTAACTTTCTTTAATTCACCTTGAAAACTATCCCCTGCTTCTACAAACTTTCTCTTTTTAGCCTCAAACTTTTCCTCAATTTGTTGCAGTTCAGTTTCCAGTTTTTTCTGAAAGAAAAGAAAAATTTGTTTAAAAAATTACCAACTAATCTTTCTAAAAATATTGTATCGAATAACTACCATTCCTAAGAGTGACAAACAATAAAGCAACGAGCATATATGCAAAGTTATAGGAAATGAGTATTCTGTATAAACCCAAAATGATTCTCATTGGAAAGTTTAACCAAATCACCGAGCTGAAATATTCAACCTTCATAAAGTAACATGATCCAGAAAGTTTCATAAACTGAGTTGGCAACATGGTGAAAGCTTGTACTAGGTGGGAACAGATTTTGACAAAGTTTTGCAACTTATTTAACCAGAACCATTCAGGAATTGTTAGGATTTCATTTTTTGTCTACCCATGCTCCAAGAATAGTATAGATAGAAAAGCAATCTTCCTAGCTTGTTCCATAACTAGTTGTTATTAAATCTTGGTACCGATTGTCGCTGATGTTTTTTGAGACAGACATGCTGTACTTTTTGTGCCCATGTCTGCTGGCATTTTAAAACAGAAAGAAGTAAATACAGCACAAAAAAAAATTATCTACTCTGTGATTTAGTCCTTTTGAATCAACAGGCATCTGAATGCTGCCTGCCTCTTGATTTTTCAGGATAACCTTCATTTACAAATTTTAATACAGCAAATGGCAATTTACTACAGAGAACTATATGCTTAATGGACTTCTCTATGCCACAAGTCAATCAAACAAAACTTCTCCATGCCTGTAATTCCCACCTGGTGTGACCACTTGTCACTTTGCCAACCTCAAGCCAAGAACATTTCATAAACATGTACATTTAAGCCCAAACACAGTCTTAAGTTTCCCTAACTTTTGAATAATGCCAATTTTTGTTTAGTATAATGATCTGGTCTTTGGAACCTAACCATACAATAGTGTTAAGTGAGGAATGGATCCTGATAAAGTTTTCAATATTTTTCCAGATAAACTTGTCTCTTATTTCTAATAATCCCTATTGCTTGCTTTGTTGACAGTTTTACAGTCGCATTCTAATGTCAGGCTCACAGATGGCACTAGTATTCACTTCTGTTTTGCGGACAAAAAACAGAATGCAAAAAAGCAAATAAGATACGAAATTGTAAAGCATTCAAGGTGCATTATCCTTACCCAATACAAAACAACTAAATTGTCTTACCTGATGCATTGTTAAAGACTGGACTTGTCGACGCAGAACAGTAAGACGCTGGCTTGTCACTACAGACCTCACATCTGGAACCACTGTGTCACTAAAAATTTCATTGATCAAGCGATGATTACGTACATATCTTGCATGAGAAACGTGTTTAACACTTAATCCATCGTCATAATCTGGAAAAAAAAAAATGTTCAGTATTAAATGTCACTAAATCTATGTATGGCCATATCAACAGACAAAAAATAATACAACACTTAAAGAAATTGATCACATACCATCCTCATCTTCCGCTGGTTGGATATCAATCCGTCTGTCAAGTTTGGTACCAACAGCTGTAGAGCTGGATGAGCGGTCCAGGACTTCCTTCTCTTCCACTGCTGCCGTTCCTGCTGGGTGGTAAAACCCTAATCAGTAAAGAAACAATGTGATTCATCAGCAAGTGTAATAAAATAAGTAATTTACTTATGAATAACATTACTAGGGTACCTTAACTTTTCAAATATATTATGACATATTTACAGATTTCAGTCATACTGAAGTCTTTTTAGAGACAAAAAGATGAACAAATTTTACCTGATCATTCATAAGCAAAACAATTTCTGTCAATACTTACTAACTAGCCAGTCTACAATTAAACAGAAACTATTCTATGTAAAAGTTGTGTTATATATGTTAAGTAAGAGATACAGCAAATCGCCATTCAGTATGCAGCCTAAACTTCAAATCAGCCACCCGGAGGCCATAATACTTTTCTGATTAAAATCTAAAATAACAAATAGGTCTTCAAAACAACCAAGAAAAAAGGACTCAAAAAAAAAAAAATTACATGACATCAACTCATAACTGTAGTGTATCCGTAACCTGTAGGTAATACCAACTTGAACATATATCAACATGTACTACAGTAACTTCACTTCAAGGTTATTTAAAAGACGAATACCAAACTAAACTGGTAAGAAAAACCACCTTAATGCTGTAGTTGATATAGTTAGTAAAAAGTTCAAATCTATTTTCATGGTTGCTTTCCAAAACCTTTCCCATTTTTCTAAAATATGGACATACTCTAACACACCTACCACGAAGCAAACAAGCAACTGTGAAAAATCTGAACTGACTCAAGACAACACTGATAATTACAGGAAGAGGTGTAAGAAGCTCATCAGAAACTTATTGCAATTACAGTACATGAGAAATGTATAAAAAGAAAGTAAAGTTTATTTAATGATCTTTTCTATGTTCTCTGAGAAAATTGTTAGAAGTTTCAGTAAAATAAATTCTATTATTAGATGTCTCAGCATTGTATGGGATAATTAACCATATCATGCAAAGAGAATAAATGAAAAAAAGAAATACATCTTGTCGGAAAAACACTAAATGCTCTTCAATACCATCTAGAGAATTCCTTTCCCTAAAAACAGACCCTAACTTTCCCATTCTGCACTTGACACTATGGTCTTGGCCTGTTTAATGGAGTATCAATCTTTGACTCATTAATGACAAATAGTTACATGTTTACACATGTTATGTAAATTCTTTTACTTTAACATTTTTTATCAAGAAATTATACAATATTATCATCATAAATGAATATATCAATTGTTCACCTAGTGTAATCCGCAAAAATAGTAAACCAGTTACGGTTAAAATTTTTCAAAACTTTGAGAGTAAACCGTTCACTCTTAGCTTGAATAGTTTACTAGTAAACAGAAACCTTATTCAAGATGTTCTATGGGGAAAAGTTTCAAATCATCCAACTATTTAGCTGTCTAATTCTTTCAATATATCTTCTTGATTCTTTCCTGTTTCCTTAATATTCTCTCTCTACCATACTTATCTACGTTTTTCAAAGGCTGGTTTTCCAATCTAGTACTTTTACATCTTACAAATAAATCAAAATGGCATTTAAATAAAGACAAAAGAAAAATACTTTGTTAGGTGTTATTAAATTTGGTCTTCAAAAGGACTGAATGCTTTATGTTATAATCCAAACAGTCTGAGCTTGTTACACACAGCTTCCTACAATAATCTAGGTACCTCTGACAAAAGCAAGATTAATCTTTACTCATTGCTGTATAAGAGTACTGAATCTGTAGATGACTGCTCAACATGTGACTTACAGGATGATTATCCAGGAAAGCATGTTGAGAACATTTAAGAATTTTAGTGCCTCTTCTGACTGACTGACTTGCAGTATTTTAGCTACATATGACACAAAGATCTATATGGAATAAAGAATAAAACTTCCTATTGATCACTAATCATTTTCTATATTACCCACTGAAATGTTATGAATATACATGACAAATAGATTTACTCACTGAACATGAAATGACTAAAAAGTTATCTTACTTCAGACACAAGTACCCGTACCCCTTCAAAACTTTTCATGTACTGCTTAACTTTTCATGCCCCCTAAAAAAAAGAACTATACATTTAAGAAAGGCTATGAAAGGTATTTTACCTACATCAAGTACAATAAAGTTACAAATATAAACAATTCCATACCATTCGAAACGGAGAAATTGATAACCTTTAAACCATGATGACATGTCTTGTGAAGATGACCGAGAGTCTGAGATGATTCTCAAACTAAACTCTAAAATTAACTGAAGTGAATACAAGAACAAATGATCTAAATAAAAACAACACTGAACAGTATTCCATCAGACACTGCAGCACTCTTTATGATTCTACCTTACAAGGTCTAAAGGTTAAGCCAATTCCATCATCTCAAAAATAAAATAAATAAAACAATGCAGTATTTGATACACTAAAGAACATTTAAATATATTAATTTTTTAAACTGATCCCATTATCTGCTGCATAGCTATAATTCCTATTTGATAAAAGAAAATATTTTCCAGAATCGAGAACAAATAAATTGTGCAAAAAATTGTGTAATTAGTCTAGATTTGCTCTAGAATGAAACTATACATTTGGGCTAAACACAGAAAGAAAAATTCAGAGAAATACTGAATATACATATAGCTCACAGAACATTAAATAAGGACAGAATAAATGAGGCTATCAATGTGAAATAACTACAAAAAGCCCAAATCTTATTTGTCTCCTATACAACTATTATGGTCTGAAGTTATTTTTCCCTTTTATCTGTATGGTCAATAAGAGAAAGTTAATTTTTGTGAGAATCTATTTCCACATCACTGGACATATCCTGTCTACTGAATTGATTTGCAGTAGTTATCATAGGTAAACAGAAAAATAAATTCAAAAAGCTGGGTTAAGGATAAAAAAAAATGATGTAAAAGAAAACAAAATGTTCTGGTATTTGTATGTAGCAAAAAAAACAGACATTTTGCCTACTCCAGTGATCTATTAAGACTATCATACACCATGCATTCCCACTTCTCCAACATCACAAACTCAAACATAGATTCCTACATATAAAAAGTAGGAAGAACGAGTCATTTGTCATATGGAAAGTATTATATCAAGACAAAATACATTACTGACAAATCTCTTGTGTATATGCAACAAAATGTTTTTGTATTTGTTTGTATTTTTTAAAAACAGACATTGTGCTTACCCTAGTGATCTTTAAAGACTACTACCACATACCCTGCATTCCCACTTCTCAAACACAACAGAATCAAATAAAAACTCCTGCATATTAAAAGTAAGAACAAATCTCTTGTTTTTGCACAAAGTATGGCATATGCTTTACCATGTACATGTAGTCTTGAGTGAAAAATGTTTGCAACTCTTGTAAAAGTTTCCTAGCCTAACACAACAATATTTCCAAAGGTGATAGGAGAAATGGAGAGGTTTACTAAAATATAATTCACTGCAAATTTTAATGTACCGTATATACTCGTGTAATGTTCCGATATTTAAAGGCCAATTTTATGGCTTAAAATTTTGGGGTCGAACATTACATGAGGTATAGTTTTGGAAACTGGCAGATTTTGAAACTACAATAGAAGTGGAAAGTTCGTACAGGGTGATGAGACACGCACAAACTTATCTCTATTTCTTAAAGATCCCCTCCCATTGTTTTCAAAGGAAAACATTGATTTTTTGATTCGTATTCCTGTGAAAATGTCTTCCTATCTATAATGTTTTGAACACTCAATATTGGTGTAACCTTGGCACAAAAGCTGCGATATTTTGCCAAATTGTCGCTTGTGCACCTCACAGAGACATCCTGAAGATCGTCTGGATACTCTTCTTTCACTTTGCGAGCTATAAGGGAGGGCTCTTTTTCCAATACACGCTCTATTTTGCGAGAAACTCTAAGAAATTTTTCTGGGATGCCCAAACCTAGGAAGAGCTGTTGGAATACTTGACTCCCCACTTTCATGATATCTCACCCAGCACCTCTGAACTACTCTTTGCTTTAATTTAAGCTTTCGGCTATGAGCCCAGATCTTAGCCCCTCTTTGTAAAGGGTTATGATAGCAAAAACCCCATCTCTTTCCAGTTGTTTGCCTGGAGCCATGGGACTCGAGAAAAATAGCACTGAATGTCAGAAAATCACGCTCAAATGCATTGGAATTTGTAAACAAAAGATTGCTTACTGAAGCCCATCAGTTTTACCGGAGTGTTAGTAATAAATACCACTTAGTCATTTTGTGTCGGGGAAACACCAGTTAAGGTGCCAAGCAGTCAAAAAATAAATTTTTTCCCTTTGAAAACAATAGGAGGGGATCTTTAAGAAATAGCAATATGTTCGTGCATGTCTCGTCACCCTGTACGAACTTTCTGCTCATTGTAGGTTAAGCCTATGCTTTGGATTTCCCAACAATGGAAGTCAACAAAGTAGCATTTCCTTCCACAGAAGCTGACAAACTATTTTTATTATTACAGTATTTTATCATTGTTAATGTTGTTTCTATATTTACAGCTGTTCCAAGCTATAATAAGTGTAGCCTACATTTCTCAAATGTAAACAAGTATTAGCTGCCATTTGTATTTCATCAGCTGATCTCTCTTTACTTATGATTCACAAAGAATTGTGCAATTAAAATTCAGCAGTAAACTTCCTGTATGTATCTGACGACATACTGAAGGGTACTAAGTAAAAATATTTTTAAAACTTTTGATATAAGGAACAGTAACAGGGCAACAGAGTTAAAAGAAGAGTGGAATTGGGTAAAATGAGATTAAAGAATAGAAATGAATGGTTATTATACTGTTTGCTAGTTTTAGTGGTTGAAGAGGGATTAAAGAAGAAATGTATGATGATTACACTGTAACTAGCGAACCGCTAGTTACAGTAGTTGCTTGGCAAGCTTGCAGTAGTTATGACAAAACAATTGTAAATAAAGGAGGTCGGAAGTTTTTTTTTCTTTTGTTTATTATAGTTAATTTTAATGACTTAACATGAGTATATACTGATTTCCTATACATTTTATAGGCATATTCTAAGCTTTTAGCTTTTTAGTTTAACTCAATTTTTAGATGTCAGAATCTTAGTCTAGGCTATGGTAGCGACTGCTAACACAGTCTAGGCTACAATCACGTTTTGATTCCAAATATATAGAAACAAAGCCTAGGCTTATTGCCAGAATCAAAACTTGAACATTACATGGGGAATATGCTAAAATCCTAATATATGCAGTAAAGCACTGGGGGTCCAACATTACATGGAGTGGAATAATACACGAGTGTGTACGGTAATGTACATAATACCAGCCCCTTTACTGAGAGCTAGAGTTACTACATTAACTTATATGCCATGTAATAACTGTTTGCTAGCTGCAGATTAAGAATGTTATATCTGGTAGTTTTACATATGTGAAGAAAAACAATGAAGGTCTTCAAGAAACATGTCAGATAATCAAATCTTTCTACATCTTTTCTGCATTTACGAGACTGAAAAAGTTTTTTTTAATAGTTTATCTTAAATTTTTAGTTTATTATGTAGTAATAAATTCAGCAACAATTTCCTTTCTATATTTTTCATTAAACATTAAAAAGGAAAATGAGACCTTGTGATAAGTCACAAGTACCCTAAGAATAACCTATTATGACTCCACTGACTGACTTTGAATTAATATGGCCCTGCTGAACTTCATGAAAACAGATTAGTACTACATTATATAAATGAAATCAATTAAAAGTTTAAACCCTCCTTATCTTTTAATTCCTCATTACTTGGCAAATGGTAAATTTGTTATCAGTATGGCAAATGGTAAATTTGTTATCAGTAGGGCCCAACCGAAAACCCTTGGCAGACCTACGAAGAAAAACTTACTGAAACTAAGATATGAACTGCAAAACTCGCTAACATAACAGCCTAACAGAAGGCCTCAATCTGAGTCTGAGTCCTAGACTACTAACATGGAATAAAACAATGTAACTGAAATGAGCTGAAAACTAAAGCAAGAAAATCTGAGGATGCTACACAACCATATGGGATGGGAGGAATGGAAAAAGATTGAAATACTGTGGAAAAAACAATGTACTTGGAGCTATAAGAATTGTATGAGTAACCTTCAGGAACTACTAAAACAAGGGCAAGTTTCTTTCACTACTAATAACTGTCACTCACATTAGTAGGCTTAAATTTTAAAACAACATGACAAGCTTCATATTTCTTTATATCCTCACTGATATATCTTTCTCTTAAATGACCAATGACTTTGTTACTAAAAATCCTTTTCTAAAACTTAATAAGAAATGCAACACCAAGAGTAGTAAATACGAAACCCCATTCTGTAGTGTTTACTTACACTTTAAACAATATGAAAATTCACATAAACAAAATTCACTGATATGAAGAAGTACAACTTTTAAAACCACCAAAAAAGATTCTTTCATTATCTGAGAAATGCTTTACAGCACACACACAATAGTTGATGCAGTGTTTCAGATGAAAAAGGTAGTGGAAAAATGTTTAAATACACAAAATGATGGGAAAACAAAAACCAGATTCATACTCACCCTTTGTTTTGGCATTCAAGTATGCCTGATAACTCGGCGAAGCATGATATGTTTTCATAGCCTTTTCATACTCAAGCTGCAAAACAAAAACCACAAATGCAAGTACTGTAGTTTACAACAAGTGAAAATGCTGTCAATGTGCTAAGAATGGCGATTAAAGTGCAACAAGACGAAATAAATTTACAAAAGAAACCCATGTTATTTTGTTAATGTTGTATGTTGGCAGAATAAAAAAAAATCTAACAACGAAGGACGAAGAACAACAGGAGCAAAAGGAATCCCATTCTAATTAATTTCAAAGTGAAGCTGCATGCAAATTACTCTCCACATACAAGCAATGCCACAGCAGTACCAAACACATGCAAGAACTAAAACAGTGACAGAAACTCAGAAAGGATTACGTCAAGGTCTGTGACAAGATGCTAATTCTAAGGCGCTCTCAGCTGACTGTTTTAGCTAGTACCATAAGCTACACACTGACATCCAAGTTCGGTAAATCTGTCATATCACTAAATTACACTCCAAAGTCTCAAGTTCAAAATGTAATTCAAAAGTGAATACCATGACTGTTAGTTTCCTAACATAATACCTATATACTCGTATATAAAGTTGGATGTGGGCCAAGCTGCTGAAAAGCTTAATCATCAAATTTTTCATAATTTTACAAGAAACAATACACTTTGTCTTAAATATAGAAGGATTCAATGAGCATAATATATATTAAGTGTTATGCATTACTTACATGATTTTGACAATATGAATGGTTGTACATATAGACTATGCCCAATTACACTGCTCACCTAATTTTCTGCATGCCAAAATCAAGGCCCTACTTTTGTGTTTTATTCATTAACACTGACCACAGCATTCTGGAAATCTTTCTGAACTTACCAAAGCTACTGAAGATTTCACAACTGCCCACTATAACTAATTCTCAGTTTGTATAAAAAAAATTACTGGATGAAAGTTGGAAGAACTTGTGATCCTGAAATTGTATGTGCTAACTTGAAAAGACACATGGAGTTTCCAGAATTACGTCAATCTATCTGTCAAGTAAGATGTCTGGTCAAGTAAGATGCCTGGACTTTTAAGAATTACACTGTAATTCTACTTGCCATGTTAAATGCAAACTGTGGATGACAAAGAAAAGAAAAAATTTCTTTTTTACCTACAATAATGTTCATGTAAATTCAGCAGTCATGACAAACAGCAAGTGCTTAAGAGCTCACTACAGAACATGCAACATCAAATTAAGATCAGAAGTTGTCTCGGTATGAGACCATGCACTTCTAACAGAATAAAGAAAAATTCTGAAAATCACAAAATATAGTTAACTTATTTTCACTGAATGAAGGCCATAAATGAAAATGGTACATAATGCCTTCCAGAATTTCCCTTTGTAGCCTTAGTAAACCTTCACCATCAAAGGGGCATGCTCAAGTGAAAAACAGGAATGATTTCAATACATCATTCCACTTGACCACACGATATGTATAACCCTACGGTGCTGCTGCCTTTAATAGGAGCGTCAAACTCTCTTATTATGGTGCTGCTTTGGCCCCAATCCCGGCTTCCTATAACCTACCTTTGGACTTGGCCGCCAGATACTGTTGGTAGGCAGGCGAGTTGTGATACACCTCTAGAGCCTTAGTGTATTCAGCCTGCAAATCAAAGGGAGTCAGCACGTGACATACCCAATGCTAGTGGTCTGAAACAGACCTGTACCCAGCAGTTATAATTTTTTTTTTTTTAAATAGCAGCAGCACTGAGTGTCGTTTGTAACTGTACGAAAAGGGAAAAATGCTCTCTGGTTACTAGATATGGCATAAATTTAAATAACTATTCAACTGACACTGTTTACTGCTCATACTTTTCTAATTAATCTCTTTACCAAGATACTCCAACCATTCCTGTGGTCAACATAGTAACGTATAACAAAGCCTATAACTGAATCTACTTAAAATGAGTTGGTAATAACAGTGAACATTCACTTGTGATAAAATAAATCTACAAACAGAAGCATGGCAATGCAATCAAACAGACTTACTCAATGAAACAATATTAAGCAAATCCCCATCTGCCTATATACTGGAACAAACATACCACATCCAAATCACGTAAAAAGAATATTAAAATTCTATCAGCAAAAAGCACATTTGTAAGGGTTATGATTAATTTAGTTTCTGAGGTCACAAGACAACAGCAGAACAAGGCTTTACCTTCTGAATATGAGAAGCACAAAAACATGACATTTACCTAGCTCTTCCCCTTTTAGTGCTCTCAGAGCAGGTTTCAAACAAATAGCAAAAACCCTATACAGTGAATTATTAAAAGGTACTTGAGGTTTCCTTAAAGACAACAATCACTAAAAGTTTTGGTAAACAATTTTAACATCCTTCGTCATTTGGTTTCATAACCTTCAACATTATAAAGGCGTAATGACTTCTTGACAAAATGCACAAGCACTCTTTCTATGCACTGAGTAACTGGGAATCTCATATCAAATGCATGAATTTTACATATGAAACTATCCCTACACACTACAACATACAAGCAACTGCTTACACGGGAAAATCTCATTTCTTAACTGCATAAACAAGACTGCATAAAAAAATTTTGAATTAGTACTGCATATCCTAAAAAATTCTAATAATTCTGAAATGCCAAGAATTTTATTGTAAAGTTCAGGATGCTTATTTTTTATGAGTATTTTCTTTAAGTTCACACAGCCATGTATAAGACTAGTTGTAATTCTGCTTCAGAGTTAGGTTTTCAAAGTAAACTTACAACTAACTCTACTATGCTATGAAGTTTTCTAATCTGTGTCACTATTTCAAATACATCCCAAGCTAGTTATTGCTTTCATCACAAATTTCAGTGCTCTGCTTTGTCCTACACTTATTAATATCAAATCTAGCATCTAGCCATCACTTTCAATTGATCTACCCAAGTTTTTTTCCAACAACTTGGGTTAAAATACAAAGATTACATTGGAAATAGCTGGCAAGTCAGTTCACAGACAACATGAAAATACAAAAGATGACATCAAGGATAATGCATTCACAAACATAAGAACTACATAGAAAGACCTCTCATACTACGTCATTAATATAACCATGACCCTAGAAATCCTGAGAATTTTCAGTGTCCCGAGGTTTGGGTAACAGGTTGGCTAAATTTAATGAGTCCTTGCTCAAACTGCTGATCTAAAAAACTAGTGGTTTCCAAAAGGGGAGTATACTGCTGAGCCACAATGTTACCCAAAGCTCAAGAGCCTGGTTCTGTGTGCTTCATACCCACAACAAATGAATTCATGAAAGGTAACTAACTTGAAGAAATGACAATTACACCAACACTACAATCATTCCCTTCACCTATAACCATGCAGTTCTAAACTTCATACCATACTTAGTGAAAACAGCAAATAAAATGCAGAGAGTTTAGATTGAAATATCAAGTACAGGTAATCAAATACTATTATGGGAGTATTAGTTTCTAAGTTTTTAAACTTCCTTGGAAACAATAAGAATGAATGAAAAAAAATTAGGAATACCACACCCAAAGGAAATGCTACATATAAATCTTAGAAAGTTTTCTTGTGATACACTTAATAATAAACAGCTCTTAGCAAAAGAACAAATCCTCAACAGTTTAGATACAAGGAATGCTGTAATTCTGCAAGTACGTACAGGTATATTTGGCACTGGGAAAATCTGTTTTTTAGCAACCTAAATAAAGGATTTCACTTCAACATAAATTAAAATTTTAGATATCAAGCAGTAAAACATGACTTTAAAAGATGCATGCCAACATGTGGAATGTCAGTTATTGTGTATGTAATTATGATATATCAAATGATCCACAAGTAATACAAAGTTCTATAATTCTTTCACAGTTGAAATATCTTAAAAAAACTATCTCCCAACCTCTAAACCTACAAAATAGCATAATTTATGCTGGGAACTCTGAATCTACTCTGTTCTGGAAAAAAAAAAGTGATTTTACATAGTTTTATTATATAATCCAAATGCTTCACTTATCAAATGAAAGTATTTTCTAAAAAGAAGACACAAATAATGCAATTAGGATACTTCTTTGGCATACCTATCAACAAATAACTCAAAAGTAAATACCAGTTATGGCAGGAAAAACCAATAAAGACGCTACTGCTGTGGTCTAACGGCTAATCTGGTGAATAGTTTATATATATCATCCAGCCTTGAGGAGGCAGATCATACACCATGTCACCTTGGGTCATTCTAGTTGTCCTCTTATACTTCAGCATTAAGGATGCACCAGTTATGCTGGTTCTTTTGGTCTAAAGAAGAATTCTGGGAGATCTGACCCTGAATATTTTTAAAGGGAGGTCTGGTACATTTGCATTTAAAATAACAATGATAAATCCTGACAACAACTAAAACATATAACCTATCTCTACTATAAGGCATCCTGACAAATTTTATATACTATATATAACTTGTTTACTACCAAACTTTTTTTCTGTAGGGTTTACTGACTGCTATGTGCCTTGCATGGCACACTGTTTGAGTCTTCAAGGTTCTTCGCAGCATTTGGCCCAAGGTCGCTCTGGTCCAACTTGCGTCCATTATTTTATATGTTTTACTGCACCCCCTTACTTTTACCACATATTTCTGGAGAAACTGATGCTTGTATTACAGTGTGTGAGTTGGGGAAGGTGAGCTTGCTGAAGGCCTAAAGCCGCTGCCTGGTCCTAAGCCCAGGTCCTCATATCAACATTAAATTTTTATTAACCTTGCCATTTTCTCAAAGTTAAAATGAAGTGTGTTGTTTGTTCATAAAACACTTTGTTATCCTGTTCTTCTTCTATTTGATATTATTTCTCTTCTACTATTCTTTTACAATTATTAATCTTCTTCCCCCTTACAACTTTTTCTCTAGACTACATTTGGAGCATAACCTAGTTAAAAAGGAAAACAGTATACTCAACTGTCAAACATCATTCACTGTTTGTTTGAAGTTTTGTACAGCGGAGGCCCTAAAGTAACAATAAACATCATCAAGCTGAATACAAGATATTTCTCTCACTTGAACCACCTACTGATGCAGAGGCAGACACAGCTGTTGTCATTCTTTGGGGTGGTGAAAGAGCCAATAAAGTTCTTCTTAGCACTTTTGTCAATTCTGATACTTTCTCTTATGTTTTAATATAATACAGTGCTAAAAAATTTCCACCAACTGTTAATACTATTCTGCTCAATTCTTCTCATGTCTTTATAATTCTGCTTTGCTCTCCTACGCCTCATATTAATTACTTTGCATTTTATTTGTATATTTTAATCTGCTTCCTCAAAGACATACCTAACACAGAAAAAAATTGCTACTTTTAGAGAAACTCAATTTTACTTTTTTCTGACCAAAATTGGGCACCTCTCAATACAATTCATTACAACAATCACCATCAATATATCACCACAAGAAGTTTTCCTTTTACAGTGCCTTTACATCAGGAATGAAGTTATAAGAAGAGAAAGATAATCACTACCATCCAACATACTGCCTAGCCCTACTGCTCTTCCCATCATATTATTTCACCTTGTGGTATTGCAAGACCAGTGGCAATTGCCCTCCCTACATTCTTCTCTGTTACTTAAATTAGGCACCCTACCCATAATCAAACACTCTCTTTAGTTTACTGGCCCTTACCATCACTGTCAACATATCAGCCTATTTCTAATACCCTAATGCTAAAATTTATATTACTTCCTGTACTGGCTTTTAGGAAAGAATAAACAGAGAAAGAATCTAGGTGTTGTTTATATCGAACTCTTTCAAGGAAGCCAGTACGGGATAGCAGTTTTTGCCAAAGACTGCATGATAAATAATATAGACATCTATGGCAACTCCTAAAACCTACGTTATGTCTGCAGCTTCATAAGCATCCTTTTAATTCATGAAAAACTATAGTAGAAAAAATACAACAATTCTGAGTATTAATGGCTTCAATAAAAACAGGTTTAAACCTGATTTATATGTTTTCAAACCCTAACATTTCAATTTTTTGTCAATTACTTGAAAGATACCAACTGAAATAGATTTACAGTGACAAAATGGCTAAAAAGGATGGATGCTCAGCACAGTTGCCACTTCCAATACTGCTTTAAAGAGGCTAAGCAACTTTGCAATATGTCAGTGATATCAAAATCACATATATACCCAGTAAAATAATAAAAAAAAGAAAATAAAATAACTGTACTGTTATCTCTCATATGCTGAAGTAAAACAAAAGTCCCAAAGAAGAAGAACACATATAGGCAATAAAAGATATTATTCCTTACCAATCATACCTGGACCTGTTCCATTTACTTTATAAGATAAGGGTTACATACACTATACTAGAACCACAACCTTCTTTACAGTACCCAATACATAAACATGACATTTTTATGATAAAAGAAAGTTTTTTATATACTTACCCAGTAACTACATAGCTATTAGTTTGTAACTATCACGGCAGTTCAACATTTGAAATTCGCGGTAACGAGCTATTGCTTTTGGTGCAGGTAACTAGACCCCGCCCACTTTCGGGGAAGAATAGGTACAACAGTGCTGGAGAGCTCAATTTGTTTGTGCCCTATGTCCATGAGAGGGGAGGCAGGAGGGCTTTGATCATGTGATTACTTGTTAAGTATACATAAAACTTTATCATAAAAATGTCATTTTTATATAAAACTTTATCATAAAAATGTCATTTTTATATAAAACTTTATCATAAAAATGTCTTTATATAAGTAACTTACCAAGTAACCACTCTATAGCTGAATCCCACATTGACAGGAGGTGGGATGCATGGACATGTTCTACTCAAAAACACTTAGTAAAGGAGATGAATTTGAAATCGAAAGATAGCTAGCAGCATTGGTGTAATGCTTGTTGTAGCCTTACCTGGTGAGAGAGCTGCAGCAGGAAGATACTGCCTCTGGTTGGCGCTCATCTCAACCTGCAGTGACGCGGCAGTAAAGCCGAGGGTCGTCTCTTCTTCAGTGGGAAACCTTGAAGACAAGGAGTACTCCGAAGGCCGACAAGACTTTACAAAAAAACAAGTGCCCTTGCCCTGGGTGCAGTATATAAACACAACCAGAAATTTGTTACCACACAACATTAAAAACAAAAACCACCACCCATGCATTAAAAACAATGACTGGTGGGTACTCGACATCCTTAACAAGGTGAGGAGATAGAGGAATAGAAGGGATACCTCCTATCCTTCTTCCCCCAATACCATGCCAGCCATGGCCAGTGGACCTAACATACTGCAATTGTTATAAACTGTCCCTACATTGCGCAAATAATTGGAGGTGAACACTGACTTTGACTTCCAGTATGTTGATTGGAGAATCGTAGAAAGCAACAAGTTGTTCTTAAAAACCAACGAAGTGGCAACTGCTCTTATTTCATGAGCTTTGACTTTAAAAACAGGGAGAACGTCCTCTTGAATTTCCGTGTGTGATTTGAAAATAACACACTTTAGAAAGAAGGCTAAGGCATTCTTAGATAACGGACGTGGGGGGTTCTTCACTGAACACCATAGATGCCGAGAAGGATCTCTGATCTTCTTGGTTCTATTCAAGTACTGCATTAGAGCTCTAACTGGGCAAAGAGCTCTCTCCTGGTCTACTGGCCCAAGGATATCCTTTAAATTCCTGATCGTGAACGAATGACGCCAGGGGTTGGACGGGGTCTCGTTCTTTGCCAGGAATCCAAGCGCAAATGAGCAGACCGCGTCTCCCTGCAAAAAAACCCACTGTCTTACTGAAAGCACATAATTTGCTGATCCTCTTTGCAGTAGCTAAAGCAACAAAAAAGAGAGTCTTCCTGGTTAAATCATGCAGCGATAAGGAGTCGGGGTTCAAATGGAGGGCTGGAGAGCCATTTGAGGGTGACATCTAGATTTCAGGCAACTGACATAGACTTCTCTTGCTTGGAAGTGTCTAAGGACTTAATCAAATTGCTTATGTCTTGATTAATAGAAAAATCCAGACCTCTATGTCTAACCACGGAGTTTAACATAGACCTATAGCCTCTGAAAGTGGAGGTAGCTAAACCTCAAGAGGACCTCAGAAACACTAAAAAATCAGCATTCTGTGCTACAGAGGTTTTATAAGAAGAGACATCATGTCTTTGGCACCAGCTATGAAAGACTGTCCACTGCACCTGGTAGACATTAGCGGAAGACTGACATCTGCACTTAGCGATTGCTTCAGCAGCTTTTCTTGAAAAGTCCTTCGTTCTGACATGTTCCCTGACAGTCTGAAGCCTGTCGGAGCAAGAGTGGATAAGCCTTGATGGAACTGATGGAAGTGAGGCTGCTTTAGAAGGCTTCTCTTCTGTGGCAGAAGTCCGGGAGAAGTCTGTTAGGGACTCTGAGAAGGTCCGGGAACCACTTCTTCTGTGGCCAAAACGGAGCTACAAGAATCATGGGTGTGTTGTTGTGAGTCATGAACTTTGTTAGAACTTCTCTCAACAGTGGAAAGGTATACACATACACTTCTCTGAACAGTGGAAAGGCATACACATCCAAGTCTGACCAGTCCTGGAGCATGGCATCCGTCGCCCATGCCACAGGGTCCAGGGCTGGGGAACAGTGAAACGGAGAGGCGATGGTTGCTCGATGTTGCAAACAGATCTATCCATGGCTTTCTCCACCATTTCCACAGGTCGGTGCACCCCTGCGGATTCAGTGTCCATTCTGTCGGTAGGACCTGTCTGCAGCGACTTAATTAGTCCGAAAGGACGTTTAACTTGCCCTGGATGAAGTGAGTTAGTATTCTGGTGTGGTTCTTCTGTGCCCAGAGAAGAACATCCTTGGCTGCTTCATAAAGGGAGAAGGAGCAAGTCCCTCCCTGGTTCTTGATATAGGGTAAAGCGGTGGTGTTGTCTGAATGGACTGTGACTGTTATGTTGTACGTTGCAGTCGTGAAATGCACAGACCATGTCCTGGAAACTTTCCAGTTGTTTAAAAAAGCCCCCAACCCAGATCCAAAGCGTCTGAGTACAATGTTAGGTCGGGGCTCAGAGGCTGCAGTGACTTTCCTACTAAAAACCTCTCTTCTGCAAGCCACCATCAAAAGTCCTCCTTGATTTTGGGAGTGATGCAGAAAATGAAGGAGTCTGGGAGAGTTTTCCTGTGCCAACTGGCCTTTAGGAAGAATTGCAGGACTCATGTGTAGTCTTCCTAGAGGCACAATCTTCTTGATGGATGAGTGTGCCCAGCAGACTCATCTATTCGTTGGCTGTGCATGACCAGCAAGAAATGAAGTTCCTTACTTTCTGAAGGCAGGCTTGGATTCTTTTGTGGAATAGAAAAGCCTGAAAAGTCAGAGCATTGATCCTCATCCCCAAATAGAGAATCGATTGTATCTGAGCTAATTGAGACTTCTGAAAATTGATTAAAAGGCCCAACTCTTGAGCAAGCAGAAGTGTCTTTTGAACGTCCTCCGTACATCTTGTTCTCGATGAGTGTAGTAGCCAGTCATCCAAATACAGACAGACGTTAATAACCATGAGATGGATGCATTTCGCAACCGGGCCGAGAACATGGGTGAAAACTTGCGGAGCTAAAGAGAGGCCGGAGCACAGAGCTCTGAACTGAAGGACTCTGCCCTGCAATACAAAACTTAAGATACTTCCTGGAGTGCAGCTGTACTGGAACAAGGGAATACGCGTCCTGCATGTTGATCGTCACCATCCAGTCTCCCTGATGAATGGCCGACTGGACTGATCTGTTCATTTCCATCTTGAACTTGGTGGTCTGCACAAAAAAGTTCAATGCGCTGACATCCAGGACAGGTCTCCAACCTCCCGACGCCTTGGGAACATGAACAGTCGGTTGTAAAATCCTTCTGAGCTTGAGTCTTCGACCATCTCTACACCTCTTTTCCTGAGTAGAGATGAGACATCTTCCTTTAGGGCCAAAAGCCTCTCCGAGCCTACTGAGTAGACTGTTAAGCTGATGGGTAGGATGTCAAAGGAGGTTTTTCCCTGAATGGGATGGCATAGCCCTCTTGGAGGATTTTGACTACTCAGGGTTCTGCGTTCCTGGCTTTCCATCTGGCCTCACTTGTGAGAGGCCGGTTTGGAGGACGACTTCTTGTCTGGTTGGACTGACCACAGGTTTGAGTGAGGACGGGGCTGAAACTTAGCTCTTTCACTTTGAAAGGGCTGCTGCTGCAGCAGGGAGACAGTCCTTGTACTGAACGAGACTTAAGCACCATGGCTTGGTTCCTTGGAACGCCTTGTAGACTGCATTAAAAGGTCTTGTGTCGACTTCTTCTGTAAGTCCGATGCGACGTGCTCTCTGTAGATCTCGGGAATAAGGCTGAATGATCCAAGAGAGCGAATAGGACAGCCAACCTCTGAGAGGGAGTGACACCTTTTGTGGTATAAGTATACCACAGTTTTCTCTTCTTGAGAACTCTCATGGAGAATAAGGCAGCCAGCTCTTGGGAGCCATCCCTGATGGCCTTATTCGCACATGAGAGCACTCCCAACCTATCTGATGAGAAGTTCTCTTGAATGTACTACAGTCCTCTATCTTCTTGGTTAAGGGCCCCCCCCAAAAACAACCCTTTTCCAGTCCAAGAAGCTGAAAGCTTCTAAGACTTTGAAGACATTTCTCCCTAAATGGTCTACAGGCAGTCCCCGGTTATTGGCAGGGGTTCCGTTCTGACAGCTTGATGATAAGCAAAAATCGCCAATAACCGATAATCTGCGATTTTCGGCTCTTAATGGCACCGATAACCTGAGATCAGCGCCTCTGTTAGGTATGTACAGGCACCAATACCCAATCATTGGCACGGACAAGTGGAAATTGGTGATTTTCGGAAGCAGAAATTGGTGATTTTCGGCACTGAAAATCACAGATTTTCCTCGCTAGACAAGCCCCATAAAACCGGATCGCCAATTACCGGGGACTGCCTGTAACTCCAAGGACGTGACCATGATCTTCGCAGAATTAAAAGTAGATCTCTGTGCCGAGTCAACAAGGCTGGGGAAGTCCCCCTGGGAGGAGGCAGAAACTCCAAGAGAAGGAGCTTCTCCAGTTGAATATGACAAGTACCTCCTTGGCGACAAACAAGAGGGAGGTGCGCTGAAAACCACCTTACCAAACTCCCTCTTCATTAGTCAGGCGGACACTATTGGTTGCCTCATCATAAAGGCAGAACCTGGAGACAACGGGGCCCTTGGAAAGAAGAAAGCTGGGTAGCAGAAGAGGAAGTACTTTAACCCCCACAGTCCGGGTATCTTTCCTGAAAGATTTAAATTAACTCTGTGGCGGAGTCCGGGTATCTTTCCTGAAAGATTTCAATCGCCCGCCAAATGTTTTGAATGGAATTGGCGCAATTTTTCTGCTGCGACACCTCTAGAGTATTTTTGACAAATTGGCAACCCATAGATCACCATACACCACCTCTGAGAGCTGAATGAGAGCGATCAGTAGTCCCCAAGCATTGGCTATGGAGGGTCGCGGATCATTTTCTTCTGACCCCCAACCAAGCACTTCGCGCGGTCTTGGTGCGCGCCCACGCGTCTCGGATGATAGTGATACTTTTGTCAGTGATCCTTCTACTAGTAAGAAAAAAATTAGTAGTAAAAAGAGGCCCCTAACGACCAAAGAAATCAGTGAAACTTTGAAATTGTTGGAAGAATTCCACGATAGTGATAGCTATGGGAGCGAGTCTGATTACGAGAACGACGTTCTCGAAGGCTTGGGATGGGCTGATGAAAGTGGTGATGAGGAACTGAATGATCCTACATATCGTCAGCAAGAAACTGATAGTAGTAGTGATGATAGTGATGCTTATCAAGCCGAAATAATTGATGATGAAGAAGACATTCTCCGAGGCAGAGGGTCTGTTCGCCGACGCCGCAGGCAACAGGGGAGGGTGGGATCCTCTTCCTCTCGCAGTTCATCGGGGGGAAGGGGAAGCGGCCGTGGTGTTCGAACACATGGGTCGGCTGCGGCTACAGAAGATGACGGTTGGACTGATGGGCGTAATTTCGTTCCTCATGATTATGTTTTTGGTGGTTCAGCAGGAGTGACGCTAGATTTTGACCTCGACCCTAATATGAGTGAAGAATCCGATTATTTTCGGAAATTCATCGACGATGATATAGTGCAAGTCATGGTCGATGAAACCAATCGGTATCACTCGCTCCTCACACGTGACAGGCCTCCTGGTACATCGAAGATGAAGAAATGGGTGGATGTTTGTCTCCAAGAAATGATAGTGTTCCTGGCTCTCACGTTACTAATGCCTCATACATCGAAGCATCGTATGAGGGATTACTGGGCAACAGATGCATACATATATACGCCGATATATGGAAATTTCATGCCACGTGACAGATATCAGGATATATATCGGTTCTTGCATTTCACAGACAATGAGATGAGGGATAGAAATAGTAATGATAGACTGTGGAAAATAAGAGATGTCTTGGAAATGGTATGGGAAAGATTCAAAAAATATTTTTATCCCTTCCAAAAACTTGTTGTGGATGAAAGTTTAGTGTTATTCAAGGGTAGACTGATATTCAAGCAATACATAAGAACAAAAAGACATCGTTTTGGGATAAAAATATATGTTATTTGTGACTGTAAAACGGGATATGTTCTTGACATTGTCATTTATACAGGGACAGACGTAGACATCCCAGCTAATGATCCCTTGGGGCATTCAGGGGCCGTTGTGAAGACGCTAATGGATCCCTATTGGAATGCAGGCCATATCCTGTATACTGATAACTACTACACCAGCCCGGGGCTAAGTACTTATCTCCACGACAACAACACCGGGTTGGTTGGGACGGTCAGAGACAATAGAAAAGGAATGCCCAAATTCCCAAAGGGTATCAAACGAGGTGAGGCTGTTTTCAGAAAGAAAGCTCATCATCTCCTTGTGAAATGGAAGGACCGAAAGGAATTCAATCTGTTGTCGGGGATTCACACTGGGCAAATGATATCCACTGGGAAACAGGACTACAGAACACGTGAAACCATTTACAAACCAGATGTGATTGTGGACTACGTGAAAAACATGCGTCTTGTAGATAAATCTGATATGCAAATTGGATACGTGGCATGCACTCGGAGAACAATGAAGTGGTACAAGAAAGCCCTATTCCACATCATAGACGTTTGTATGCTGAATGCGTATATCCTGTACAAATTCCATACAAAACAGTCAATTTCTCTGCGCTACTTTTCACTCAACGTGTGTAAACAGCTCTTGACGAAATATGGCCAATTCCAGAGAACAGCCAAGGGAAAATTTGTCGAGCAACCAGAAACGTCTCGTCTGGCACCCAGACAATGGTGCCAGACCCACTTCTTGGACCGCCTTCCCGAAACCCAAAAGGGAAAACTGAGCCAGAGGACCTGCCATGTATGTGCTAACACAAAGAACATTGAGGAAAGACGGAGGAAGTTGGTCACAACCTGGTGCCCAACATGTGGCGTTGGTCTATGTTTGCCATGCTTCAAAATATACCACAGCTACAATGAATTCTAGGAGAGAGAGAGAGAGAGAGAGAGAGAGAGAGAGAGAGAGAGAGAGAGAGAGAGAGAGAGAGAGAGAGAGAGAGAGAGAGAGAGAGAGAGAGAGAGAGAGAGAGAGTAAATACTATGTTATCATAACTTTTTATTTCAAGTAAACTTTGTTTTTTATTTACCTGGTAATTCACTTTTTCTTTTACGGGTATATTATTCACTTGACAGTCTTTTATATGAGAGAGAGAGAGAGAGAGAGAGAGAGAGAGAGAGAGAGAGAGAGAGAGAGAGAGAGAGAGAGAGAGAGAGAGAGAGAGAGAGAGAGAGAGAGAGAGAGATTTTCATTGAGTCAAGAAATGTGTTGGCATACATTGACGATATATATTTCAATTTCATGGCATTTTACGGGTATAACTTGATGGGTATTGTTCACTTTCAATAACTTTTACTTTACATTACGGGTTTTCATATTACATTACGGGTCTTTTACTAATATTTTTCATACGATAAGGGCAGAAATATAAGGCTTTCGATAACTTTTTTCCCGAGTATTACTTTTTATATACTTTTTTTTTTTCATTTATGGGTATGTTTCATTTTCATTGCATTTTACGGGTAATAATTTATAACTTTTTATTTCAAGTATATATATACATATATATATATGTGTGTGTGTGTGTGCCATGCTTCAAAATATACCACAGCTACAATGAATTCTAGAGAGAGAGAGAGAGAGAGAGAGAGAGAGAGAGAGAGAGAGAGAGAGAGAGAGAGAGAGAGAGAGAGAGAGAGAGAGAGAGAGAGAGAGAGAGAGAGAGAGTAAATACTATGTTATCATAACTTTTTATTTCAAGTAAACTTTGTTTTTTATTTACCTGGTAATTCACTTTTTCTTTTACGGGTATATTATTCACTTGACAGTCTTTTATATGAGAGAGAGAGAGAGAGAGAGAGAGAGAGAGAGAGAGAGAGAGAGGAGAGAGAGAGATGAGAGAGAGAGAGAGAGAGAGAGAGAGAGAGAGAGATTTTCATTGAGTCAAGAAATGTGTTGGCATACATTGACGATATATATTTCAATTTCATGGCATTTTACGGGTATAACTTGATGGGTATTGTTCACTTTCAATAACTTTTACTTTACATTACGGGTTTTTCATATTACATTACGGGTTCTTTTTACTAATATTTTTCATACGATAAGGGCAGAAATATAAGGCTTTCGATAACTTTTTTCCCGAGTATTACTTTTTATATACTTTTTTTTTTCATTTATGGGTATGTTTCATTTTCATTGCATTTTACGGGTAATAATTTATAACTTTTTATTTCAAGTAAACTTTGTTTTTACATTTACATTATTCACTTGACAGTCTTTTGAGAGAGAGAGAGAGAGAGAGAGAGAGAGAGAGAGAGAGAGAGAGAGAGAGAGAGAGAGAGAGAGAGAGAGAGAGAGAGAGAGAGAGAGAGAGAGAGCTTGAGCTTGAGCTTTTCATTGAGTCGAGAAATGTGTTGGCATACATTGATGATATATATTTCAATTTCATGGCATTTTACGGGTATAACTTGATGGGTATTGTTCACTTTCAATAACTTTTACTCTACATTACGGGTTTTCATATTACATTACGGGTCTTTCATAAATACTAATATTTTTTCATACGATAAGGGCAGAAATATAAGGCTTTCGATAACTTTTTTCCCGAGTATTACTTTTTATATACTTTTTTTTTACATTTATGGGTATGTTTCATTTTCATTGCATTTTACGGGTAATAACTTACATGTAAATAACTTTTATTGTATTATATTTGTTGTATACAAGTGCAAACTTTTAGAATTCATTATTTTGCGTGGTATTGTTTGTTAGCGTGTCGGCGAAAAGGCCCGCGCCCGGGCCAATTCTTTTCAGTCAGCTGTCTCCCCGCTCATCCTACTTATAGCACTTTATAATCAACTCGCTCTGGTAAGTACAAAAATTTTTTTTTAATTTTTTTTTTTGTTCCATGTTCATGTGCATGGTATTACCTTTCCACAGATATGTATTTTTCTCCAATTTGCAATGGTCAATTTTAGCCCGGTCTCAGAGGTTACATAAGCGTATTGTAGCCCGGATTGTGAGGGTTAAGAGCCCTGCATATGCTGACGTAGGATGCTCTTGTTCCATGGCTTCTTCGTCTGCTTCTTCATTGGCCAAAATAGAGAAAGGGGCTAAGTCTGGTTGATCCTGCGTAGCAGAAGGCTGCTTCTGCTAAATGCCTAGAATACTGGCTCCAATGAAGGATCCGTGACAGCACGGGTTGGCACAGAATGCTTGGCTACTGACACTGAGTGTAATGGAGGTCACACAAACACAGGTGTGCCCCCAGGTAAGGGAGAATGTCATGCACTGGAGAACACTTTGACACTGGTGAAACTGACACTTGGCGCTCGGAAACTGGGCGTACAGACACATGGTGCTCGGACAACACTGAGTGTTTGGACACTGTATGCTCGGACACCCGACCGTCAGACACTTTACGCTCTGAAACTTGGCGCTCGGACACTGGGAGCTCTGACACTATGCTCTCACACACTGGTCGCTTAGACACTGGGCGATCTGACACTATACGCTCGGACATTGGGCGCTTGGAAGCTGGGCGGTCAGAAGATGGGCGCCTCGACACAGATTGCTTGAACACTGGATGATTGGCAAATGGGTGCTCAGACTGCTTCTTCAAAGAGGAAGACCGCTTCGGCGTATTTGGCGCTCTGTCACAGGAGAATCATGCGTAGCCCGCTCAGGACTATCCCAAAAACTGCAGGAGGGAAGAGGATTATGCTCTTGCTCCCTGGGAAGCTTACGGGGAAGCAGGGAAACCCACTCAGTGGAAGGAACATGCCTTTTCAATGGTCCTGACACTGTTGAAAAGCGCTTACGCCCTCTGTCCGCACTGGAGCCCAAGTCACTGGACAACAGAGAGTGCACAGTGCACATCAGTATGGATGCCTTTCCAGCGGCTTTCCACCGAGTCCTGGGTACGATCAACAGGCTCGGTTGAGGGGATAACTACCCGTGGGCAAACCCCATCAACCTCCCTTAGACCTCCGGTTTGCCTCCTCCCAGCTTTGGGGGAGTTTGAAAATGACCTTTGTCTAGGAGCATCAGTGGGATGAATAGTCACCTCCTCCGCTGACACTACACTTGCACTGACACTAATCACGTTCACTTGGTCCATAAGGGCCTCAACAGAAGACCCGATCTGGGCTACAGTGTTAACAAGAAGACCAAACTTTTGGTCTGTCCTAGCTTCGAGGCTGGCATTGGCATCGAGTTCAGAAGAATGGGAACCAGTTAATAAAGTAGGAGGAAAAGTCGAAGGGGTGATGATTGGGGAGAAAGCAATCACAAGTTGAATTAGCAACATCCGATTTCAGAGTAGAAACCTGAGTGGCTAAATCCCTAGCTTCGGCTCTAGCAGCTACATTTCTCTGTCTGTCTTTCTGTAGTTTATCAAGATGTGCATCTAACACTTTCCATTTCCCCTGATCCTAGTCTTTGCATTCGTCACATTTAAATTCAAACGTGCAAATCTGCCCTCTACCATGGCAACACAAAGTGTGCGAGTCACACTTAGCAAAAGTAAGTCTCGTATCACAGCCTTTGCTGCAATACCTAACACTGGACAAACTAGAATCCGACATACTAAGTCGATAGCAGTCAAAGTCTTAATGAGGAACTTGCTAAACTAGTAATTTCTGGGATCGACCTGTGTCGCCCAGTGAAATGTCCCATATAGCACACATTTCACTGGGCGACACAGGTCTTCACCCAGAAATAGATTTTTCCTTTGTCAAAATGATATTTTAATGATAAAATAAGGTTTGTTCATACTTACCTGGCAGATATATATATAGCTGTATTCTCCGAAGGTCCGACAGAATTTCAAATTTCGCGGCACACGCAGTGGCCGGTCAGGTGGTTAGTACCCATTCCCGCCGCTGGGAGGCGGGTATCAGGAACCATTCCCATTTTCCATTCAGATTTTCATAGTGCCGTTGTCTCCTGAGGGGAGGTGGGTGGGCACTACGAATATATATATCTGCCAGGTAAGTATGAACAAACCTTATTTTATCATTAAAATATCATTTTGTTCATGAAACTTACCCGTCAGATATATATATAGCTGAATCGCACCATTGGAGGTGGGCAGAGACAGCATAGGATTGAGAAACAAAACAATGTAGATGATTACACATCTTGGTTCCTTACCTTTTAGCATAGCTGACTTCGTGATTACTGTCACCCAAGTCTGCGTCTGCTTTACTGGAGTTTCCAACGAGGTAGAGACCTATATGGTTGGAGAGTTCCAGACGATCTGTCAACGGGGACGTGACCACTATGTGCCCAGATCGTAGCCCTCAAGAAGGAAGCAAAGAGACAAAAATAACCACCTGACCTACCAAACATCGTGACTAGTTAAAAACTAAGGAAAGGGAAGACTGCCCCCACAGTCTACCCACAACCATAAAAACACAACCAAAAAATTTTTAAAAACTATTCCTAACCATACATTAAAGGATAGGATGGGTACTGCCTCCTTCTCCCAAGATCGTACCAGCCGAAACGTAAGGTCCCAATGAACAGCAAGACTCATACACTGTTCTTACGTCCTTTAGGTAATGAGAGGCGAACACAGAATGACTTCTCCAAAAGGTGGCATTCATAATATCGTTCAGAGCCATGTTCTTTTGAAAGGCTACTGACGTTGCAACAGCCCGAACCTCATGCGCTTTAACTTTCAAAAGTTCGAAGTCACTCTCCTGACAACTCTTATGCGCTTCTTGAATGGTGGACCTCAAGAAGAAAGCCAGCGCATTCTTTGACATGGGGACGTCAGGTCTTCTCACCGAGCACCATAACCTGTCTGCAAGACCTCTCGACTCTTTAGTCTTGTTCAAGTAGAATTTTAGAGCCCGAACAGGGCAAAGCAGTCTTTCTGGTTCCTGGCCCAGAATACCCGCCAAACCTTTCAATTCAAAGGACTTGGGCCAGGGGTGAGACGGGTTCTCATTCTTGGCAAGAAAAGACGGTTGGAGAGAACACACTGCATCGTCTCCTTTAAAACCAACTGACTTAGATATTGCATGAATCTCACTGATTCTCTTTGCAGTAGCGAGAGCCACTAAAAATAAAGTCTTCTTTGTTAAGTTCCTCAAAGAAGCAGCATGAAGGGGTTCAAAAGGGCTTTGCATCAGGAACTTAAGAACCACGTCCAAGTTCCAAGATGGAACCAAAAACTGAGGCACCTTAGTCGTCTCGAACGACCTAAGGAGGTCATGGAGGTCCGTATTGTTGGCGATATCTAATCCTCTGTGTCGAAAGACCGCCGACAACATACTCTTATACCCCTTAATAGTAGAGACTGCCAGCTTCGGAACTTCCCTAAGGAAAAGCAGGAAGTCTGCAATCTGGCTCACAGTGGTCGAGGAAGAGGAAATCCCTCTGCGAGTACACCACTGCCGAAATACGGCCCACTTCGATTGATAAACTGCGATCGAGGATGTTCTCCTGGCTCTCGCGATCGCTCTTGCCACCTGCTTCGAAAAACCTCTCGCTCTCGCCAGCATTTCGATAGTCTGAACGCAGTCAGACCGAGAGCGGAGAGGTTTTGATGGTATCGTTCGAAGTGGGGCTGTCTGAGTAGATCTGGACGAAGAGGTAACACCCTTGGAAAGTCTACCAGCAGCGACATTACCTCCGGAAACCACTCCTTGTAAGGCCAATACGGAGCGATCAGAGTCATCCTCGTATCTTGCGACGACGCTAACTTCCTGACCACTTCTCCCAGGATCTTGAAGGGAGGGAAAGCGTAAAGGTCCAGACGAGACCAGTCCCAAAGAAGGGCGTCTATTGACACTGCTCCTGGATCCAGGACAGGAGAGCAGTAAAGCGGAAGCCTGTTGTTCTTTGACGTTGCAAACAGGTCCACTAAGGGACGACCCCATAAACCCCACAGTTTTTGGCACACCTCCTGGTTCAGAGTCCACTCTGTCGGGAGCAGTTGATGACGACGACTTAGCAGGTCCGCTCTCACGTTCTGAACGCCTGCTACGAACCTCGTCAAGATCGTAACGTTCCTGGAACTCGCCCACAACAGGATCTCTTTCGCAAGAACGAACAGGGAACGAGAATGAGTACCTCCCTGTTTTTTCAGGTAAGATAGAGCAGTGGTATTGTCCGCGTTCACCTGGACTGTGCGACCGGACACTTGATCTTGGAAGAATCGAAGGGCCAGAAAAATCGCCCCTAATTCCTTCATATTGATATGCCAGGCCACCTGTTCCCCTCTCCAGATACCTGACACTTCTCTCTTGCCCAGTGTTGCTCCCCACCCCGACATTGACGCGTCGGAGAACAACACTAGGTCGGGGTTCGGAAGGCTGAGAGACACGCCCTCTGAAAGCCTCGAGGGATCCAACCACCACCTGAGATGCTCCTTCACTTCGAGGGAAAGTTTGAGAGACAACTCGAGATTTTCCTTGTCTTCCCAGTTGTCTTGCAGGAAGAACTGAAGAGGCCTGAGATGTAGTCTCCCTAGGAAAACAAACTTTTCCAGTGAGGAAATGGTCCCCAGCAGACTCATCCACTCCCTCACCGAACAGGTTTCTTTCCCTAGGAAGGCCAGGACTTTTTCGTAGCACAGCTGTTGACGTTCCGGGGACGGAAAAGCCCGAAAAGCCACTGAGTCCATCTGAATCCCCAGATACACGATGGACTGCGTTGGGGTCAGGTGTGACTTTTCGAAGTTGACCAGCAGGCCGAGTTCCTTCGTCAGGTTTAAAGTTGCTTGAAGATCCTCCAGACACCTCTCCCTCGATGACGCTCGAATCAGCCAGTCGTCCAAGTAGAGCGACACACGTACGCCTGCCAGATGCAGCCACCTTGCTACATTCCGCATGATGACGGTGAAAATCATGGGAGCTGTGGACAGGCCAAAGCAAAGAGCTCTGAATTGATACACCTTTCCCCTCAAGACGAACCTCAGGAACTTCCTTGACTGAGGATGTATCGGTACGTGGAAGTACGCGTCTTGAAGGTCGAGGGATACCATCCAATCCCCAGGTCTTAAGGCTCCTAGAACAGACTGCGCCGTTTCCATCTTGAAAGTTTCTTTCGCGACGAAGCGGTTCAGGCTGCTGACATCCAGCACAGGTCTCCAACTTCCCGACTGTTTCGGGACCAGGAACAGCCTGTTGTAGAAGCCCGGGGAATTCAGGTCTACGACCTGTTCTATTGCTCTCTTGACGAGCATTTGCCGCAGCAGGTCGTATAGGATCTCTTGTTTTCCTGGACCGTACGACGGAGAGAGGTCCAAGGGCGAAAGGCTTAAGGGAGGGGGAGAAAGGAAAGGGATCTTGTATCCTTTCTCTAAAACCGAAAGGGACCAACTGTCTGCCCCTCTCACTTTCCAGACTTCGGAAAACGCAAGAAGCCTGGCACCCACCGGTATCTGGAGGAGAATCACATCACTTCTTGCCCCTACCTCTAGCAAGGGCTTTACCTCTCGAGAGGTTCTTTCCTCGAGAAGAAGGCTTCGAGGATGCTCCGGCACGAAAGGGCTTCTTCATCTTGGGAGAAAGTTGCCGGTTTGACGTCGTCGAGGTCACAGGAACCGCAGGGCGCTTCGATGACTGAGCCAACAGGTCCTGTGTGGTCTTCTCTTGTAAGCTTGCAGCGATGTCCTTTACCAACGAAGCCGGGAAAAGATGATTGGAAAGGGGAGCGAACAACAGTTCTCCTTTCTGTGCCAAGGAGACGGACTTCGTAGCGAAGCCGCAGAATAGAGACCTCTTCTTGAGCACTCCAGTCGCAAAGTGCGAGGCCAATTCGTCAGAACCATCTCGGACCGCCTTGTCCATACAAGACAAGACGCTCAAAAGGTCCGACAAGGAGATCGAGTCCTGACTCCGAGACTTAATGTCCAAAGCTCCAAGACACCAGTCAAGGAAGTTGAAGACTTCTAACGTCTTGAAAAGGCCCTTCAAAAGATGGTCCATCTCCGTAAGAGTCCAGGGAATCTTGGCCGTCGACAGATGAGCCCTCCTACTCGAATCAACGAGCGAGGCGAAGTCTCCCTTAGATGAGGAAGGAAGACGTAAGCCTAAGTCTTCTCCGGTCTCATACCACATCGCCGCTTTTCCCGAGAGTCTTGAAGGGGGAAGGGCGAAAGAAGACTTTCCTTGAGCCTTGCGGGAGTCCATCCACAAATGGACTTTCTTGAAGGCCCGCTTAGTGGAGAGCGATTTAGTCATTTTCAGGAATCCCGGAGCTTTCCTAGACTTAGAAGAAGTCAGTTGAGAAGGAGGGGAGAGAGGAACTGCCGGCAGAAACTTGTCAGGAAACAATTCCTTCAACAGCTTGACGAGGATCTGGTAGTCCGACGACGAGGACTGATCCTTCAACTCATCTTCAGACTCCGAGACCCTGAGTCTATCTCCAACATCGGGCGGGGAAGAGCAGAGAGAAGTTGGAGAGGAAACACGCCGCAGGGACCTCTGCTTGGAAGAGGAACTGGCGTGCAAAGCAGCTGGAGAACCAGGAACCACACGAGAGCCGACAGCAACGGCAGGTGGAGCGTCTTGAAGGGAGTCAAAAACGTCCAACGGGGCGTCACGTCTGGCAGCATGACGAGCTTCTTGAGCGTCCAGCCGGGCGTCACGTCTGGCAGCATGACGAACGTCATAAGCCTGGCGAGCGTCATCAACAAAATGGAGAACATGACGTCTAGAACGAGAAGGGAGGGGAGGACGTCCTGGGGTGACGTCAAGACGATCCTCCCCAACACCCTCTGGGGACGAGAGTCTAGGGTTCCTTCCACGACGAGCGGGCGAAGCAGACGAAGGTGACGAACGAGGAGCAGGAGAAGGAGACCGCCTAGATCTCTTCACTGGAAGTCTAACATCCTTCCGACGAGGACGGGACCTGGACTCTCTCTCTGCAATGAACGAGGAGAGTTGCTGCTGCATGGAGGCAATAAGGGTCCTCGTTGGTGACGCCTCTCTCTCTGGAGAATCACGGAACCTAGAGGCAGAAGGACGAGGGGGCGTCCTAATCCTCTTCTCTTGAGGAGGGAGAGCTCTTGGGCGCTCAAAAACGTCTTCTTGGGATGACGTCCGGTACTTCTTTTGCGGGGGAAACGCATCCACAAACTCTGGCGAGGAGCACAGAGTAGGAGAGAGAGGACGTGAAGCGTCCTCCTCCCTAAAGCTTCTCTTAAGAGGGCGAGAGTCTATCTGACGGTTCCAACCCCTGCGTGGGGAGGACGTGTCAGAAGACGAGAAGCAGTCCTTCAGGACCCGAACACGAGATCGAGCCTGGGCAGCCTGGGAAACGTCTTCAGGACCTGCCGAAGGGACGCCAGACCGGTGGGGGTTCCCCGTCACCCTCCTTCGGCTTTCGACATGCTCTCTCCCTGAGTCCTGGGAGTCCAGCAGAGGTCCAGGCCTAGAGGCATGATGGGGCCGGTCTGACGCCCCCTCCACTGCACTGGGGGCACTAGTCACTTCACAACACTTATCTTGGAGAGCTGACACTTTAGATTCTAAAGCACGAATCGATTCCATCATAGCGGAAAGCATATTAGTCTCCACTGGCACGATCTCAGGGGCAGGAGACAAAACCACAGGGTTAGGATCTAAAGGTACAGGGGAGTTAGGGCCGACATCAACACTTCCGCAAAGAGAAGCACTCCTGGAGGAAGACCTCCTCAGTCGATCACGCTCCAACTTCCTCACATATTTATCATACGCTCTCCATTCATTTTCAGACAAAGAAGCACATTCATCACACCTATCATTCAACATGCATATATGCTTCCTACAGTTAGAACAAATAGTGTGAGGGTCAACCGCAGCTTTCGGCAACCTCACCTTACATTCAGACATCACACACGCACGGTAACTAGCAGAGCTAGACCCAGACATAATGATAATCTAAATCAAAACCCAAAGAAAAGTCAAAAAAGCGTATGCCGATCTACCGATCCAAAGTCAAAATACCAAAAGACAATGAGATACTCAGTAATCTAGAAAAAAGCAAATCCTATGACGGAGGTGCAGACAACAGTTGTTGACAACACCGGCGACAGAGAAAATCTGAATGGAAAAAGGGAATGGTTCCTGATACCCGCCTCCCAGCGGCGGGAATGGGTACTAACCACCTGACCGGCCACTGCGTGTGCCGCGAAATTTGAAATTCTGTCGGACCTTCGGAGAATACAGCTATATATATATCTGACGGGTAAGTTTCATGAACAAAATCCCTTTTCTGGGATCGACCTGTGTCGCCCAGTGAAATGTGTGCTATA
>JANJGK010000042.1:17389908-17395090 GCA_039081455.1 Macrobrachium rosenbergii | reverse complement strand
ATGCACTGTGGAATGAATTTAAAAATCTCATTAAAATATGAATGGAATTTTAAAATGTCATTAGTCTTTGTAATTGTAAAGGAATTTCAAATATCAGTTGTCTTTACAAGGAATTTTAAAATATTAAAGGTATTCAAGGAATTTTAAAATATCATTAAGAATTTTATAAATCCGGTGAAAAGGATTTCAAAATGCAAGGTTAATTACGGAAGTAACCTTAGGAATAATGTTAGGCATGGAATACTATAGAGCCAAGAAAGAAGTTTTAAACGTTCAAAAAAATTTTCTACCCACGTAAGATAGATTAAATCATCATTAAGCTATAACCCGAAAATTTAAACTATCAAAAACTGTGTAAGAAATTCTAAGATACAAGCGAGCTACGTTTATGTTTATATGAAATCATGAATGGAATTTTAAAACAGCAGGGATCAATGCAATTGAATTTAAAATATCAAGGAAAAACGTAAAGAACACTAAAATACCAAGAAATTAGTTTCAATAATTCTAACACATCAAAACGTTATGTAGGAAATTCGAGCATAACATGGAACTATGTAAAAAAACTCTAAAATATAAAGGTATTGCATAAAGCATTTAAAAATATCAAGAAACTATGTAAGGAATTTTAAAATAACAAGGAACTATGTAAGAAATTTCAAGAGGAACCAAACAGAGGATTTCCAGATATATCTCCTAGACTGAAAAATAGAAACCATAATTTCTCAAAAATTGAAAAATAGAGACTCTAATCTCTCCAGGACAGAAAATTAGAGACCCTAATCTCTCTGAGATTGAAAAATAGAGACCCCAATCTTTCCAAGACTGAAAAATAGACCCTAATCTCTCCAAGTCTCAAAAGTAGAGACCCTAATCTCTCCAAGACTGAAAAATAGAGACCCTGATCTCTCCAAGTCTGAAAAGTAGAGACCCCAATCACTCCAAGACTGAAAAATAGAGACAATAATCTCTCCAAGACTGAAAAATATAGACCCTGATCTCTCCATGACTGAAAAATAGACCCTGGTCGCTCTAAGAACGAAAAAAAGAGCCCAAATCTCCCCAAGACTGAAAAATAGACACTAATTTCTCCAAGACTAAAAAAATAAAGACCCACATCTCTCAAGACAGAAAAATAGAGACCCCAATCCCCCCAAGACAGAAAAATAGAGACCCTAATCTCTCCAAGACTGAAAAATAGAGACCATAATCTCTCCAAGACTGAAAAACAGAGACACTAATCTCTCCAAGTTTGAAAAGTACAGACCCTAATCTCTTTAAGATTGAAAAATAGAGACCCTAATCTCTCCAAGACTGAAAAATAGAGACCCTAATCTCTCCAAGACTGAAAAGTTGAGACCATGATCTCTCCAAGTCTGAACAGTACTGGAGACCCTGATCTCTCCAGGACTGAAAAATAGACACCCTAATCTCTCCAAGACAAAAACAGAGAACCTAATCTATCCAAGCCTGAAACGTGGAGACCACAATCTCTCCAAGACAGAAAAATAGAGACCCTAATCTCTCCAAGACTTAAAATTAGAGACCCTAATCTCTCCAAAACAGAAAATAGAGACCCTAATCTCTCAAAGATTGTAAAAGATACCTTAATCTCTCCACGACTGAAAAGTAAAGACCATAATCTCTCCAAGACTGAAAAATATGGCCCCTAATCTCTCCAAGACTGAAAGAGACCCTAATCTCTCCAAGAATGAAAAATAAAGACCCTAATCTCTCCAAGACTGAAAAGTAGAGACCCTAAACTATCCAAGATTGAAAAATAGAGACCATAATCTCTTCAAGAATGATAATTAGAGAACCTAATCTCTCCAGGACTGAAAAACAGAGACCTTAATCTCTCCAAGACTGAAAAGCAGAGACACTAAACATCCAAGATTGAAAAATAGAGACCATAATCTCTCCAAGAATGAAAAGTTGAGACCAGACTGACTCTCAAGACTGAAAGTAGATATCCTAATCTCTCCAAGATCCTAATCTCAAGACTGAAATAGAGACCCTAATCTCTCCGAACAGAAAAATAGACCCTTATGTAAGTCTACTCCATGACTGAAAAAGAGACTGAAGAGACTGTATCTGTCCATGACTCAAAATAGACCCTAGTCTTCAAAGATTAAAAAATAGAGACCCCAATCTCTCAAAGACTGAAAAATAGGACCATACTCTCTCCAAGACTGAAAAATCAGAGACCCTAATCTCTCCAAGACTGAAAAAAAGAGACCCTAATCTCTCCTAAGATTGAAAAATACAGACCCTAATCTCTTCCAAGACTGAAAAATAGAGACCCTAATCTCTCCAAGACTGAAAAGTTGAGACCATGATCTCCAAGTCTGAACAGTACTGAGACCCTAATCTCTCCAGACTGAAAATAGACGACCCTAATCTCTCCAGGACTGAAAGACCAATCAACAGAAACAGAGAACCTAATCTCCCAGACTGAAAAGAGACCTAATCTCTCAAGACTGAAAATAGAGACCCTAATCTCTCAAGACTAAAATTAGAGACCTAATCTCTCAAGACTGAAAATAGAGACCCTAATCTCTCAAAGACTGAAAAGACCTAATCTCAGACTGAAAGACCATAATCTCTCCAAGACTGAAAAATATGGACCCTAATCTCTCCAAGATTGAAAATTGATGCCCTAATCTCTCCAAGACTGAAAAATAAAGACCCTAATCTCTCCAAGACTGAAAAGTAGAGACCTAAACTATCCAAGATTATAGAGACCATAATCTCTTCAAGAATGATAATTAGAGAACCTAATCTCTCCAGGACTGAAACAGAGACCTTATCTCTCCAGACTGAAAGCAGAGACCTAAACTATCCAAGATTGAAAAAAGGAGACCATAATCTCTCCAAGAATGAAAAGTTGAGACCATGACTTCTCCAAGACTGAAAAGTAGATATCCTAATCTCTCCAAGATTGAAAAATAGAGACCCTAATCTCTCCGAACAGAAAAATAGACCCTTATGTCTCCATGACTGAAAATAGATACCATAACTTCTCCAAGACTGAAAAATAGAGACCGTAATCTGTCCATGACTCAAAAAATAGACCCTAGTCTTTCAAAGATTAAAATAGGACCAATCTCTCAAGACTGAAAAATATAGACCCTAATTCTCTCAAGATTAAAACAGAGACCATAACCTCTCCAAGATTGAAAGTAGAGACCCAATACTCTCTCAAGTATAAAATTAGAGACCCCTAATCACTTCAAGATTGAAAAACAGAGACCATAACCTCTCCAAGATTGAAAAGTAGATACCATAACCTCTCCATGATTGAAAGTAGAGACCCTAATCTCTCCAAGTATAAAAATTAGAGACCCTAATCACTTCAAGATAAAAAATAGAGACCATAGACCTCTCCAAGATTGAAAAGTAGAGACCATAATTTCTCCAAGATTGAAAAGTAGAGACCCTTATCTCTCAAAGACTGAATAAATAGACCCTAACGTCTCCATGACTGAAAAATAGACACCATAACCTCCATGACTGAAAAACAGAGACCCTACTCTCTCTGTGACTGAAAAATAGAGACCCTAATCTCCCAAAACTGAACAGTAGATACCCTAATCTCTCAAAGATTGAAAAATAGAGACCATAATCTCTCCAAGACTAATCTCTCAAAGACTGATAAATAGAGAATCTAATCTCTCCAAGACTGAAAAGTAGATACCAATCTATCTCAAAGTTTGAAAAATAGAGACCCTAATCTCTCATGACTGAAAATAGACCATATCTCTCAAGACTGAAAGATAAAGACCATAATCTCTCTAAGACTCAAAGCAGAGACCCTAATCTCTCCAAGATTGAAAAATTGATGCCCTAATCTCTCCAAGTCTGAAAAGTTGAGACCCTAATCTATCAAGACTGAAAAAATAGATACCCTAATCTCTCAAGACTGAAAAGTATACACACTAATCTCTCCAAGACTGAAAAATAGAGACCCTAATCTCTCCAAGATTGAAAAATTGATGCCCTAATCTCTCCAAGACTGAAAAGTAGAGACACTAATCTCTCCAAGACTGAAAAATAGAGACCCTAATCTCTCCAATTGAAAAATAAAGACCATAACCTCTCCGATTGAAAAGTAGAGACACTAATATCTCCAAGACTGAAAATTAGAGACCCTGATCTCTCCAAGACTGAAAGTAGACTCCTAATCTCTCGAAGACTGAAAAATAGAGACCATAAACTATAGAAGATTGAAAAGTAGACACTAATCTCTCCAAGACTAAAAAGTAGAGACCCTAATCTTTTCAAGACTGAAAAGTAGACCCCCTAATCTCTCCAAGACTGAAAAATAGAGACCATAACCTCTCCAAGATTGAAAGGTAAAGACACTAATCTCTCCAAGACTGAAAAATAGACCATAACCCATCCAAGATTGAAAAGTAAAGACACTAATCTCTCCAAGACTAAAAAGTAGAGACCCTAATCTCTCCAAAGACTGAAAAGTAGAGACCCTAACCTCTCCAAGACTGAAAAATAGAGACCATAACCTCTCCAAGATTGAAAGGTAAAGACACTAATCTCTCCAAGACTGAAAAATAGAGACCATAACCCATCCAATGATTGAAAAGTAAAGACACTAATCTCTCCAAGACTAAAAAGTAGAGACCCTAATCTCTCCAAAGACTGAAAAGTAGAGACCCTAACCTCTCCAAGACTGAAAAGTAGGGACCCTGATCTCTCCAAGACTGAAAAGTAGAGACTCTAATCTCTCTAAGACTGAAAAGTAGACCCTAATCTCTCCAAGACTGAAAAATGGAGATCCTAATCTCTCCAAGACAGAAAAATAGACCCCACGAGGGTTCTTTTTCCCTAAAAAGCTATATTCTACCTTTCCAAAAATCCCACAACTTCTTGCCAGTCATTAGGCCAACCTCTGCTAAGAAACACAACCTCCCTGGCAGATGTTATAATGTAATCGAGGAATTTTAGAGTACTGAACTACTTAAGTTTTAAATATCACTGATGTACTGCATGTAAAAGATTTAAACATGGCAGTGAAGTACGTAAGAAAAATAAATATACCAGGAACACTGTTATTTCAAAACAGTTTACATTCAAAATGCCAATGAATTACTGTAGGAGACTTTTAAGGAATAGATGTTCCATGAGATCAATTTTGTTGGTGTCCAGGGGAGTTTTAATAGGA
>JANJGK010000042.1:17374908-17387408 GCA_039081455.1 Macrobrachium rosenbergii | reverse complement strand
GCGTCGAAGAACCCTCGGCGCACTTTTTACTTGTTATTCTTCACAACCACATTTTTACAACCTGGCTTCACCTTTCGTCTTTTCCTCTTAACAATTACCTGAACTACTCCCACACGTACACACACGAACACCTTCCTCGGTACCAAGAACTGATGAATCCCGATTCCAAAAGCAATAAAGGCGCCATAAAAGCTAATATGACTTCATGACATTTACTGACTGCAACTGTTTCATTAAGTTTCCCCAAACTGCTTCGGTTGGTCTCGCTTGTTTCTTGTTTACTACATATACTTCCAGAATCTCTACATAATCAAACGTCATGGGTAGCCACATACTTATCTTTCTGTGTAATAATAATAATAATAATAATAATAATAATAATAATAATAATAATAATAATACTAATAATAATTCTTCGTTTAACGTGCTTTTTTCCATTTTTTATATGGGGTAAGCACGATGCCTTCTTTTGAAGGCGTTGATTTTGATTTGGTGTTGGGGTAGACCGTAGCCTCGATCGGTAATATAATAATAATAATAATAATAATAATAATAATAATAATAATAATAATAATAATAATAATAATTATTATTATTATTATTATTATTATTATTATTATTATTATTATTATTATTATTATTATTATTATTCAGGAGATGAACCTTATTCATATGGAACAAGCCCACAGGGGCCACTGACTTGAGATTCAAGCTTCCAAATATGGTGTTCATTCGAAAGAAGTAACAGAAGGTAATGGGAAATACAGAAAGAGGAGAGCACTTTAAAAAAAATATTAAATTAACAAATTAATGGAGAGATAAAAATGTATTAGGGTAGCAATGCATTGCATCTTCAGAAGTTCCAGTTGAACGACATCCTCTGGGAGGCTGTTCCACAGTCCAACGGCGTGAGGAATAAAGGACCTCTGGAACTGAGAAGTTCGACAGCGAGGCACATTTACTGCATATTGGTGCTGCTGTTCAGCGAATCTGGTTGCTCTCTCTCGGCAGGAAGAGGGATCAAGGATCAATTGTGAATGTGAAGGGTCTCTGTTGAAATACAACTTATGGAAAAGTAACGAACAAGAGGCCATCCGTCGATGGTCCAAGTCATAACTGCTAATATTAGGAAACAGAAACCTACCACCACGAACCGCTCTATCTAAGAGAGATAAATCTCCGGTAGAAGCAGATAACAGACATCCACAACAGTTATAAATACCCGTAAATGAGGCTTAACGAGCAATACCCAACTTTCGTGCGGCAATTACTGAAACTTTCATTGGATGCTTCTGAAAAGTAAGGCGCGAGTCAAAAGTTACACCTAGGACAGTTAAAGCTTCAGACTCACTCAGCAGAGTCCCATCCACCTGAAGGGGTGGATGGGGGTGGAAAACCTGTACGAGATCTACTAAATGTACCTCAGTTGTTCCTTAAACTACATAATAGTTGACATCCGCAAATGCTCTAACTGTAACACCTTTCCCCGATTCATAATCTCACTTTTCCAAAGCGATTAAGCCCCACCCTTTCTTTTCAATAATGTCTATAAAAGGACAATAAAATGTCCATCCTCTCTATATTCAACCCGGGGGGGAAATTACGAGACCAAAGTAAAACTTATCAAATTGCATATTAATGTGCAGATTTTACAATGCAAATGATTGTGGCATTTCATTACTCATTCACTCACTACGTAAAGTGACCTGAAGAAAATTTCAGGGTATAATTGGTAATACATTGTAAGGGAATTTAGTTACAAGCTTCAGCAGCAGAAATATATTTTAGTGACTCATTTCTCAATTCATTCAAGGCAATTTGGTTTTTATACAGTTAAGTTATATTTTTATTATCCTTAATAATAAAAAAATATACCTGTACTCAAATAGTAATTTTCCAAATCATTTAATGTAATCTGGTAGTACCGTGTAACGACAGGAATTTGATTTCAATCTTCTTGAGTAACATATAACTTAAGGACTTACTTATCAATGTAATTTAGCAATGTGTAGACAGGGAATTATACTTACAATTATTATTATTATTAAAAAAATATATTTCCGTAATTATCATTCAAGTTATTCAATGCATTTTGGTAACTATACAAATAGTAAATTCAGTTATAATCTTTGTTATCAAAAACATATTTCAGCGACTTCTCAAGCTATTCATTGCAACTCAGTAATGTACAGACGGGGGTTTAAAGTTGAAGCTTTCAATGCCAAGAATAAATCTTGACGAATTCATTTTCCCGATACTGAATGGTATACTGAAAGAAATTTAGATAAAACTATGTTCGTCTATTTCAATGACTCGCTTTTCAAGTTATTCAATGAAATTCTGAAATTCAAGAAAACATTTAATTACAATCTTCACTGGTAGAACAATTTACTGCTGTTAATTTTAGCTGCAATATCTATCAGTGATAAATCAAAACTAAGCAAATAGAGATGAAATGGATTCATCCGTTGCATTCTCACGGTGTTCTACCACTCCCTCTTGCAAAGCACATCACCGTAAGGGATAAGCACAGCGAACACTTCTTTCCCACCACTCCCGGACCTTGTATTGACAAGACCTGTTTCTATATTCTCGGGTTGCTTCCGCTTCTGTCCTACAAGGAAATCCTGTTTAGCTTAAAGACGGTTAATGGAATTTTAATTATTATATCGTGTCTGATATTGTATTCAACACTTTGCACACACATACATATACATATATACTGTATGTATATATATATATATATATATATATATATATATATATATATATATATATATATATATGTGTGTGTGTGTGTGTGTGTGTGTGTGTGTGTGTGTGTGTGTGTAACTGAATCACAAAGATATGGAACTTGATGAATGTATAAATAAAGGCAAAAGCCATGAAGGAAAAATCAAACAATGGATTTGTTGCTTGGCCTTTCGACACAATGGTCCTTGACTGCCACAGTAGTAAAGTACCGTTGTGTCGAAAGGCCTAGCAACCACTCTGCTGTTTCATTTTTCCTTCGTGGCATTTGCCTTTATATATATATATATATATATATATATATATATATATATATATATATATATATATATATATATATATCAGGGGTGGCTTCAGAAAAAACAAAAACTGGCCACATTCATAATGCGCCTGCTGAATCGTGGATGAACCCAGTGCAAAATAAAACTTACATAAAATAAGCCACTTCACACACCTCTAGAGAAGGCTCATTAGCATCACGTTGAAATCACCTACACACACAGAGCACCATTCTTGCACTTCAGAAGTATTAAAGCCCTTCCTTTTGGATGCCTCTTCCACATCATCTATCTAACCCTTTCTAGGTCTACCCCTCCTTTTTCCCATAACACATAAGATTTCTACTCTTTTCATCATTATCTTCCATTCTCTCCACATGACCATTCATCATCATCATCAAAGATTTCAATGCTGCATAACGCAATTTTGTTTTTTTCTTCTACAAATTTTCGCTCACCTCCAGCCTCCTTTCTCATGGTTCTCATCCAGGTATATCTGGGTCTTCCAACTCCTCTGATGCCCACATGACCGAACCACTTTAAAATACTCTTATCCATGCTTTCACTGATTTTTTCGTGAACAGTTCTGATTCCTCTGCAAGTAATTGTATTTATTCCTTACCCCTTTTTCTGTAAAAGAAAACTACTGTGCTGGCTTTGTCAGTCCTTCCGCACTTTATTCTGTCCGCACTTTTTTCTGTCCACCCTCAGATCTTAAAAACTACTGAGGCTAGAGGGCTGCAAATTGGTATGTTAATCATGCACCCTCCAATCATCAAACATACCAAACTGCAGCCCTCTAGCCTCAGTAGTTTTATTTTATTTAAAGTTAAAGTTAGCCATAACCGTGCATCTGGCAACGATATTGGACAGGCCACCACCGGCCCGTGGTTAAAGATTCATGGGCCGCGCCTCATACAGCATTATACCAAGACCACCGAAAGATAGATCTATTTTCGGTGGCCTTGATTATACACTGTACAGAAAACTCGACTGCGCCGAAGAAACTTCGGCGCATTATTTACTTGTTTAGAGTCGTCTCACACCTTTAGTTACCAAGCCAGTCAATCTTGGTTGCAAGGATCGTACCTGAAAGTTGAATTTCTGTTGTTGCTGACTAAGTCACATATGCACACTTCATAGGCTTTAGTAGTACCACATGGTTCCAGTCCCTAATTAAACTTATCTATCTTATCTGGTTGCTGATTTATCTTAACAAGAGACTCAGCTAAAACTAGTGCATGGTGGGAACTATGGGGGAATGCCACTGAAGCCTAACAAAACTCAAAGAATGATTGTTAGTAGGCGGGCAAAACAGCGTACTCCCTCGTGCCCCATCTCATTTTTTTCACTAACGATGTTTCTTGAACTACACACAGCTCTTTCAAAACTTTAAGTATCATTCTTGACTGAACATTCACTTCTGAGAAACATATCTGGTCCGACTCATCACCACCTGCCCAGAAAGTGGGTATATTGTGAAAGACTCCGTAGCGGGGTAGTCCCATCAGTGCACCTCACGTGGTGCACTGTAGGCATTACTTAGGGTTCTTTGCAGCTTGCCTGCGGCCCCTAGCTGCAACTCCTTTCGTTCCTTTCACTGTACTTCCTTTCATATTCTCTTCCTTCCATCTTACTCCCCACCCTCTCCTAACAATTGATTCATAGTGCAACTGCGAGGTTTTCCTCCTGTTACACCTTGCAAACCTTTTACTGTCAATTTCCATTTCAGCGCTGAATGACCTCATAGGTCTCAGTGCTCGGCCTTTGGCCTAAATTTTATATTCAGTTCAAATTCTAGATTGTGAAAGATTTCCTAAAGTTCTGAAGACTTGTTTATCCTGAAGAATCATTTTTTTTTTTAGTCTCTTATTATGCCGAGTTTTGAGAATTGTTTCCTCTTCTGGTCTTCAGCAGCTGACTCGCATCTTAAATCGTTGGATGAAACATTCTTACTCAGCATTTTATTAATCTCTGACATTGTCGTTCAACTAGCTCATTTTGCACACTTTCTTTGCATAACACGGATCTTCCCGGAATATTCCAACCACCATATGGTACTTGATCAATAGTGAACACTATTACTCTTACGATTTCTTTCGTGGGATTCTCAACAGCTCGCAGTTTTCTAGTTCTGTTCCAACTGTGATCAAGTTACGGAATGATTTGGAACTTTAGAAGATCCAGCACGTCTCAAATAATTTTTTTTTAATTGAACAGACGTACAGTACGTGAGTCTCAATTCATAGATTGTCATATTTGTTTGTGTTATTTCTCTTACGTGGTTTATTTTTTGCTTCTGTATTTCTTTCTTGTACCATTGTGCTTCTCCAAACAACAACAACAACAATAATAATAATAATAATAATTATAAAGCACTTTCTTACAAGCGTTACCTCGTTCTTGGGTTCTTATCAATCAACTCTGTTGCAATTGACTGAACTGAATTAAATATAGAATTTTGGCCAAAGGCCAAGCACTGGGACCTATGAGGTCATTCAGCGCTGAAACGGAAACTGACAGTAGAAAGGTCTGAAAAGTGTAACAGAGGAAAACCTCGCAGTTGCACCATGAATCAGTTGTTAGGAGAGGGTGGAAAGTAAGGTGGAAGAAAGAGAATATGAAAGGAGTTACAGTAAAAGGAATGAAAGGGGTTGCAGCTAGGGGCCGAAGGCACGCTGGCAAGAACCTTAAGTAATGCCTACAGTGCCCCACATGAGGTGCACTGACGGCACTACCCAGCTACGGGATCTGTTGCAGTTGATGAATGTTAGTCTATCCCTTTTCCAGTTCCAACCCTGTTTCGTTTTCCACTCATCTTCCCTTTTTCACGGATGACAATCACTTCCCACATCTCCCTGGAGTGGTGCCACATACTTTTAAAACCTATGGATCCACTCTATACTCTTATTACATTTGCTATACCTCAACCAAGGTCGATTCAGCTATTCCAAGTTCCAATTCGCGTCTTTTTTTCCGGTTTGTCTTCTCTGAGCAATGTTTTCGTATGCAAATATTCACGGAAGTGTTATATACTTTCCGAAGGCGATTTTTATGTCTACTTAAAAGAGCATAACATTAGACACCCATTAAATAACTTTCGCAATGAATTACTTCGTGTGTTGGTTACAACTACATTTTTAATGCCTTAGCTGTTTTTTAATACTCACAGCGACTCAAAATACATAAAAATTTACCTGCATCAATGGCTGACATTACCTGCTTACTACGATACGTCATACTGCACAAGCCAATAAAGCCAGATTATAAATTAAGCAATCAAAATGCAGATATATACTCGTATACGTTGTATAAATTCACTAAGCATCCTTAATTATAGTAAGTAGAAAAAAAGCAACCAGAGAGGAGAGGCCAGAACATTTATCTGGGGAGAATGACGTGCTGTGTGCGTGCGCAAGAGCGTGCTTGTGTGTACAGCCCTTGGGGGATTTGGTCATAACAAACGTACGTGCTTTAAGACACGATTCCAGCAGGCAATTTCTCCTCATTAAACTGAGTACGGTCAACCAGACTGACTTCAAGGGTAATTATTTCAAGCAGTTTTCAAGACTTGTGTTTAAAATAAATTCGAATTCAAATGGCAAATATTGCTTCATTTAATGTGCCTGAGATTCAGGCCACTGACAGGTCGGCTTTTTATGAAACAAGGTCATTATTGTACAATAGCAAATGAGAAAACGTTAATGACATTCATTATGATACATAGTCAACACAATCACTCCCCTAACTTTTCGTGATCTTGCAGCTAGCAATGAACTCCTATTGCAAGGTAGGGGCATTAACCAAATACTCGACCCCTCTCTTATATCCGGGATGAAGACAGACTCAAACGTTCATCATAAACTCAAGTGTTCAGTAAGATGTCGAATGTGGGCTTAAACACTCTGTATATTATTATTATTATTGCTAACAGATTCACAATTTCGTGAAAAACAATCAGAGTAATAAAAATCCACAATTATATAGTAAATATATTACTATGTAAAATGAACCAAAGACTTTCGAACACCTGAACGGTGTTCCTCATCAGTGTTAACGTTGACACTGACGAGGAACACCGTTCAGTTGTTCGAAAGTCTTTGGTTCATTTTACATAGTAATATATTTACTATATAATTGTGGATTTTTATTACTTACATTATTATTATTATTATTATTATAATTATTATTATTATTATTATTATTATTATTATTATTTCTGTAGACGGAACCTATTCAAATGGAACAAGCACTGAGGGGCCATTGACTTGAAATTCAAGCTTCCAAAGAATGTTGGTTTCAACTTCCCACTGCACACCCCACACTGCAGTAGTAACTGATCATGATACAGTCAGTGATTTTTCATCGCCCTTGGGGTGACGCGAACCCGCGACATCTGAGTGGCATCCACGACAATAACCACTATACCAGCAGACCAGAATGGTATCAAAAGTTCAATATTAACTTTCAGAATAGGACCACAGCGTTCAGTATGAACTCAAAAGTTCAGTATGAACTCAAAAGTTCAGTATGAACTCAAAAGTTCAGTAGGAACCCAAAAGTTCAGTATGAGCTTAAGAGTTCAGTATGAACTCAAGAGTTCAGTATGAACTCAAGAGTTCAGTATGAACTCAAGAGTTCAGTATGAACTCAAGAGTTCAGTATGAACTCAAGAGTTCAGTATGAACTCAAGAGTTCAGTATGAGCTCAAGAGTTCAGTATGAGCTCAAAAGTTAAGTATGAGCTAAAACGTTCGATACAATCTCAGACGTTCACTATAGACGCCTGTTCGACAGGGCAGAAACATAACTTAGAACAGGATCGAGGAATTAGCAGTATAAACCTGTACCAAAAGAAGAATTCAATTATCACGAGAGGAATGAGTCACTTAAAAAACCAGGATCAAGTATTTAGGTAAACAGACTCTAACACTGAAGTAAGCAGGGTAAAATACTTCAACAGGATCACCCAACGTAGAGACAACAAAAAAATCAGATTCTCAAATGAAAAAGACCAAACACTTGCAAGAAACAGGATCAACAACTCGGCTGAACGAAATCGAACCTCGATGCACATAGGATCATAAGCCTAAGTCGACATCAAACGTCAACAGATCAGGAGTTTAAGTATAAAATTAAGTAGGGCTTAAGGAAAAGCACCGAATCAAAGTGAACAGGATCAACGCTTGGGCAAACAGGATCGAGCACTCAAGTAAACAGGATCGAATGGATCAAATCATAATGGAATGTGGATGTAACAACGCCAGAGATTTCCCAATCAACCTATAAATCAATCGTCCTAAAAAAATACCAAAACTACAAAACACCTAGGAAGTCTAAAGAGAAAGAGAATGGGTCACAATAAGGCCCATCACACACCAGACTGAATCACCAAGGAAAGTATTGAAACTACCGAGTCAAGTATTTGCCCGATATATATGTAATGAAAGACGATAACAACGCCAGATAGATAATGATAATTTAAGCACGACATTTCAAAGAGCTTTTCCATTCTTACATTTCTATTGTTGATACTGTTCCTTAATATCTCTATTTTTCCTCCAAGTAGATATTTATTATGATTGTCTTTCAACATCGCATTTCTGTAGCTGAATCAAATCTCATTCCTTTGTGTATGACGTATATGACTAAACTCTCCTTTTATAGTTTAAACTCTATCTTTTTTCTTCATCATTCAATATTTAATAACAACACTTTATTCCCAAAAGTATTCCGAAGATACTGAAGTTGCAAACTTTCTTCCCCAATCTTCGTAATTCAATACAGCAATTCTGTCTGATACCAAACTAGCTATCTCTCTCATAGATTATACAACATACACATAATAACACGTAAGTATCCAATAAAATCCTGTACTTTTTTTATTCTATAACAAATTCTATTAGCATTTACACAACTTAAACAACCAAAATTCTACTCTTATAAATCACTCTAAAACATACTCTAAAGCACCTTCTGACATTTATAGCGGAAAACAATTATCCTGAATGAGTAAAGAATAATTCCCATTATTCAGCAAAAGAGATCTGACACTATCGCAGTCTACTGAGACAATACCCAATAATTCACACGAAAACTTCATTTTCCCACATTCCAACTGAAAGCCATATTGAAGGCGGTTGTTCTACCCTTCTCAGATTTCTCAAAAGAAAATGGGTTAGCTCCATTTACGGGTGTGGTCGATGTGGATATCATTTGGTAGAAAGAAAAACATGCACTTTGCTCCTTTTGTAAAATTAAACGAAAACTTGATAATGTCACTAAGCACCGGAAGGGCACCAGTCCAAATAGGAACAACCCAACAACCCATACACTCACACACACACCCACACAAACACAAACACACACACAAGCGAGCGTACACTTACAAGCGCACGCGAGACCGCGCGCGCACACACACACACATATATAGTGTATACAGAAAATATATATATGCATATATTACTATAAACAATTAATGAAACAAAAATGAAAAAAAAAAACAGAGAAATCTATGATACACTAATTAAGAGAAACAGTTATACACCGAAATACTCTCCAAGTAATACAAAAAAAAAAAAAAAAAAAAAAAAAAAACTAAACTACAAGCTTATGTTACACCGCTTGAGAGTCTGCATACAGCATTGCGTGCTGCGTGGGAATCGCGTGTTAAGGTGGCATTTCCGCAAACAGCAGCAATCGTGTGTCGTAACGGTTTTCAGGCACGTACAGGGAGCAGATGAACGGGGGAAAAGTTAAAACACTTGTCACAATCAATCGTGTTACGTAGACACTGGTAGCAACAGAAATTCAAAAGATGAACTGTCAATGTTCTATTTATCTAATAATAATAATAATAATAAATAATAATAATAATAATAATAATAATAGGGCATTCTTGGTTCCGTGGGAATGTTTTCAGCACATTCCTTTAGTCATTATGCTTCTGCTGGCCTATGCATTAAACTTAGTACCTAGTCGTTGGTAGACTGTGGTGAACGGTAACCAAAATGGAAAAGAGCATGGTGCTAGTTAGCATCTTCATCCCAAAGGGTAGATAAGAACAGGAGATATTCCCAATATGGGAAAATTACTTACGGTGGAAAAAATAATTGTACATAAATTAATTACAAAAAGCATGCTACACTCCTGTTACCATTCTCAACTGATTGATGAAAGCATGCATCTATGTTTCTAAATAGGCAACCGCCTGGTAGATATTACAGTATTTAAGTCAACAGGGACACAGCTGATTTTTCAGGAGAGGGACCTCGCCCCTGCTAAATTTCTGGGCTTGCTTTGACAAGGCTGTAACTATTACTACCACATTCACACTTTAACTGCTGATTTGTGGAAGAACAGAAAAACTCCTTATCAGCTGCTTCACGCACCTACACAGAAGCAGCACATCAAACTTCACTATTTGATTGTTGCTAATCAAGGTCTTCCGAGGTCATTCTCTCCTTTCTCCTACCATTTCTGAATCCTACACTATTTTTGCCAACCTATCATCCAATGCGCCCAATTAAACTGGAAATCTTAACCCTTCAATTCTATCCTAATCCTAGAATTGGCGTCAGATGCTTTCTTCAAACTACTCTGTATCATTACCCAGCCGAGATTGCTCCTTCATCATCATTTGCACTCACAGCCTATGGAATAACCTATGGAATTACCTACCTCACTGTATCTCGGTTATAATGACTCAACGCTTAAATGTATTCAAACGTAAGTTTGACGAGATCCTGGATATTCTACTGGTCACCCCAGCCACCCTTATAGAAGGAATAATTCTAACTCCTGGCAACTGCTACTCCATGCATAGGTTAGATCCAACACCATTATTTTTAATGTTGCAATTAGTAGTATCTAGGACCACACACCCCGCTACCTTCCTGGCTTCACCTGCTCAGTGACTCACCTCTTGAATCACTCACTCTACCATCATCCAAAATAGTTACTCCTGAGTACACATACCATCCATATTAACATTAACTGCTGCAGTTTTCTTGGTTCCGATTTACCCTCATAATCTCACTCAAGCTTATGGCCTGTCCACACTAGCGGGCATACCCGACGGGCACTTCCAGCTGTTTATATTTTCTCTTGCTTCTGGAGCAGTGTTACCAGACAATCGCATCGTTCTGGCTCCATACTCGGTCGGTCAGTATAGTGGAACGGCTTATGGGAAGTGTTTGCCCGTCGGGCAGTGCCCGCTAGTGTGGACAGGGCTTTACTCTCAACTTCCTCCTCTGGGTAAAATTTTCACATTCTCCCACCTAGTTTTAGATATACACCTTCCACTTCTGGCCTAGGCTTATTCATCATCAAACAATGAACAGGTATACCTTCAGCCACTCCTCTTATCACCACGGAATCCATCAACTTACTCTTCCATCATTTCCGCAGTAAATAATTCCACAAACTCTTTCCAAACCACTTTTTCTTCTCAAAGTATAATTGTAAATACTTTGCTTTGGAAACCAAGTAATTCCAACAAGCAAGCATATTTCCAAACAATTCTCACAGGAATTTATCCATTCCCATTTACACCAGGAATTCCATACTTGCCAACAGTGCAGCCACAATATATTTACCATACATTTTTTTGCTTAGAGGGGTTGGTGATAAGCCTCTTGGTGATAAGTCTCTGCAAGTTTTAGCGTGCTCAGGTTGCTAGCCACTGCCTTACTGCACTTTACCTGCAGCCCAACACAGGTGACTATCAACCAGGTACTCAATGCATCGGTAAACAGTGATCGAGAGGTTTTTAAGAAAACTGGCCTAGGTTGCTCCTCCCTGGTATGAACACTTTAGTAACTTAGTTGGTGATGTGAGGATGGTAATAACCCGAACACAATATATATATATATATATATATATATATATATATATATATATATATATATATATATATATATATATATATATATATATATATATATTAATAAACAGCAGGGATCGTAAAACACATCATAAAAGCCATGGTTTAATCACAAGAAACGTTTCGCACATTAGCTCAGTGCAGCTTCAATCTGCAAAATTAACACAAACTCATTAACATACTACAAATCACATAAAAATTACTATAAACATCAATTTATTAATTAATTATAAAAACTAAAATAAAACTTAAGCGTTAACTTTACTCAACAAAGAACCACAAGAATTGTATATAGTAAAAGATATACCCAGTGCTTAACAACCCGTTAGAGTGGAGGAGGAAGAACAAATGACCAAGAGAGAAAACCAGCCCGAGACTTCAGTTATGCCTGATATAGAGGAGTTTAAAGACGGAACCAGCCCTTTAATGTATAAAGACTCAAGGGTGGTGAGGTAGTTACCGTGACGTGTGCCACCAATAATAGGAAAATGTTCCTTATTGACTTCAATCTTGCAAATTGAAGCATGGTTCCTGATGTTAGAGAATTCAGGTTTGCTAATTCTTTGACCCGTTCTGGAACTATATCCC
>JANJGK010000042.1:17259908-17372408 GCA_039081455.1 Macrobrachium rosenbergii | reverse complement strand
TAATGTGACTTGCCTACTCTTGCATCACACACACACACACGTATATATAAACACTTATTGTTCAATCCCCCCGGTTTCCATTTATCCTCATGCTCTCATTTACTCTAATTTTTTTCTTCCTGCAAACACTTATAAGACTCTCACTAGGGCGTGCAATTTCTCAGTACAGAATCACCTGCAAACGTCGACTATTCCTTTCACCATTCTTGACTCATTTTCTCGTTTAACACGTTTTCACTTACATCTACTTGCTTCTCTGACTTCTCGTATCACTCCATCTATAAAGATATTGAACTGCCATGGAGACAACACACCCTCGCCTCACAAACATTCTTATACCAAACAAGTCACTCTCCGGCCTACGTATTCTATGACATGGTTGTTTTCATGAAAATGTTTAATCGAAACACACACACTATATATATATATATATATATATATATATATATATATATATATATATATATATATACATATATATGTGTGTATATTTATGTATGTGTATGTGTATATATACCGTATGTGTGTGCATACATATGTATATATGTATATATATATATACCACTAATCACACAATTATTATAACAGTAGCCCATTTCCTTTAAGTTTCTAGACTACCCCCTAGCTTAACCACAACCCAACCTGGCCATATCCCACTATTAACCTAATCGTAAAGGTTCAAATAAACCAATTACAAACAAATTTCAATATTTACGACTAATTGCGTTTATTTTCCTTTTTCAGGAAAGATGTGATCCAGAAGAATATGATCTTGAGGATGTTTTAGGTAAGTGCTGTAAGGTGATCCATTTATATCGTCGTGCTAAATTAGTAGTAGTATATCGGTCTTCATATATTTGCAACCAAATAAATGTATTCAGTTTACCTTTCTTAAGTAACTGATATTTCACGCAACGAATGTGTGTGTGTATGTATATATATATATATATATATATATATATATATATATATATATATATATATATACATACATACATACATACATATACTGTATATACAATACATATAATATATGTATATTAATATACAAATATATATAATACATATAAAGATATTATATATATAAACATTAATCTCAGTGCATTTTATTTCTTTCTGTGGTCACAAGACATAATATATAACTTCTATATGTGAATCACAGAGGAGCAGGTTTCTATTCTCTTTTTTTTTTTGTCTATACTAAATGAGAGAACAAACTTCCATTTATTAAAGTGCCACCTTTCAACATTAATAAGCTTTCAAATGAGACCTCACAGCCGTTTACTATCTATAGTATACTTTACTATGTTCGTTCCCTTTAGGAGTTAAATCCTAGCTGTTCAGCTTCTTCAACTATACCATGCTTCAATTTCCAACCCTGCTTAAACGCCATTTTTTAAATAATAATAATAATAATAATAATAATAATAATAATAATAATAATAATAATAATCTGTTTGCGATAATAGCGCCATTGAAACTTTTATTAAACTTGCTTATTCATAAAAGGTCAACAGCTGATAATTATTCTATGTTTGTTAGACAACTTTACAGTTATCATTATTCAAAGTCGTTACTACACGTTTACATGTATCACTCAATTAATCTTATCCACTGGATTTTCTTTTGTAATTTCTTTTTTCCGTAATTTGAATGTCTGCAATGCCGTTAATTTATAGCTTACCTATCAAGGACTTATATCAACGTTCAGATTTCAAATAAAAAGTTACGAAAGGTAAGAGCTTAATACAAATGTCTAAAGTAAGACCAACTAATTCTTGCAAGAGTTTAATACAACGGTCTAACGTAAGACCAACTAATTCTAGCAAGAGCTTAATACAACGGTCTAAAGTAAGACCAACTAATTCTAGCAAGAGTTTAATACAACGGTCTAAAGTAAGACCAACTAATTCTAGCAAGAGTTTAATACAACGGTCTAAAGTTAGACCAACTAATTCTAGCAAGAGCTCAATACAACGGACTAAAGTAAGACCAACTAATTCTAGCAAGAGCTTGATACAACAGTCTAAATAAAGTAAGCAATTAATTCTCACTATAACATTATTGTTCAGCGAAAAAGACATATTATTACCGCTATATTCAACAACAAAGAAGAGAACATAATTACACTAAACCATAAGGGCGAATATAATAAAAGCTATCTATGTCCAACGTCAAAAAATGGCTATAAATGAGTTAAGTTCATCCACGCAAAAGCTATCTTTAAAAACCGCCGTTTTCAGATTGAAAAGACCCACCCGCCGTTCAAAGAACAACTTCAGGTAAACACACCAAGTCTTCCTACAACGTGTATTTCGCAATTGCATAAAACTTGCAAGAATACAGTTATGCCTCATCGTTTGCCGATGGCAATAACGAAAGGTTTTTTTTATTCTTTTTTTTTTTCTCAAAGGTTCGTGCATGAGCGAGACTTTGAACTTGGACCGTCATAAGACGGACAAAGTTCACAGACACTAATAGTACTACTATGACGACGACCACCACCACCACCACTTCCTCGATCCTGCTGCTGCTGCTGCTGCAAACATTGCTGCTGGAATTATTGGCTTCCTCACTGTACGATTGGGAGAAGTCCCAGCCTCTCAAACGCCCTAGCATTTGCTACATGAGACTAATGGCTCCCTTTTCAGTCCCTCGGTCTATTTTCGTAAGAGACTTCGGCGCGTGCTTCTTAGGCATGTTACTGTCAATAACATAATTCACACAGAGCTGTCTCTACGCAGTATATATGGTGCATAGCATGATTCGATAGGGGGACATAGGGAGGGTGACTTTAGCCATGATTTGCCCTGGGGCAAAACAGACCTTGCATTCCACGCATACCTGGATACGGACGAACCCCATGATGCCCAACGCATATTTCCGAACAATTTTTTTATTCTCGGTATTTCATCCCATAACACTCACTCGGCATTCTTTACAGTACGAATGCAATTGCTAAAAAGCACTGGCACGGCGCGTTAACAACCGTAACCGAAAACATGCCCTTTTCGAATCTACTATTCATTCTGTTTTTGCAAAAATGGCAGCTTTGCCCGGAAAACGTTGCCAAGTCGCACATTCCGCTTTCATTACTTGGCACCGCCTCTGTTTATCACGTCGTTGCCGACCTGATATACGCCTTCGATTTCCAAAACAAGTGCATAGCTCATGCGGGAGTCGAGAGGGAAATTACAATAATCCAGGAAAAAGCGCGGGAAAACGGAGAAGTCATCGCCGAGGTTGGGCGCAAGAAAAGCGAATGGAAGGCAGAGTCTAGATCATCCCCAAACCACTCGAGTCAGGTTCAGCGCCCAGGAATTTCTCCGGCGGTAAAAGAACTTATTGTACTTTATAGCCATTGGGTCGCATAAAAGAATCTCGGAAGTGAACGAAAGAGAGAACTAGGTAGGGGGGAGGACGAGGGGGGAGAGAATGGACCAAAAAAAAAAGAGGCACCACCGAACAAGAATCGCCCATGAAACACATTCCATCTCATGAAATGATTATAATACATCTGATCCCTGGAGACCCTTGCTCTCTCTCTCTCTCTCTCTCTCTCTCTCCTCACAAGACTTCTCTTCTCACCCAAGCACGCCCTCCTCCTCCCCCCCCTCCTCTTCTTCTCCCTCCATTCCACAGCATCCCCCTCCTATACATTCCCCCCAAACTCCCTTTAAAAAAGATTTGTGGCAGGTGTATCAGTTATCGGTTATCCATCCTGGAATTTGAAACGTTATGCAAAACTGGGTCAAATTTTCTAACCGGCATTTACAGGAGATCGTAAAAAACTTACTCGGCACATGTGCGTGAGGGATTAGGCTAAGTATATGAACATATGCGTTAAAGTACGTACATATGGAACACATTATTGGGAACTATTAATGTATTTAATACGAATCGCATTTCCTGGTTGTGGTTTATAAATATGGACTAGTTTTTCATTAAAATCTTGACTGTTGCCCAGCATACCGGTCAATGGGATATAATGACATGTGTGATATAATACATATATATATATATATATATATATATATATATATATATATATACATATACAGAATATATATGTATACAAGCATACTTGTAGTATGTATTACCAATGCTCATATTCATAGTATGCATACATTTTTAATTATGGTAGAAGAGGAAATCGAAAAATTAAAAGGTCATTTTGTGTGTGTGTTTATATGTATATAATATATATATATATATATATATATATATATATATATATATATATATATAAATATATATATATATATATATATATATATATATATATATATATATATATATATATATATATACATATATATACATACAAGGGCCCATACATAAGGTTGTCAGACTGAACCAAGAAGACATTCATATATATATATATATATATATATATATATATATATATATATATATATATATATATATATATATATATATATATAACGTAAAAAAGCGTGATAGTAACTTGTCACGGGATTCTTTGGAGCCACTCACTATAATGGCTTGAAAGTGACTGATACATCAACTTTTGTCACCTACCCGCGTGACTATAATCACATATATTACGCCACAAATATCGAATTCGCTTTACCTTGGGAATAATTTATCCCCGGAGTAGATGCAGTTATCAGCTATAAACACCCTTGGCTGTGAGCTATTCTTAGAGAAACGTGAACTCGGTATTAATGAGATTACACAATATATATATATATATATATATATATATATATATATATATATATATATATATATATATATATATATAATGTGTGTTTATCCCTACTCTGTAATATGCAATGCGTGTACAATTTTAATTGTATACCGGTAGTCTACGGTTAATGGACTCCAGGTTTAGCATTTCCGCCGTCGCCCAGCGCGGGGCAAGCCTTTCTAACCACTGACTGCATACGCATACACATACATATGTATATACATATGTATATATATATGTATGTATGTATGTATATATATATATATATATATATATATATATATATATATAATATATAAATTTCTGACTCACACCAGGATAGAACCCAGATCTTTCAACTGAAAGACAAGACCGCTGCCAACCAAGCCACACAAGTGAGTTAGAAATTTCTGTTCCACACGTGATTGTGTTTTGATTATTTCTGTACGAGTATATACGAGTATATATATATATATATATATATATATATATATATATATATATATATATATATATATATATACATACACACACACACACATATATATATATATATATATACTGTATATACTGTATATGTGTGGGGGGGTGTGTATGTGTAATTTAGTTACAAACATTGGTAGAATAAGTAGGTAACACACATGCGCATTAATGTGCATTCTAATCTCTACCAGCACAATAATTGATAAAAACTGGTGTTAATATAAAGTGACCACGAAAAGACTAAAAGACTGAAAGAAATAGTACAGGAAACAGCCACATTTTATAAAAAAAAAAAAACTCATCATATTTTAAAAACCATAAAAATTTCCGGTCCGTAAAAAATTATTTCAGATAAACTCAAATATTTTGTTTACAAAGTATCTTATTAACATGGAAGGAGAGAGAGAGAGAGAGAGAGAGAGAGAGAGAGAGAGAGAGAGAGAGAGAGAGAGAGAGAGAGATTTTTCTAAACTTGAAACTAAAAACACAAGAGCGTTCGGAGACTGCAATCCTCCGCCAAGGCTGACCAATCCCCATCCACCCCCCGGTTCAGTTAACGCCCCTTGTAATTCTGTTGACCCAAGAAGTGATTACGTACCTGGTGGCTAACTGACTTACGTGAATCTCACCCACGTTAGAGTAAAGCAAGCATTTCAATACATTTTTACCTATCAATTAATTTATTAACTCATGTTTTCTTTTTTAATAAGTGTGATCTCTTTAAGTATTTCCCTTTACCTCCTCTTACTTCCTCCTAATGAACACCAAATTCGTTGGAAGCTTGAATTTCAAGTTAATGGCCCCTGAGGGCTTGTTCTATATGAATAGGGTTCATCTTCTGAATAATGATAATAAAAATAGCAACCTCATTCCAAGACATGTCTAAAACTGGTAGGGTACAACCTTCTGGAGCCATACCATCTCAAAGGAAAAAGGCGAATCGAGGAACACGTCAAAACGCCATCTGTTGTAAACGCATGTAACACAACACCTGTCCCAGAGAGTCTTTTTTATTTCTTGAAGATTAATGGTCCTCTTTGCCCTATTTCACTCCGTTTAAAACCAATAACATCAACTGTCATAACTGCCTTGCAATTATCAGTACCAACAATTTACTTGACTCCCGACGGCTAAAAATATTTCCTGCATATCAACATTTACTTTAATTAAGAGTATGATGAACAAACATAAGGTCCCTGGCCGACAGATGCTTTTCTCACCAGGGAGGAGAGGATTTTTTTTTTTTTAATTATTTACAAGTCAACTGAACGAGTAACATACTGCTTTTATCCTGCCCATCCCAAAAGACACAAGGATGAAGTGGAAGTTTGACTTTCAACGAAGTGATAGGCTCGCTTCTTAAAAGGCGGAAGACAGTATGAATGGGACAATAAAAGCTTGAGGAGAATTCCAAGGCTTGGAGGGGTGGGATACAGACAATCCCCTGACCAGTAACTCAGGATTACTTAGTTACACAATATATATTCGACAAGGTAGCCTAAAAGGTGTAATGAAGTTGCTTAAAAGCAGAGGGACTATCCTTAAGCACAGTGGCTTAGCCAGAAATGTTAAGTATCTGTTCCCAGGATCTAAGAAGGGCAAGAATTATTACTGCAACAGGGCCTCGAGGAAGCATATGTCTCTCCCATAGGATTCACAATAAATTCTAAGCACTTCCTAATCTTATGAGGTGACGAATAAGCATATTTATAAAATGGACTTACTAGAATAAGAAATACCATAGGGGGTCGGGTGGTGTCTTAAATAAACAGTTCTTCCACTTCGTAAGAATCACAACATTTCTAAAAATTACACTCATCTCCCTTACACTCACTTCATGGATAATTAATATCACAAGAATTGGTGTTATTGCTCCTAGTAGCAGTCATATTTTTGACTGACCTGAGAAATTACCTTTAATCTAGAGGTGACTAGTAAGACTTCTAATAATGACCTGACATTAGTATAAGCTCAGTCACTTGTATACTCAGATGTCCACAAAAAGTAAAGTACCTGTAATTTTCTAATATGCATATCACCTACAACGAAGGATAAGATTATTAACGTGGGATTATATCAACCATACATACCTATACACAAGTACATACTACATGCATGAGAAATCACTGAGCACCGACTCATTACTTTAGTTGCAGCTGTCACGTAGATTGACTGATTTATAGATTTTAGGCTTACATGCCAAACACTGGGGCAACTAAGGCCATGCAGCGCTGAAACGGAAATTGACAGTAAAAATTTGAAAGGTATAACAAGAGGAAAACCTCACAGTTGCACTATGAATCAATTGTTAGGAGAGGCTGGACAGTAAGATCGAAGAAAGAAAATATGAACAGAGGTACAGTAAAAGGAATGAAAGCAGTTGCAGCCAGGGGCCGAAGGGACGCTGCAAAGACCTTTAAGTAATACCTACAGTGCACCGCATGAGGTGCACTGACGGCACTAACCGCCTACGGAGCGCTGTCACGTAGAAGCTGGTCAAATAAGCAAATTATCAACGACATTAGTCACCCATACCGTCAAAACCGTCGGTAACTCTGGCCAAGGTACTTATATTTTACATACTTAAGGACCAGTGGTTTGAAAGGCTGGCCCCTGGGCTGGATGTCGGCAAAGAGGTTGTCTATTGTGATTCTAGCCTAACTTAACTCACTCTGCCGGCTTTCCTTTAGCGACGCTCTGACCATTGCATCTCACACCAAACAACTCAGGACTGTTGCAAGCTGGGCTCGGTCAGTACTCTAAATGGCAGAGGTAAAATGTTAGTTAGACTTCTGGCCTCTGGATCAGCGTAGTTAAGCAACACCGGATCTGGTTAGTACGTGGATAGGTGACCACAATTGCCTGATGCTGCCAGCATATAAGCTCCCGAGGCCACTGCTGACTCATGCTACAGATTTGGGAGTCGATCGGGTGCATCAGTGGGTTACGGCGAGATTGAATTACGGTGAATTACAGGAAATTGAATTTCAATTCTTCAAGAAAAATTATGGGAGGAGGAGGAGGAGGAGGTTGTGGTGAGAAGAGCTACGTTCATTAATAAACGATAGCTCAGTATCGTTGGAGAGAGAGAGAGAGAGAGAGAGAGAGAGAGAGAGAGAGAGAGAGAGAGAGAGAAAATGCTATTTAATAAGTCAAATAGTTCTCTAAAATTTCACTATCCAGCATTCCTTCACTGCTTCTGTGTTCCTTAATTACATTTTAATGGGAGAATATAGATTATCATCAGATATCAGAACAAAATATTTTGGCATAATTTCTCTGTAAGCTGAAGCCAATTTTTTTTTTATATTTTCTATTTTTTGTATCTGAGTTCGTGTGTTGTACGCATGTGTGTAAGTTCGTGCATACCCTTATAAAGCAAATATATATATATATATATATATATATATATATATATATATATATATATATATATATATATATATATATATATATATATATATATATATATATATATATATATATATATATATATATATATATATATATATAGTAGGGAGCCTTTTGTGAGAGAGAATATTTTGACACTGCCATATACTATGAATCTTCGTTTTATTCAAAAATTACTGAAAACTTTCAAGACAAATGTTGTCTACAAGAGTTCAGGGACACTCCAGAATGTCATTGTTCGTAACTCCCCAAAACAAATTAGTGGCTGCAATTACACGATTTCTTGTGCTGGGTGTAAATAAATACCTAGGTCAAACTGGTAAAAAAAAAAGTTAAGTATACCTTAGTTTAACCAGACCACTGAGCTGATTAACAGCTCTCCTAGGGCTGGCCCGAGGGATTAGATTTATTTTACGTTGGTTACCTAGCAACGGGACCTACAGCTTATTGTGGAATCCGAACCACATTATAGCGAGAAATGAATTTCTATCACCAGAAATAAATTCCTCTAATTCTTTATTGGCCGGTCGGAGAATCGAACGCGGTCCCAGCAGAGCGATAGCCGAGAACGATACCAACACGACCAATGAGTTACTCAATCTGATAAAGAACTAGACTACCGTCTAAAACAGCATCGTTATGCAGTTCGAACAGGTCAATTGACAAGTGCTTTATTTGTACTTATGAATGATTTTAAGAATTGTATAGACTGGAAAAATTCATCTGAGATAATTTTTTGTAACCACATTGTTAAAAGAAATGTAATTGAATCTGCCCTTATTAAGCATTTTAACAATCAACTTATGAATCTTAGTTCAGGTCTTTTTAAATTAGATAGATAGGCTAGTTACCTTGTTCATAAAATTGTAAAGGAGTACAATGTCACCTTTTAGCAACCGCCCGTTCTAACTGCAATTTCAGTTCTTAAGCATTCTTAAAGTTCTTTTACTTATTGCTTGGTAGTGGCAATTTGTTTTCTTCAAACAAGTGATTACATACAGTAATGATGTTTTGCTTGTTAATGGCTTTGATCTTTGTTTTGTGAAGTTTTCTTGTTTACGTTTCTATTTATTTATTTTACTTTGTACCCCGAAGAAGTGTACGCAATACAGGAAAGCGCTTGGTACATACCTGGTCTTTAATTTTCACCTTTCGTGTGGTCGTCTACGTGTGTACATATAAATATATATATATATATATATATATATATATATATATATATATATATAATATATATATATATACATTATATATATATATATACATTATATATATATATTTATATAAATATATTCATATATATATATAATATATATACATATATATTATGAGAGAGAGAGAGAGAGAGAGAGAGAGAGAGAGAGAGAGAGAGAGAGAGAGAGAGAGAGAGAGAGAGAGAGAGACGCTATCAAATAAAGGCTGACAGAACAGCTTTCCGACATAAGCAAAACGTGGGAGATAGGGGAGCCAGCTTCCGGTATGAGTAGGAGATCAAGAAAAGCGGAAGAGCAAAAAGTGGAGGGGAGACAACTGTTATCTTTGTGTCCTTAACCCCTCTGTTCGTTGAACCCTGCGAAAAATCTGTTACGTACCGAAGGGTCGAGATTTTCTGTTTTTATAATTCAGAGACAGAACTGTAATACTCTATGGACATAACGCATTAATGACAATTTATAAGTTTTAATAATTTAAGTTTTCATTTTACGACGATCTACTAATTTTACATAGAATGTTTTACATTTGTTTTGGTAAAATAATAACAAAAACTCGTGAATGTAAATAAGAAAATGCCAATTTATATGAGAGAGGGGGACTTTTATTTGTAAGTTGTTTCACCTAAGTAGAACTACTATAAGTAGGAAAACTTACAGTAAGTTGTTTCACCTAAGTAGAACTATTATAAGTAGAAATATTTACAGTAAGTTGTTGCACCTAAGTAGAACTATTATAAGTAGACAAACTTACAGTAAGTTGTTGCACCTACGTAGAACTATTATAAGTAGACAAACTTACAGCAAGTTGTTTCACCTAAGTAGAACTATTATAAGTATAAAAACTTACAGTAAGTTGTTTCACCTAAGTAGAACTACTATAAGTATAAACTTACAGTAGGTTGTTTCACCTAAGTAGAACTACTATAAGTAGAAAAACTTACAGTAAGTTTTTTCACCTAAGTAGAACTATTATCAGCAGAAAAACTTACAGTAAGTTGTTGCACCTGAGTAGAACTATTATAAGTAGAAAAACTTACAGTATTGTTTCACCTAAGTAGAACTACTATAAGTAGAAAAACTTACAGTAAGTTGTTTCACCTAAGTAGAACTATTATCAGCAGAAAAACTTACAGTAAGTTGTTGCACCTAAGTAGAACTATTATAAGTAGGAAAACTTACAGTATGTTGTTGCACCTAAGTAGAACTATTATAAGTAGACAAACTTATAGTAAGTTGTTGCACGTAAGTAGAACTATTATAAGTAGAAAAACCTACAGTAAGTTGTTGCACCTCAGTAGAACTACTATTAGTAGAAAAACTTACAGTAAGTTGTTTCACCTAGTAGAACTACTATAAGTAGAAAAACTTACAGTAAGTTGTTTCAACTAAGTACAACTACTATAAGTACAAAGACTTACAGTAAGTTGTTTCACCTAAGTAGAACTACTATAAGTAGAAAAACTTACAGTATTGTTTCACCTAAGTAGAACTATTATAAGAATAAAAACTTACAGCAAGTTGTTGCACCTAAGTAGAACTATTATAAGTAGAAAACTTACAGTAAGTTGTTTCACCTAAGCAGAACAATTATAAGTAGAAAAACTTACAGTAAGTTGTTTCACCTAAGCAGAACTATCATAAGCTGAAAAACTTACAATGAAGTCTGAATATGAGTGTGTATTGTTTCTTGTCCTCTGCTTTCAGCTTTGAAATTCTTCCCTACCCATTCCCACCCTACCCACAACTCTTCCTCCTGTTAAAACTGGATACGGAATACACCTGGACACAAAGATCTCCATCTCACTAACCTCTACATTACAAAACCCAACAGCAAATACATGCCTACGACGACAAAAAAAAAAAAAAAAAAAAAACTCTCTCCTACATGCAAAGCAAAACCTCGTAAGAGACCACACAAGCAGATAATGCACCCTCGCAGGAGGGGCGGTCGGAAAAGCCTTGGAATTCACGATCCTCTCCTGCTACATGTTCTGGGACGGGACCTGCCGTGCGCTTCGTGACAGAGGGAGATCGACTGATTAATAGGGGCGACGGTCACTGATTCGGACCGAGAGATGAAGGCAGGAAGACTCGATCACGATCTTCTCCAGAAAAATATTGTAATACTCGCGGATCAATCTTGGGGTCTAACCCGTTGCGTCCGTGGAACGGGTTAGATGTGTCTATTCAGGGGCTGTTGCTTTGCTTGGGATGTAAGTTGAGTATTCTGTCATCTACTGGCTCGACTCAACCTAGGGAGAATGTAATGTACGGTGCTTGCTATTTTAGCTAGACTATATCTTGTTTCGTAAATAATTATGAAACAAATAATAATAATAATAATAATAATAATAATAATAATAATAATAATAATAATAATAATAATAATAATAATAATAATAATAATAATGATGATGACGAAGAAATCCACAGTGGTGTAGCCTAAATGTCACCACTGTGGATTTCTTCACCATTTTAGTGACTCATGCTACTATGAGATTTTTATGAATAATAATAATAATAATAATAATAATACTGACACTTTAACCGATACACACGTCTTGAAATGCTATTACCTTCCTTCACACACACACACACACACGCACACACATCCAGAGAGAGAGAGAGAGAGAGAGAGAGAGAGAGAGAGAGAGAGAGAGAGAGAATTCAACACACACTACAGTATACAGAGTCAAGGCAACAAACAATAACCCACACAGGGTCAAAAACTCATAAAAGCTGAAATATGCTATTTAGGACGGAATGACGATAGAACATCAACAAAATATATTAAATTCGGATCACATTTTCTTGAGAATTTTTCCTTGATATTCTCCAGTTTAAAATCAAGACGGATCATATCCACTGTAGCCCAATTAATCTCACGTTTTTCTTATCCCCCCAGACCACATGTCATCAAGGATATCTCCTTACCGTTGCCATTCCATCAAAAAGCTTTCATTTTACAATATGCAGTAAATGTGCCTCACTGTCGAACTTCTCAGTTCCAGGGGTCCTTTATTCCTCACACCACCGGACTGTGGAACAGCCTCCCTGAGGATGTCGTGCAATTGGAACTTGAAAAGTTCAAGCGAAGATGCAATGCATTGCTACCCCAACACAATTCAAATTGTATATCAATATTCCATTTACATATTTATCAATTAATTTGTTAATGTATCTGTTTTCCTAATAACTGATCTCTCGGTATTTCCCATTACCTTCTCTTATCTCTTTCGAATGAACACCTTAATATTCTTTGGAAGCTTGAATTTCAAGTCAGTGGCCTCTGTGGGCTTGTTTCATATGAATAAGGTTCAACTTCTGAATAATAATAAATAATGATGATAATAATATGCATTAAGTGGTCTCAAATGGCAATACAAGATTCTTCCAAATAATGCGTCCGATAAATTACCGGGTCTTCAATGACTTCCAAAGACAAGGACTTGCACCTACACTTATGAGTAGTTTGAAGCGGTAAATAAACTGTTCCTTTAATAATAATAATAATAATAATAATAATAATAATAATAATAATAATAATAATAATAATAATAATAATAATAATTATTATTATTATTATTATTATTATTATTATTATTATTATTATTATTATTATTACAAGAAAAGCTGCAACTATATTTCGAAACACTAAATGCTACAAGACAAAGGGTTCCAATAAGGAAAGAAGCTGTACGGAAAAAGATATTTTAGGTAAAGAACAAACTAAAGACGAGAAATAAAGAAAAACAAGTAAGATACAGTAATACAAAAAAATAAAAAGATAAATAACATATGAACTTTGGAGATGGGAGAATGTGTGCAGTGACCTTAGGATTCGGAATCCCTTAGTTGTACTGTACAATCAACCTCCCTGTTCTTATTTTTATTCTTTTGTTTTGTTCACTCTTATCTTCCTTTTACTTTTCTGAAAAGAAAACTATTGTGCCGGCTTTGTCTGTCCGTCCGCACTTTTTCTGTCAGCCATCAGATCTTAAAAACTACTCAAGCTAGAGCGATGCAAATTGGTGGGTTGATCATCCACCCTTCAATCATCAAACATATCATTTTGCAGCCCTCTAGCCTCAGTAGCTATTATATTTAAGGTTAAAGTTAGCCATAATCGTGCTTCTAACAACGATTTAGGATACGCCACCATCGGCCCGTGGTTAGTTTCATGGGCCGCGGCTCATACAGCATTATACCGAGACCACCGAAAGATAGATCTATTTTCGATGGCCTTGATTATACGCTGTAGCGGCTGTACGGGAAACTCAATTGCGCCGAAGAAACTCTGGGCCATTTTTTACTTGTTCATTCATTGTTATCTGTTGTTAGTTACATAATTCCACTGTTATCTGTTGTTGAGAATTACATGTATCTGTGTCTATCATTTTCTGTTGTGCGCATTCAATTCTACCCTTTCTTTTTAGAGTAATTTTTCACGTCTCAAAGGTGGGTGAATGGTATAGTCTCTAGGGCCAAAGACCATACTCTATAGGACCCAGATTTCCATTAAGCCCGTACTATTTCACATGAACAAACCAGTTCGTGAGTTTTTGCTGGCTAATTTTATCTGCCTTTAGCATATTTCATAATAATATTATTTACAATAAATGGAATGGAATATATAATTTAGGTCAAAGGCCAAGAGCTAGGACCTACGAGGCCATTCAGCGCCGATAGGGAAAGTGAGAGTAGGTTTGAAAGGTGTAACAAGAGGAAAGCCTCGCAGTTGCACTATAAAACAAATGTTAGGAAAGGTAGGAAAGTGAGAGGGAAGAAAGGTAACATGAACGGAGGTACAATAAAAGCCAGGAAATGGGTTGCAGCTGGGGCCGAAGGAACGCCGCAAAGAACCTCAAGTAATGCCTACAGTGCACCACTTGAGGTGCACTAACGGCACTGACCCCCTACGGGGTTAATAATAATGGGTAAAATTTCACCAAAGCAGAGTATGTTCCAATCGCCTCATTTCTAGAGCCGAAATTAGGCGTAACTACTTTTCCTTATGAATGTAGTAAAATAACTGCACGTTTGAAAAACACGAACATTTAATTTTGACTTCACATGCGGTTTAAATCATAATGAATATTATTATTATTATTATTATTATTATTATTATTATTATTATTATTATTATTATTATTATTATTATTATTATTATTATTATTCAACTAACCTGATAATTAAGTTAAGGTCTTTATTACAGTCAGAAATCTTCAGTCAAAATCGACCTTTTCAATCTGAGGCGCGTGTTACCTACAGTTTGGCGATTTTTTTCTTTTGAAGAAACGTCTCGAATTAGCCTATGTTAAGTTAAGTATATCTTAGTTTAACCAGACCACTGAGCTGGTTAACAGCTCTCCTAGGGCTGGCCCGAAGGATTAGACTTATTTTTACGTGGCTAAGAACCAACTGGTTACCTAGCAACGGGACCTACAGCTTATTGTGGAATCCGAACCACATTATGACGAGAAATGAATTTCTATGACCAGAAATAAATTCCTCTAATTCCTTATTTGCTCGGTGCAAGAGCGAACGCCACTTTCGTATTTAGCGTTTGTCCGAGATATTAGGAAATCGAAATTTGAACGTGTTAAGTGATCACCCATTCTTGGGAAGATGCCTCGAAGCTTCGAGCTCGTCCTTGGAAATAAGCCTGATTAGGAAGTGAAATGTTTGTATTTTTTCATTTAATTGGGAAATGGAATATACAGTTGTATTTTTCCATTTAAAGATTTTTACCATTTTTGCGGCTTGAAAACAGAACGTTAAATTAGTGCGATTAAACAATATGAGAACATAATATATGATAATAATAACAAGGAATGAAACAATAATCTTTACCTAGGCAAATTTTAATGTTCGTGAAAAGCAAGTGAGTCTGAAACCATTCAATCTTCCGAGGTACATTTTCTCCATCAGATGGTTAAATGTTTTCATGGTATCTCAATGGCCAGCCCAATGAAAGCTGATAGTCAGCTAAGTGGTCTGTTTAAACTATTTTAATAATAATAATAATAATAATAATAATAATAATAATAATAATAATAATAATACGCTATCTCAATAAACTTCAGCTAATCCATGTAACAAGAAAAAAGTACCCATCCAAAAATAAACTGCCTTTTTTTATAAAAAAAAAAAAAAGTCAAAACAAACATATTGTACACTTCTCATCCCATAACTCTCACAAAGATCTAGCTTCATGCTTCCCTTTGTCTGCAAAATACCCATTCTACAGTTCATAACATCTGTCAATATATTAAGGAAAGTGTTAATAATTTAAATTGAAAACAGAAGACTTAACTTTTCACTATTTCAGGGTGTTTTACTGGTCCCGATCCAGATGTATTTAGAAAATACACATGGTTATTCAAATGGTCCCTGTTATAATTTGAACTGACTGTGTCCTAATATGGTCAAAGTACAGTTTCATTCACCCGTCACCTATCATTAAGTACTAAGAGATCTTGGGGGGAAGAATGCATATAAATTTAGTACTTGATCAATGTCCTGATTAATATCTGTGAAACAAGACGGTTCCAAGACCACAAACCACCAACATGGCTGAGAAATCCAGGTAACAGTCCTATCTCTCTCCAAAGCTAATTACCAATCCTTACAAATTATATTTAATTACTTGTTGCCAGTCTCTCACCTTTGGTAAAAATATCGTAAAAATCTATAAATATTTTTTTCCCCAAATCATTATAACAAACAAGCGTGTTGAGTTAATAACGTTGGGAATATGCACTTAAAGCCTTTGTCGACGGATGTAATTCGACACTGCTAATGTAACAAGATTTTCCCTCTTTCAAATTTCCAATAAAATGCAAAAATTTATCTTTGGTTAAATGTCCCGGAAACTGTAAACTATATTAAATTCATTCTAAAGAACTCCCCCAAGACATAGACAAGATCTGTCTAGCTGTAACTACACAGCTGATCACGCAATCTGCCCTATCTCCAGCCCGAACTAGTCACCTTTAAGGAATTACTCTCAAGATTCAATTTATTCCAGAGATTATTCACTCTCGATACTCTAGATGTTTTTTACACCGATATACTGGTGTTTAGAGCAGCCGAAGCCAATGAAGATGAGCCACCTCAATTCAGCGTGAATACATTTTTCTCCTAAGTAAGGAATTCTAAATCACGAACATTAAAAACTAGTTAGTATTTTACATACGAAACAAAATGCAACAGCAGTGAAACCTACGAAAACATTACATAAATAGAACACTATTACATCCACACACTCATATATATATATATATATATATATATATATATATATATATATATATATATATATATATATGTGTGTGTGTGTGTGTGTGTGTGTGTGTGTGTGTGTGTGTATTATATAAATATACATATATGTACACACAAACACACACACACACACACACACACATATATATATATATATATATATATATATATATATATATATATATATATATATATATATAATATATATGAACAGCACATATGCGTACACTCAAAAGCAAAAGACAGGGGCCAAGACCAACACAAGGCTAAGAGATGATGTGACACGAGCTCTTAATTCAACAACCTTATTCATTCTAACCCCTTAGTTCAACACCCCTACTTCCATTTTCCGGAACTTGAAAACTCCTCTGCCTTACATTTTCACTTATAGTTTTCCTCGGGTTTGAATGTGTAAAGATATATAGTTTTATAGTAGTTTTCCTCAGGTTTGAATGTGTAAAGATGCATAAAATGTACTAGAGCCCTCGACATGAAATTTAAACCCTTTAACCTGTACCTATCACTCAGCACATGATAACTGAAATTCAATCCTTTGAAAAGGGGCGTCAGTGGGCCAGATATCACCTCTCCGAAGGCTCAAAAACCTCAAATCTAAAAATAAAACCTATATCTATTTTTTCCCTTTGCAAATGAAAGTCAGTCTGACTCCGTCACCGGGTAGGTTTGACATACAAAATTAATTCTCTAACCTGTGGTTATTCTGTTTTTGACGCTGTGGAGACCAAGACAGGCAGTGTTTCCCAAAATAAGCAAATGTGTATAGCCTTGCATTTATGAAAGCACCTTATTCTCTAGTTAACGATACATGATCCTAACGCAATGCATTACAGACTCAGCCGTAGTGTAATTGTGGCCCTTTCACTCGCATACGGAAACTAGATTCTCCATTCACTCATTTATGTCGGTAAAAATTACATAAAAATATTGTGGTTTAAATATTAGAATAAGCAAAATGAAAAAAAAAATTATTAATAGAAATGACAAACAATTTCAACCCTTTTTGTGCAGGAGTTCCCGAAGCAGTTAATTTTCATCGAACGGCTGAAATTGTTGCGATTGAAAGGTTAGGTCAGGTGAAAACACGAAACAAGACTAAGGTAGTTTACATTCGTAGCGAAAATATCTGGTGAAAAGTCAGTAAGTCTCAAGAGGAATGAGCGGAGAGAAACCGAAAGCGATGGAAATATGGAAAGACAATTTTTCAATGCGAGAGGAAATAATGATGATGAGTGGAAATACAATGAGCTATGATGTAAATTCATGATAACGAGCAAATTGACAAGCTCAAAATGCTTTATAGTTTTCCCGTTCACTGGATACACAAATGGTAAATGGTATCTCTTGTTTTATCACCATAAACCCTTTGCAGATACAGGTAATTCATCACTACATACTCAGTGACCCTTAAAAATATGAGTCTACATACTAAAAATCGTACATTATGCAAACCTACGTCATTGCTTCATAATCGTAACCTAAGGCCTGTTGCAAATTTGAGTAACAATTTAATTCTATTTTTATACGGCATGAAGTAGAAATTCATATGCAGTATCTGTACAATTCCCAAGTAACTTGAAATTATATACTATCATAAAACCTAATAGCCTCATAACTACTGAGAACTGATTACACAGGACGTCGAAACTGTTATACCTCTCATTTACCGGAAACCCAAAGGATTGAGCAACTTCTCAAAGGAAGAGGCTTGTCTGCGACTTAACAGACAATTCCTCCTACAATGGCGTTAACAGTAATAATAACGATGCACCGTCCAGCCCGTTACTTCCCTGCAAATCTCTCCCATATCCAGTTTCACTCCCCATCCCAAACCCTCAACCCCAGTTAATGGTATGCGACCATGACCATTCATTTTCGATCAAAACCAAATGACTGAGGCAAGCTAGATTTCATATATAATCAAAACCACTTCACATTTGTGTACAAGTTACAATTCTCAAAACCCCGTCTTTAAATAAAACTGACATTTGAAAAAAATTCAAACATGGACCGTTTGATAACATATCTAGTCATTACCTCGCTAGTTGCTGAGTATATAAATAAATAATGACGCACGAACAGACACACAAACTTAACGGTTATGAGCAAGAGCCCGTGCTGGCTTAACGCTAGTTTAATCATAACAGCAACAACAAACACATAGACTGAAGGAAGCATTTGGGAAACCCAGTCATTATGTGGATCACGACAAAACCAACTAACCAACAACAGCAATAACAATAAAAATAATGAATAATAATAATCCAAACAACATCGCAAAAGAGTCAAAATTCAGGGTACAGGCAGGTGTATCCCTCGTACCCTGATCTAAAGACCATATTTTTTTTCCCATGCTGATTTTATTGCCAGTCGACTTTCACAGGTATTTATGACCGCCACACTGCGCACTGTTGACGTTTTAACTATAGGATGATTCGTGTACCCTCTTTCTAGATGCAACAAGGGCGTGAATGCATGCCCTTTACATACAAAAATACACACACACACACTCTCACATACATACCCGAACAAACACACACATATATATCACGTTCTATATCTTCGTGATTCAGTTATACACACACACACACACACACACACACACACACACACACACACACACACACACACACACACACATATATATATATATATATATATATATATATATATATATATATATACATACTAGTGAGTAATATCATACTTCATGAATATAGTGCATAACGGTTTTGGGTAATTAACTTAAAACAGTTATAAGCACCCTTATGTATATTGTAACGACACAAATACAGAGCATTCATACACAGACAAGCACACACATGTGGCTAAGTACATAAACAAATGAAGGCATAACATAAGATAAAGGTGGTTTCATACATCAATACATGGCATCATTCAGCGTTAAACACTACCATGAGTATGGGTATAAAATATGAGATAAAGACTGATTATCAGTGTATTTTACATGTAATATATACGTGTGTGTGCTTTATTAATATCGCAAAATCAGTTTAATAAATGTGCTGCAATAGACAGTGCCAAAATTTCCAAAATTCTATACTACCAGCTGCTTTTGATCTTCCTTTCACTGTGAAAAAATCTTAAACGACTTAGCAAAACCAGTCAATTGTTCGGTGACACCAAAGACCGATTAGAATGACGCAGGATAAAATTTTTTTTCTCCGTAAACGTTTGAAACTTTCTTGTGTTCTTTACGTGAAAAATTACAACTTGCAAGGGTTAAGTTATCTTAAATCTAATATGCTCGTGGCACTTGTTATAGACCAACGCGACTCCAATAAAACGGTTATTTTTCCCTCGTTCCGTACCAAACATTTTAACAAGAGCGTTGTTTAAGGTCAAAGGCTTACATTACGTCTTAAAGGCTGCCAAAACACCATCCGTATAGTGAGAACGTTTTCTGGGGCTAAATACAAACAAACGTCTCCTGCCGATAACCGAATGTGTTATATGTATCCATTTCATCCTGTACAAATACTAAATTAACTGCGATAACCTACTATTACCCTAATGTTATCTAAGTGCCAACGGCAAACTACGTTTCCTTTTAAAACTAAATATCTGGTTTATGTCTAAGAAATTAAATTAGGCCTAAACGGTATCCCCTTAGTAATACCATACTTAAATATCTCACATGACATCGTAATTTCAACATGAAATTTTCATGAGTTTATCTTCTAACGAAAACACCCCGGCAAAATATCCTGAATCGCCATGGCAAAATAACCAATACCTCGTAATACCTCGTTGTAAAAAAAAAAAAAAAAAAAAAAAACTCATCTTGCTGGCAATACGTCGATAGTCTTGAAATCGAGAATGACTTAAATACTCTGAATACCAGGTTTAACATTTGAACTCAATAGCAAGCTACAGGACACACCAAAATGTAAAATGGTACAGTTGTATAAAACACTTATTACACTTGGCATTAGGGTTAAAAAGATTATAGAAGGCATAACATAAGCCTAATAAAGGCTACATAAGCTTGTCAAAAAACAGCCATGTGTGCACAGCAGTCACAACAGTTATACAAACAATACAACTTACTGTCTCAGTGTAATCATAATGGGCGCACAAATGAGCTTGAAACAATACTTGAGCAAATGAAGACATGCAGTACTGCACTAACTATATCCAATTCAAACACCGCTGCCTAGCAGCAACTCATTACAGATCACATAGCTTAAAGCGCACTATAATATTCTCCCCCTCCTCCCCCCAAAAATGAAATATTTAAGCACACTATAATATTCTCCCCCTCTTCCCCCCAAAAATGAAATAATATCAATCACAATATGAGTGAGAATGTTTCTTGCACTATTTTAATGCTATCAGGGTAATGTTCACAATAGCTTTGTTTACGAATGAACTTGGGTATTGTCCTGCTATACGGTACATGCCCCTGAGGTAACAGAAATTATCTTTTATTTCAACCCTACAAGAAATTAAATACAGTACAGGATGTGAGGTTCCGGAGTCCCATTGCAAAATATTTATTTCAGCTATGAACATTTTTGGACTATGACAACTGACTAGCTTTGAGGCTCTGACATAATTAGTATTAGATATCAAAAGTTATTGTTATCTCAAAGAAAAGGGAGGCAGTTACTTATCATGGTCAATGCCCACCTAACCTCACTTACAAATTGGGTATAATAACAACGCTGGTGTAATGTGCAAAACCAGATATTTACAATGACATATGGACCTATGAGATATACTTCCAACTGAGATAAAATTGCTGATAAACTAACCAATATAAGGTCGATATTTTCGCTGAAATAGACTGAATTATTCCAAAAGTTCTTTGACCTAGGCCTACTAAAGCTCCATCACCTTGGCAAGTCTAGACCTATTCATATTGGTGATGCTCATTACCCTTTCTACTTCGCCTATAAATTGTAATCTAAACTACTCATCTCCTAAGTTAAAATCTACAGGCCTACCCATATAGAATTTTAATCCTGCCCTTGTTCCCTGCAACTTGGGGTTACTTGTGGGTAAAACCTTGCGAAGCACATGCCCGTAAACCAGGTCACGTAAACAATACGTAAAATAGTACAAGTTACCTTACCTATAGGTGTGGTAGCCTGCCAATCCCAGGAGTATATAGGGTGCTTAAGCCTTACACCACTATGTAAGGGCACTTGACTTTTAAATACTACCAATGAAGACCAATCTGAACACAGTGGTGAATTATTTTTAAAACCAACGATCTCATAGCAAAATCGAACTTGAAACTTCGGGCCTTTTCTGGTAGAGTTTTCAAGTCACGACATCGAAACAAATTTCACCTAAGTTTCATTATGAAACCACGTTAAAGCACAACGACATTCGGAAAAAATAACTTCGATCTAAGCACAAGGACGAACTCACTGTACAATTTTTAAACTTCCGGGAGTGTTTAAAGTTAACGTTAACCTCACAATCGCTTCCCCCATTGCTCTGTAAGTGATTAGTTTAAATGAACATATTGGTCGTACTGAATGTTTAATATGCGCAAATTTGACTTGTATTTCATTTTAAATAAAGGTACATTACCAGATGAATGCAATGCGGTATTTTAATGTTTATTCTTGACACAATTAAAACGATCACTTCCGGCTGAAAGAGGTGAATGATTTACTAAATCGTTGAGTCAGCGTTCAACAATCGTATTTTCATGTACAATGCTACTGTTGCTTATTAAGAGAGGCGAAGGTAACACAATTTCGTTTTCCTTTTACCTTGTATTAGTTTTCACTGACATGGATGAATTAATTGCGAGAAACCAGAAACCTTTTTGATGTTTAGCATTACTTGCTACCTATTATGATTTTTCCTAGATGGGTTAGGGCTCCGTTTATATTACAGGATATGCAGAACTTTGTAATCTGAAGCTATGTACCCTAGATTTGTTACATAAAGCAATCTTTTGTTTTTCTATAATAGAAAGGCTCACTTTCGTGCGTCACTACAGCCTTTTTATTTTGGTTTTCACCAGCTACATACCTAATAAATAGTCAAGCAATCCACATCACTGTTTTGAAATCAATATTTAAATACCGTTCACTTCTAGATACTGTACTCATAACATTTGCACAATCAGCCCAACGTAACGAAATCCAGTTATATGCCCCCATGTACATTAAACACGTGAGGCCATCGCAAAGAAACCAGCTTCAACTGCATCAGGTAAAAACTAATTTGCAAGAATGTTAAAACAAGGAAGCGACAAGAGTCAGTTGTGAGGAATAACCTTGAAATGCAATGCCTGAACTACAGTAAGCAAGGTTAGCAGAACATGGCAGATTGCTGGATATTAGTCCCAAACCACACTTCTGTAAACAATCCATGAATATTGCAATGCTAAGTTAACGTTTGTTGATTGGTTATAGCTCTGAGGTCCACACTAAGCAACACCCATTAACACCTTATTGTACTTGAGGACTAAACTACCCTAACCAAAACTTTTGCTGGGCCTAAGCCTCATTCCTGTCACACACTTCATAGGATATAGTAGTTTACATGGACTTGCTTAACAATAGGTTATGTAGTAAAAACAATAAGTGGTAAAGAGCAAAATGGTTATCATCCCTCTTTTGAAGCCAGATAAGATAGAAGTTGGGTTGATTCTGTAGGGTCAAATTCCTTTCCTAATACCTTAACTCGGGGAATTCTGCTCTTCCTTTAATCTGTGAATCTTCCTGTCTTTTGGTGAGTGTCAGAGTAGATTACCTTAGCTGACATGACTTCACTCTACTAAATATATTTAGTCAATTCATCAAAAAAATGTAAATTTTTTTCTGTACTGCAATGAAGAAAGTTAACAGAAAACTGCCCTAATTTGTGAAGTACATCTATGGACAGCATTGTTAATCAATATATAAACAATTTAAACTTAATTTGTGGAAGAATACAATATAGAATAGAATACAGAATTTTGGCCAAGCGCTGGAACCTATGAGGTCATTCAGCGCTGAAATTGAAACTGAGAGTAAAGAGGTTTTAAAGGTGTAACATGAGGAAAATCTTGCAGTTGTATTATAAAACAATTTTTAGGACAGGGTGGAAAGTAAGATGGAAGAAAGATAATATGAACACAGGTACAGTAAACAGAATGAATGAGGTTGCAGCTAGGGGCCACAGGGATCCTGAAAAGAACCTTAAGTAATGCCAACATTGCAGTGTGTGAGATCTACTGAAAATACTGTCCCCATGTGAAGTGTAAGAAATATTGTAGTGGATAAAAAGAATGACAGGTAGATCTACACTTGTAATCATAAACAGCAGTAGGTTAAGTTTGCTATTGACTTGTAACTGAGAAAAGCTTTTTTTTTTTTTTTTATCTTACTTATCCTTTAAATTTCATTCGATCATTTATTTCCTCTAATTGGCAGATACTTATTCCTTACCTGTGGATGCCACTCCCGCCTCTGCTAGTTCAACAAGTGAAATCTATCGCCGGCCTGTCTTTCAGTCCCCTAGGGCTCTAAGGCGGTGCCAACGACCTGACTTTTCAGCAAGATCTCCAGAAAGAGGTGCAACATCTGCATTGCCATCAACAGTAACAACACCACCAACAACCACAACACAGACCTCAAGCCATCACCATGAACACCCGACCTGTTCCTGTTCCTGCCGCGTCCACACCATTAGGGTATGTAATGTGGAAATAACCACAGATGTCCATGGGGTGAGTCATTTATACTCAGTAACCATTCCTACCTAGTTGTCCAATGTCTTTACCTTGCTCCAAGGTGACTGAGTGCTCTCGTTACACTAATAGTAAGTTCTGAGGTAGAGTACTAGAAGCCATAGTGAAATTCATTTGACTTTCAGGTAATTGGGTGGATTTCCCTAAGAATGAAAAGGAAGTACCTGTATACTTCATGGATCAAGCAGCTGTCAATAACTTACATTCAGTTTACTTCATTGCTTAAAAAGTCACTCATACTATCATGTCATATGTGTATATTGTGAGCCAAAAGGAGCCTTGCATGCTCAGGTTTCCAAGAAGTAAAAGAGCTTAAAAATTGTGTTGTTGTACTTATTTGCTGTTAATTTTATATATTAAAAATTTTGATTAATTTTTCATATGCATTAATGACTCGCAGAATTTTGCTATTCATTAAATTCCGAACAAAATATTGTTTTTAAAGTGTTTCAGCTCTGATCCCTTCTTCAAAGACACTGATTTTTTCAGGGGTGCGAAAGTCGTAGCAGGTCCAGGGAGCGTTGCTTACTGGGCATGGCCGACTTGGAAAGCGTGGCTGTGGGCAGAACAAGTGGTGCAGGAGGGCGTAGTATTGGCATAACCAATATCAGTGGGTGTGTGGGTGTTAGTGTAAATAATGGTAACAGCAACGGTGGGCGAAATGCAGGTGGTGCCAGTGGAAGTAATAATGTCACTGGTGGTGGGTTGGGTCTTCCTGGAAGCTATCCAGTCCAGGGAAGTAATAATGGTGGGCAGGGAATGACAGTAGGAGGTGCTGCCATTAGAGGAAATGGTGGTGGACGTAGTACCTCCAAGGGGTCAAATGGGGGTGGCGGACGCAGAGGCGTTCACCAGCCAAATTTCTTAAAGACAGTGTCTATTATTGATACACTGAGTGAATTGGCTCATGGACCAGAAGTACGATGTCTAACACAAGAACCTCGCCCTCAGTGTCAGACTCGCCCACACACTGGGTCAAGGGCTTCCTCTTCGTCACGCCCCACCACGACCAGTACATCGGCAACTTTAGGTGGAATGGCTGACTATGGAGATGAGGCTCCAACACGCCCACCTGGACCGCCCGTACTGTCAGCGGACTTTCAGCAATACAGTGAAAAAATTTATGATGCCGTTACTTCTCGGGCTCCTGAGCCAGAGTTGCGTACTGGTCGAAGAGGGCGGGTCCGAATGCAAAGTTTGCATGCACATGCACTGCCAAGGAGAGAGAGAGCACATGTCCGAGAGGAAGCAGCTGCCCATGGCACTGCTGTCCCCTCATCAGCAGTTGAGGAAGGTCAAAATAACACAGGGATGACTCAGGAAAGCAGGAGGGAAGAAGAGGAGGAAGGTGCAGGAAAGAAAAAACCAGAACACCGTGGGCGCGAAAGAGGAAGGACGCCAGATTGGATTAAAAGAATTTTCGATATTGCAAAAAAAGGCGACCTTCCATCATTGGTAAGATTGCAAAAGAACTTGTTCTCAATATTATGACATTAATTTCTTTAACTATCCATTTAAATAAAGTGCTTTTGCTTTGTCAGTTTTGAGTCATGGACGTTCAAACACAAGTCATATGTTTACACAGCTCTTTACAGAATCATCTTCCAGTCATACTGAATTCTTTACATTTCATTTAAGAATGTGCTAATATTCTTCTGTCAACAGAAAGAAATCTTATTCTCGATCTAACCCCTTTATGGGTATGGAATCCAGAGTACATTAACAAATGCAATAAATAAATGACTTTGCAGAAACGTAGTGTTGCAGACATGGAAGGTACGCTAATCAGGAATTTGAGTGACCACTGTGGTAATAACCTCCTACACGTTATGGCTGTATTTGGACACTTGGCTCCTCTCGCCTGGTTGCTGACATCTCAACAAGTACTAGTCGATGCTTTACATGATGAGAACAAGTTTGGACTGACACCCCTTGTGTGTGCTATAAAAGTGAGTCAGGCATTGTTCAACATTTGTGTAAACATGTTTTTTTACTTTTCTAGGGACGTTAAAGCATAAATAGCACAATATGCAAACTTGTAAATCTAACACTCAGACTTGATGTAACAATTTTGTACATAATGTAATCTGACATATGTTAGTACTGTACTAAGGTTTAAGCATATAATGGTGCATAAAAACTATTTAAGGCCAAATGCACATCATACAGTAATTATTTTGGACATTGGATATTGTTTTATCTAATATAGATCACCTAAGAGTACCCTATATTACCCTCAGTATGGTCGGCTTAGGCTGGTACAATGGCTGGTGGAAAACACCGGTGTCAGGGATAAAGTAAGGTGCAAGGATGGCGAACGATCGCTGCTGCATATTGGTGCAAAGTATGCCCAAGAGGAGGTAAGACTACCACTTATATTTTCTGAAACAATTTGCAGAACATCACAAAATAATTTTGAATCATTCAACTGTATCTGCAAGACTATGTATCTTTAAAGTATAAACAGCAAAGTGTGAACACTATATAGCAATGTCCCCATAATATTTTTCTCTATCACTGTGGAGTATTGCATACTAGAGTAGTGTAACCCGAGTTCTCCAATAATGATTTTTAACACCAGCATACCAAGCAAAGTGAATATACAGTAAATCAACTATTAACAGAAATTACAAACTAGAAGTGTCTCTAGCTTCAATACTACTATATATACCCACCTACTTATATAGTAAGTAAAGCTTATAGAAGTGCTCAATTAAATCCATATACTATTATCAGCTAGTGATAGGAAATACTTGAAAAGAAATGACTGAATGCCAAGTATCTACTGTACTTTACACAGATTTGATACACACCTTTTGCCTCAAATATATGTAAAATGCATGAAGTACTTGGCACCCAGCTGTTTTCTTTTCCATATTTCCTGATAATTAAATCTCATACATAGTTGTGATATTTAAGCATACTGTATTATGCATTTATGATATAATTTCTAAATTTGACTGCATAAAGCACTTGAAGAAAATTAAAATTCAACCTTACTGTTTTTTCAGATTGTGAGCTGGATTGTGGATTACATGATGGCTCATGAAGTTCCTCTAGACAACAAAGATCACCATGGCAATACTGCTCTCCATCTGGCAGCAAGGACAGGAAACTCTCGAGTGTGTTCCATCCTACTCCAGCATGGTGCAGATGTTACACTTAAGGTATTATTATAGACAGAAACCTTTGCACTCTTTTCATATGTAGGTCCTCACTGATTAGTCCTTTCACCTCTTCTATCATGCTAAACTTTTTGTTTCATTTGATCACAAATTCCTATATGAATCACTCTCTTCCAATATTTTAACACTGATATTTATAGTCATTACTTCATCTTCCTGGTTCCCAGTTATCCTCATAACCTTTCTCTTTCTCATATATGCTCTCAACTACCAGTATTTCACTAGTCCTTGCAGCGTCTTTTTGCTTTCAAACCACAAGAAATTCTAGTAGCTGTTATTTTTTTAAGCTATAGTTATTTAAGTAATAAAGTACAGTACAGTTATATCAAGCTTTGTTCCAAGATTGTGTATTACTGTAACTTCCTTGAAGAAATGGAAGGAGTAGCAATAAAAATTACAAATTGTAAAAAAAAATGAGTCATAACATAGTACTATGCATTACAGTTTTATGCTTATTTCTGTATGTATTTCAGTTATAGTAAATTTCAGGAAAAAAGTTAGTGCTTCATAAAACATTAACTGTAGTGAGTTGATGGGATACTACCAAGCCTGATTTAACTGTTTAACTAACATATAAAAATTCTCACAAGGACTTTATTTCAGCTGCAATAAAAGAATTTCATTTCCTGATAAACATCTTTATTTTAAAATGTTTACAAAAGCCTTAGATTTCAGTGTTTGGTAACTTTCTCTTTTCCTCTGTTGGCATACTTAAAAAGTCTCCTTCTACTTTTCCTCCAATTTCCCTCTGGGTTATGAAGGGGCATTAGGTTTTCCAGCCCACTGGTGTCTGCATTTTTCTATGTCACAAGTACTGTAACTGATCATTATTGTGTTTGTAACATAATCACACTAACTAGCCAAAACTAGATCACTGTACAGTATAACTTATACATCATTCTAAATTAACATCACTGCTGTCCTTGGCAGAATGACATGGGCCAAAAAGCATGGGAAGTATGTGTAGTGCGTGGACACTTAGCTTGTGCCGAATATCTGTGCGTCCATGAATCAGGCCTTGCACTAGCCACAGACCTAACTAGGAGAGAGGCTGAGCTGGAAGCAGCCATGGCAGACAACCATGATCTCAGGGTCAATTTCAAGTAAGTTTGATATTACAGTTTATCTTTAAATCGAATTTAATACTTGCAGATTCTAGATAAAAGTATTGTAAATTCTCTTTCCAATCCATAAAAATTACCATCTTGTCCATTAACCATCATATTTGCTCTACCAGAGAGGTAATGAGTGTAGCACGGAGGCTGGTAAAAGAGAGGGAAGAAGTGATGAGAGAGCTTTCAAGATTACATGATCACATGGTGGAGGCCCATGACAACATCATCATGGCACTTCAAGTACTGGCTGAAGAAAACAATTCCCTAAGAGACAGACTTAATGGTGTCAGGCATTCGACCCACACAAGGTAGGAACATGGCATGTAGAGTTTAAGTCATTACTTAGGTTTATTTTGGCACGATAAATCAATGGAAGAGCAAAACAATAATGTTGACATCCAGTAGCTCATAGCGAAACATATTCTAACAAAATTAAAGTACTACTTAGCATAAAACATTCTTAGCATCTACAGTGTATAAACTCGTTCCAGGGAACAAGTCGATTCTGTAATAGGATATGTAAATGGCCTTCATGAACGCTGGCAAGGTGCTCAAAAGTCCTGGTTTGGATCCTCTTTGGTTGACATGGAACACAGGATGTTGCTGGTGGAAGAAGCATGGAAAAAACTTAAGCATCGGAGCCATAGGACAGTTGCTTCTACTCACCATCCATTAGATATATTCAGGTTTGCTATAAATAAATAATCCTCTTACAGTGAATTCATTGGTGACATTTTACAATAACACGTGACTAAGATGGATATTTTCTGCAGAATTTACTGCTGTTTCATTAACTCGACTTTCTCTCCATACCAGGGCTAAGCTTTGTTCCGTCCGTGCCCAAGGGGGTGACGGTCGGCTTGGAGATCTTCCATCAATCTGCTCATCAGAAGAATCTTTGGCATCTCTCTTTCCTTTTAGTGAAGAGGAAGATGTCTATGAAGGTGTTGAGGATTATACTGCCCCAGTTCCTCTATCTCACTCATCACCAATTAAAGCAACCACCATTGCCTCTAATCCTCTGAGAACACCTAACGTTAGTATGACAGAGGTTCGGTCTGAAACACTACCAGCTCGTCTCGATGCATTAACACCATGCGCTGGTCATTCAGAGCAACTGCAAGAGGCTGATTACCTCAGCCGGAGTGAAGCTGCACTTACAGAAAGGGCTCTGGACTCTTCAGTAACACATGCTTTGTCACCAAGCACGTCTTTGTTTAGGAATTCTTCTAAACCCAAAGAAAACACTGGCAGACCCTATTGGGCTGATGCTAGTTTGAGTCCTGGCCTTGGCCTCATTAATGAGAAGTTAGGGGGCTCTCCTCTTGGTGAGAAACTAGGTAAAGAGGAGGTTAGTCAAAGACTGAGAGAATTAGCCCTTACCTCTGAAAGTGGTTCATGTTCAGTACTTGAGGTAATAGAGCCCTCTAGTGATGAAAGTGACACCCCTCCTGATGATGATCCTGGAACACTGGACCCTCAGAGTGGGCCCCGGGGAGCGCCGGCCCTGCGGGCCAGTGAAGAGAGCAGCAGTGGAGAAATACAAGCTCCATCTCTGCCCTTCGATCGGCGCCAAAAACGAGGTACTAGAGCAAGTCATGATGAAGGTGATGCTGTATCACGAGTTGGAGAAGCAACAACTACATCTAGTGAGAGTGGAACTGACTCAACGTGTGTGAAAGAGGTAGATCTCTTACGTGGCACTGATACCTCAAGCAAACACTTTTTAGAGAATGAGACATCCCTGGGCGCCGCTGCTGTGGATGTCTCTGAATCACGTGGACAGCGGCACCTAGGTGATGGAGAGGGTGGAGAGAGTGTAGTTCAGGAAACTCCTGGGGGATCAATTCCTTCTATTAAGCGTAAGGGATTTCTCCTTAAGTTTAACATAAAACCACGCTGGCCTTCTAAACGTAAAGTAAAAATTGTGCGAAAAGTGCCAGAAATAAGTGCCCGAGATTTTCAGGAAACATATGGAAATGTACGGGAGTCTACTTTATCTCTGGGCGACACTGATGCCCATACTACCACCGAGTCCAACACTTCATCTAGTCAAGATTGTAGTAATTCGTCTGAGGAGTCATCTATAGGCAAACCCACCTCTTCTACTTGTACAACTTCTTCTTCTACAATTACAACACGTCCCTCTGATCTTCCTGAATCAGAGCCTGCCAGGCATGGACCACGCAGGCCAACCGAGATGTGGACGGAAAGTAGCACTGCCAGTGTTGCAAGTACTTCACCTATGAATGCTGGTGCACCTTCCAGTCCTCCATTACAAAACAGCAGTGAAATATTGCCAGACGACTCTTCATCACCTGCATCACCTCTATCGTCTGCGACTACAGGATTTGAATCCATTGAAGAAAATCTGCCACCAGTTCCTGAAGAGTCAGTGTTAAAACCAGGCAGTGAGGCTAGAAGTGTAGCAGCTTCTGAAGACTCTGGTATTGTTGCTCGACCAGCTTCAAGTGCTTCCAAGTCAGATTCAATATCTCGACCTGAGTCTTCTTCCTCTACATTTCCACCATTCAAGAGTGATTATCCACTACAGAAGGGGTTTTCTCTAACTCAAGACCTTCTTCCAACACCGGACTCTAGTACTGCTGGGAGAATGTCTCCAGCACCAAGTGAAGTTAGCAAAACTGAGTCAGCACTTTCTCCTCCATCTCATGCCTCAGATGTTAGCAAAAGTGAGTCTGCTCGTCAGCTGAGTGTTGGAAAGGGAAGTGTAGGTGGTAGTACAAGCATTAGTAGCAAAGAAGGCTCAGCCTCTTCATCATCTGATTACTCTTTAACATTACTTCCTCTGAAAAAACAAATCAATGTAAAGACGGCAGCAATCATAGATATCTCCTGTGAGCCTAAAGGAAAAAAGTCTGATCAGCCCAACATCAATTCATCATCAAGAGTAAGTACCATAATCAATCTTGGAGAAATATTTATCCACCAAAATAATCTATCCAGCACCTGTTAGATCTCAAGAGTATTAAACTCTAGCATGAAGATTACGATATGATACACAGTAATGCCCAACATGGTTACAGTAAATATTTTGCATATTTAAAAAAATATATGAAAAAACCAAACTCAAAAACTAAAGCTAATAAAATAAAAGTAAAATAGCATTTACCTATAGTAAAGATGCACAATTCAATAATAAGGACTGGTAATTTTTGTTGAGTTAATTATACCAAAACAACAGCATTAATTAATACCATTCCAGTATTCCATTTAAAATTTAACCATGCATGAAGGTGGATTAGCATATTACTCCCAGTCAGACTAACTTCACATTCTCAGAAAAATGTTTGTAATCCAAGTAGAGTATAAGGTATTACATACTAAAATAAATAAAAGGTTCATGAAACTGATGACATGCACAGTTAGTCATGTACAGTTCTGACACACTGAGAAATAGACTTGTATCCAAGTACTTAAAAACTAGAAAACAATATACTAAAGTACTAACTTGAAAAGAAGTACAGTATAACCATGAAAATAAACATTTTTATAATAAAATTTATTTGGATTTACCTACTGTTAAAGATAGCTTGCACTTACAACACAAAAATGTAAGCTAACTTAATAGTAGGTGATTCATCCCAAATAATCAAATGTTTCAAACTGTTGGAAAAATAGTTATCCAATTTAAACCAGCCAATTTAAGATGACTCTTTCCACTGCAGAGTGACTGTGATAGCGGTAAGAAGAAAGAAGAAGGAGATGAGAAACCCTGGTATGAGGTTTCTGATGAGGAATCTGACGATATCCTGCTTCCAGACCGCCTTCTCAAGGGGAAAGTTATCTCCAGGCCATCATCATCCTCATCAGAAGATGAGACAGAAGTTTGTTAAACTTCCATCCTATGAGATTGCATTTTCAAACCATAAAGGACTTTTTTTTAAATTTCATTACTAATGGAATTCCAGTGATGTATATTTTTTTTGTAATAAGGACACTTTTCAGTAAAAGTTATATGAATGTAAGTTTATTCTAAGTAACAAATTTGAAGCTAGTTGTAAATGATTTTAAACAATTAAGTGCTGTACAGACTACACTAAAAGAGGACGTGAATGTTCATAAAACAAATCCTGCTCTGTTGGTTGTAATGGTTTCCAAATCCAGGTGCATTAGTTTATCCATTCATGAAAGAAATGTTTGAACAAAAATTTGCTCATCACCTATACGTAAAAAATGTGCCCATATCACTAAAGTAAAACCAACAATTTTATGTGTACTGTAAGTGCCAAAAACTTTGGAAGCCACTTAATGAAGTAATATTTTCTCATTTTGGTCAAGAAAATGGCCAAATGGCCTAACAGAAAAATGACCCAACTGACTGCAGTTAGCTGTAAAAGATAGAGGCTACACTATTCTACAACAAAACTGCCGCAGGCTGTTCACTACGCTTAAATCATACAGATATATATACTGTACATAAATAGTGTACTGTATGTATAGTACATAATTCCATATATAAATATATAGTAAAAACAAATATTTGGTAATAACAGAAAATAAGACATGTTATCCAAACTTGACAGCAAATCTGTTAAAAAAAAACCCTGCTGTAACTGAGTACAATGCATATACCTTTATATGACTGCAAGTATACAGATATTTGACATAACTAAAATAACATTTAGTGCTGTAACATTATCTTTATGGCTATTATTATTGTATGTATTCCCAAGGGTAAAAAGTTTGAGGAAATCCAAGTGCTCGATAATTTAAGAAGATACAATTTGCTTGTTTACGTTGCCAAGAACTCCTCTGACCACGTGCTGTGCCATTATCATGCAATGCCAAATAACAAAATACTGCAGAAAATGTACTGTATTGTGCCAAACGTTCACGGACACCACGTAAAAGGTGCTGTATTTAATAGAGAAAATGAATTTCATTGCAAATTGTCAAAAGGATCATCAGCATTGACTAAATTATTCATGCAACTGTCTCGTCTATTTTCTCGTAATTCTTCGTAACTGAAGTACTCTTGTGAATTGTCAACTGTAACTCATCTTATTTCCCAGACCCTTCCTTTCTTGAACGAAGCACTGTTGTAATTTTCCATTTTGAATTCTTTCGTCACTCTAACTTCTGTCATTTTCATACTATGAGAATTTAATCTTACAACTGTTAGCATATTTAACTATCATTTTTTTATTTGGTTTACATTATCATACTTTCCATCACAGATACAAACTTTGTACCATAGTTGCTTCATCACTATCAGCAGCTGTAATAATTACGATATCCTTTTTGTGATCATACAGATTGTTCCCCTATAACTATGACTGCACTACCAAGCACTTCATTAAACTCATGAAATTCTTAAATTTTTATCACAGCATCTCCATTAAATGTAAGTGACAGATCCCTGATTATAGCACTCAACTTACACTCAGTGATGGTGTGAATGAACCAGTCATAATGGGGACAAATCACTGCACATGTATCTGAATGAGAAAAATTAATGTCTTAACCAAAGGTTACATAAGCATATAACTTTAACATTTTCCTAAATCACCCTCATCTCTACCAGTGTCCATCATCTATCTATACACAGTTGGTTTGACTATGCATTATAGTACTTCACAAAGCTCATGCAGTACTACGAAACTTGCAATGATATTTGTAATGAATCTTGTATAAGTCTACCTCATATTCCCACTGTTATGTAATATGAAGTCACATTGTTTATAATTATTGATCCTGTTGTGTCTTTCTTCTTCTTTTTCATGTTTGAATATATTTCTTTTCCACCTGAGCTCATGTGTCTAATCAATATAAGATGTAAATGAAATGACTAGAATTTTATTTCCCAAATTATTGTAAACTCTAAGTCTTATATCCTAGATGAAATCAAAAGAAAGTAGGGCTCATGCAAAAAAACATTACTAAGCAAGACAAAATAAATTTAGTAAATTATAAAATACATAAAGTCTAAAAGATAAACACATCACTTTATGAAAGTGTAAATTCAAACTTACAAAAATGCATATTAGGAAGTGTACAGTCGACCCGTGGCATTTGCGGGGGATGCATCCCAAAACCCCCCACAAATAGCTAAAATCCGCGAATACTTGACACCCCTCTAAAAACACTTGTAACTGCCTATTTTGATAGTTCAAACACCAAAAAACCCCTCTAAAAATGCTTATACCTGAGTATTTTAATAGTTTTACCACAAAAAATGAATTTAGTCACAAAAATATGAAAATACAGTAATTAGTGAATACTTCTCTATGAAAAAACCCACGAATAGGTGAAATCATGAATCCGGAACCGTGAATGGGTGGGGGTCCACTGTAATTGTTGAAATAAAATTCCAACAGATCCTTCAACTACATATGAATTTGATTATGAAATTTAGGTCTTGAACATCCATCAATGTGCAGATTTTTTACCTGTGGTTGACAGAATTTCTTTTACAAAGAACAAAGCATTTATAAAAATCTGATAATACCTAAGTTTGGGTACCTTTGGATTGAATGGAGTGATTACTATTAAAGGTATGATAAAGTTGTAAAAATGTTCACAATGATAATTTTACTAAAGCTAAGCACCTGCTCTTTAGAATCTAACCAAGTCAATAAGTGAAGAGTGAATTCAAACTCAATTACTAACATTCAGGAACTGATAATCATTTACTTGGCAGACAACAGACAATTGAATGAATCCCTCAACAAGTTAGGTTTAGGGCTGAAGACCAGGAACCTGTTATTCAGTGCCTGTGAGCCATAGGGAGACAGAAAATAAGCACAGGTTTCAATATGCCCTATTAATATTTATACCATCCTACTCCCACTGGTTCTAAACTTTCTTTTGTTAATGAATATTTTCTTACATTAATAAAAAGATTTTTTATGTCCATTATTAGTGTTTACTGCACTATTACTTCAGCAGAAACATAAGAGTGCAGGCAAATAATTCCAGAACAAACTGACAATGAAAAGCAACCAATCACAGTGAAATAGGAGTGAAATTAGCTGTAAAACATGTTTTGTTATGTACTCAATAAATATAGCCTTATCTCATGTAAAATAAACCAAAAAGCAGCAATTTAAGATTCATTAAAAATTCCACTGCACCTGACTGCCAAGTCAATCAGACAACAAGGTGACATGACATGCCACTCATTCCTCTGTGTCTCAGTAACATCCAGATGTGCTACCTGCCTTCTCAGGACCAATGTTTTTCCCTGTTTTTGTGGGGGCATTCATTACTTTTGATATTCTTTCATTTTTTCTCTTTAGTGTGGCCTGTATGCCAGCAAGTGGAGAGTCACCGCTGAATTACCGTCAGTACTCCCATTCAACGGCACTGCAATAAGTTTCATATCAAGGCCTCCTTATTTGGACATCCTGGATGTCAAGTTGTCCTGATGTCCTTTCCAAGACCTCAGGCCATCTGTCAATCCTTCAAGTATTTTAGTGATTTATTACTATTTCAAATGCTCGCCCAATGTATGAAAGGTATCATTTTTCAAAATACTGCTGGGTTTCCTTCGTGTTGTCAACATGTCTGTATTGGCAACTCTACTAACAATAACTGCTGCCCGATGTCATGCAATGCCTCAGAAAAGACCCATAAAAAACATCATCAAATCCAACATATCACATCCAGTAGTATGAACCTCAGCCTTAACAACTATCATCTACCTTCCATACCAAAATTTCAAGCTCTCTTTTCTCTGTACAGTGAATTAATAACTTTCGAAATAACTGCAGTACACCATATCCAATACAGAATCAAATCGACTATCATTCGGACTTGAAAAAATAAAGGGAGGAGAGAGTGCAGAGAGAATTACCAATTCCACCCAATATAGGGGGTGGGGTATCATTTCGTTATTACCATCCCAAGTGTGGACTTAGATAATTAATTTAATTGAATATGTGCATGGGCTGATACATGACTGTTGAGATATCGTGAGGTAGACAGTCCATTAAGTTTGAGGTCACAATCCAAATGATGAGTACAAGCAACCTTGGCTGGGCTATGATACAGCACAGGTTGAGGCAGAGCATTTCATACCATTTTCAGGATTGTGGTGGAATTAATGGAATAGGTTTCCACTTTTAATGGATGTTGCCCTGTCTTGAACCAAGCCCTCTTTGATTCTGTAATGTATAGAATTTTACAGCATTCATGCTCATGCCAGATGCTACTTACCTAGTTTCAACACTTCAGTTTAAGAAGCACAATCGAAAAGGTTTGAAGTTAACCTCTGAAATTTGGTCATAGTTCGTTAATAGTCTGACTGGTCAAATCAGTCACCCATAGTGTATGGTGTTCTCATTTTGAAAAAATTCTTTGTATCCAGGCTACCTGTTTATGAGTTTGCTGATTCCATCAATGAAAGTAAGCCATATTAATTTGTAAGAAATAACCATTCCTGAATAGCTGTTTATTGCAATGGAATTCTCATCTTCTTCAGAATGAATTTCTTGACTTTTTACTAGTGTGTGACTGAATTTGCAGTTAAGGCTGCTTTGTTTGCTTGTGCCTAATAATAAATTATACTACTGTATCTAATTCATTCTTAAACCTCACTGTTTTCATGTTAGTCTGATAAAGCTGCAGTATGGGAACTGTCTGCAAATAAAGACATAACTAAGCTTCGCAAATTATCAAAATTGCTCTTAAAAGAGAACAGAACCAAAAACAGTTCTTTGTGGGATAACTGATATAACTTGGGTTGGTTTGGATATGTCCCATTAGATGAAACTTTAATCAGATTGATTTGAAAGGAAATTATTGCATGTAGCCAAGTGCTTACAGGACCATCTGCCCAGTTTCCTTTGGGCTTGCTGCACTGCATGAAGAGATCAACTTTGTCAGAAGCCTTGGCAAAGGCATAAATGGTGTCAATTTCCCCATCTGGTTATTGACTTACAATTTTCTCAAAGATTCTCATAAAGTGAGATGTCAGTGATACAGAAATGTATGATTTCTTGTGATAACACTCTGTTCTACTTCAGTGCTGGGGAGGTGACTGAGAACTTCAAGATCTTTTCTATGTCATTACTTGCTTATGATTCTAAACACTAGGGGTAGATGGACTTCCTTAGTTCAGTTTGCATGATTTTAATAACATTATCAGAGTGATCCAGTCTAGATGCAGCTGATTCTAAATGTTGATTTTATTTTCAATCACTTCTGCCATAAAATCAATGTTTTATGTGCACGAGATAATTGCAACTTAAGCTGAGGAATGTTGCAAGGTAGTGCATCCTCTGTCCATACGGGAGAACTTATTAAAATTTTTGCCATTCAGTACAATTTGACATATGTACAAGGTTGTGCCAAGTAGGTGCTATATAGGAGTGTGGATAGGGTTGATTGATTTATGAAGTTAGGCTAACTAACCAAGAACAGGGGGCATAATTGGCCATTCAGTGCCTAAGACTGAGAAAAGGGAGTAGGGGTGGTTGGACAACAAGATGAGATTGTATGGGAAATATGACTGATTGCAGGGTTACTGTATTTTAACCACGCCACCAAGCAAAATGCTCAAACCCCAAGGGGCTGGCTGCCAAATAAGGGTTCCATTAATTGACTATTATCAGCATTGAAATTGGCTTCAACACCTTCATTTTTATTTAATAAAAAGGTTGACCTCTGTAGGGAATCTTATGCATGTACAAGGTTACTACACATTACATATCAAAACCCTACTACATAGGATAACAGGCTTCTCAATCAAAGGTGTCAGAACAAAGAGAACTTTATTGTATATTTATACTTTATACAAAGCCAGCACTATCCTAAAATATCTTATCTCTGGAGTACTTTTATATCAAATAAATTTATTTCTTAAAAAGTTGGTTTTTATGATAAAAAAAAGGTATAAATCATATGCATGATCAGGCATTTATGAGAAACCTTTGGGTCTTTATTTCCAGAAATGTTTGCATCAGAACCAACCTCAACTGTACAATGTGGATTCCTCTATTAACATACAACACATATTATTAACTTAATGAATAATAATTATTACTGCTAACAAGGATATGGCCCTCAATTCAAATACTGCTAAAGGCAATACATGTCTTTTCAACAGAATGTTAAGAGACTTTGTAATTTCTTAAGAAAAGACAGCAATTTGAAGATACATTATACAGCAAAAAATATATCAGACAAAAGATCAGCCACAAAATGTCATAATACCATCATTCACACTGTACATACACCTTAAAATGATAGTGCTTTAGGGCACATAAATATAATTTTTAAACACAAACTCTCATTTTAGTCTCATACATAAAACAATTTATGTTACACAAGGAATGCCAGAGGCACACAAAACACATATGCAATTAACCACTAGGTGTTAAACTGCATTATATTCAGAGCACCCCTCGGGGGCGAACCTTACTTCAGATCCCAAGCTTTAACTGATAATGGATGAAAATTCCAATATCCTGTTGTAATTAGAATATCCTCAATACAATAAACCAATGCAATCCAAACCAGAATTCAGTCCTTTCAGCACAATCCTTCATTATTTACAAGTGAAAAGGTGCAACAATAAGCATATGAGAACTTTTAATGTTTAAGATCGTCACACCAAAAGCTATCTAAACTCAACAGCTCCTTTGCTGAAACTTTCATCCTTATTTCATTCTATAAATGACCAGTTCTGATCGTCTAATGTTAGGATGTTAAGATCATATCTGGTATTAACTAAAAGGGTAAAACTGATACAATTTTTTCTAGTGTGGTACCTTGCCAGGAACCGACTGCTTTTTCAGTTTTTCCTTTCTTGTTTATCTATGTACACCTGAGAGACAATATATTATGAAAAGAGAGAGAGAGAGCGCCTTTTCATCCCAGTATCAAAAACCAGTAAATCAACAACAGAAAGACAGCTTGTTCATTTACAGACTCATGAATGTAGAAGGAAATGGGTATAAGTACAATAACTAGCAACCCAACTATCATTGCCATTTTGGCTTAATTGCATACTGGGCCAATACAAGCCTTAAAAGTGTTCATTTTTCCTTGTCCACTTTGTGAATAGCTTAAGCTTTCACTATACATAGTATATCCTACTCCAAACACATGCACATAAAGAAAAAACCATGTGCTATTTTATACTTGTACTTAACCAACAGACTTAGGCTTCATGCAAGAATAAAAAATAAAAAATAAACAAACTTACTAAAACTTCATACAAACTCAAGTTTGGAAAGGTCTGACACTTCAAAACAAAATAAAATTCTTTGGCGTAATATAGGAAAGTCAAGATAAAAATTGAACAAGAAAACGATAAAATGATATAAAGTGGATCCACAAAATCTACTAAAAATACTGAAAATCTTACAGTAAAAAGCTCAACTATCAATTCTGCATCCCCAACACTCTTCTACTTCGGGTTTGTGTTTCCTGGCCAGCCATCTTCTCTGCTATGTTATGGTTCTGTGGCGGTCTAAGCCCTCGTTTTTTGGTGCTTCCTCTCTGAACTGAGGTATTCTCTTTGTTATCCTGTAAATGAAATGAAAATAGAAATAGGCAGTCGTTGCATTAGTAAAACTACTGATAAATAGTTTTCCTAAATATTTTTTTTTTTCAAACAAGTTAAATGATGGTGGTAATCTGTCTACTTCCTGGTCCTCAGTTCAGGTCTACACACATTATTAAGTTCTTGGCTGCTTTTAGTACCTCAGTATGTTAGAATTTTGTAGATTGTTTTCATTAAATGGGATGTTTTATTTCCCCCTATGTTTAAAGACTGCAGTGTACAATGAAATACAAGGCATGATAGTTTTGCAATTTTTTTATGAATTTGCAAATTCCCTTGGAGGTATAATCTTATTTTGCAATCTTATGGCACTCAAGAACAGATAACAGAATTACTCAACTAGTTTTCAGATACGAATGTAAGGAACTTGCAGGTCTGAAATTGTTAAGCTTCTCATTCTCGTTGATATCAGAATTAAGCTACTAGCTACTTATTCAAATTAATAAAATAAATGAAAATTCTTTCCTTGAATTTAAATATAAATAAAACCATACATTTTAATGACTTAGTTGCAGTCAAAGTCAACTTCAAGAAAACTGCTTAGAAATTTGTGGACTAACAATGCACAAGCTAAGAAATGCCCTGTAAATACCTTTTTAAACATATTTTATTTTAAATATCTCTTTCAATTGAAGATATTTTATCCTTACAAGAATACAACAAAACATAAAGATCAATGAAACAATTACAGAACCACCATTATGAATACTAGACTGAACTGACAGGAATTACATAGAAGGACCTACCTCACATCTCAAATTGTAATAAATGCATACAGAGATGTGCACTGTACTAAATATAAATATATACTCAACTATTAGCTCAACATAAAACAAAAAATGTTTACCTTGGTTTCTGGAATTGAAGTTGATGAAGATGACCTTGAAAGGGAAACCATGGAGTTCTCCCTGCTCATTGGAGCAGGAAGAGTCGGCACTGCAAAGACCTCTTTATTGTTCTGGAAAAAAAAAAGTAAAAATTTAGTTAGGCTATGATTACACTGTAGGGTCCCACACGGACCTACACAATCGTCCACCTTACCTGGCCATCAGAACTCATACCCCCACTCCTCAAAAGCATCTCCTGACATACGCGCCAAGCACAGGCATGTAAGAAACACAGCCGACACCATACATCCTTTTTATGTATACAGTCGTTCATAATAATGTCACGTCAAATGTATCACTCCTAATGAGGCATTACAATGTCAGCTTTCCAGATATATCTAACAGAACTCTGTTCACAACTTACAAATAGAATTATGTACCAATTGTCATACTCAAACAAACACAGTTGACTGTATATTAATCTATTTTGTTTGCCTCATGTCAGGCACTACAATTTCACTCACAAGAGCCCCTGACCTTTTGGTTTGTTATTTTGAAATCAATTAGTAAGTTTGTAGATGCTGCTCCTTACTCACGCCTTTGCTGCAACATGAATGTTAAATAACCTACAGAAAGCCTCAATGTAGCATTACTAAATCTTGCATAAGGCAATACATTTCCTTTACATGATTAAGAATACAAATATTTTCAGGAAATTCTATGGTAAAAAATCTAGAAAAAAAAAAAAAAAAATATCCATCCCATCTGTAATGAAATTCAATGAAATGCTTGCAGCCTTAATATTTCCTTTATAACAATGACTGAATTGCACAAAAATGTTGTCCGTGAGGTCTTAGATTTGAGAAGTTTTTTGAGACATTACAACTTCAAACATAAGAGGGATCCTAATTTTCAAGTTCATGTTTCGATAGAAGTATCAACAAGGAGAAATTTTTGGAGGCAGTACAACTTCAAACACAAGAGGGATCCTAATTTTCAAGTTCTTGTTTCCATAAAGGTATCAGCAAGGAGAAATTTTTTGAAGCAGTACAACTTCAAACATAGCAGGGATCCTTATTTTCAAGTTCTTGAAGGAGAGGGGTCAATTCACTACCTTTGAAGCACTGGAGAGTAGCCTTAGATCAGTGGTAGATCCAGAATTCGAGCGGACATCAGTAACCGAACCAGATAATGATTTGACCTCTGTTACATCCTCGTCTACTTGAGAAGAATCGGACAAAGATAGACCTGATGTGTCAAAGGATGGGGAGCTGATTTCATCCTGTAAAGTTAAGCAAAAGGTCAAATACATACCAAACAATCATGAAATTTATTTATGTTAATACAGTATACAATATGAGAGAGAGCGAGCTTATTATTAAAATTATATTCACAAATCTTCATTCACACTTCCAGGTGAATTAACCTTCAATAACTTGGTTAATAGTGTAATGTACACAACTTGTAACTTCCTACCATATCCAAATCCTGTTTTAATAAATAAGAGTCCAAAATGTAAAACTCACCTCTGTATCACCTTGTGAGCTTGGAATAGGAATTCTTGACATAGTACTTGCGGAACTAGAACGATACCGCTGAAGAATCCTTTCATGTGGTGAAGTTGTTGAGAGAAACCTGGAGAACTTGTAATCCTGTCGTACTGGAGTTTGACCTTAAAATATAACATTTCCTTTTGAAGACTTAATTTCTGAGTACCAGTCTCAAATACTGGAAAGAAGGCTGATTATACATTTCCTAATAATGAATATTGTTCTTCCTTACAAACATAAAAGAAGCAAGTAAATATTAAATTTTTAAAGGATTTATTTTCCAGATACAATGATGCAATCTAAAATTTTTTTTATTCAGCACAGAACTGACCAGTTTGTGCTCCCAAAATTAAAACAAAGTACCTGTAGGTATGTCTTGAACCATTCGATCAGAGAACAATTCCAAAACCTGGATTCTTTGTGAAGTGAGCTCTTCTACCCTAGTCTCTCCTTGTTTTTCAAGGTCAGCCATCAGATGTCGACATTTCTCCATCAATAACGACAAATCATCTTCAAGCTTCGAAGAATTTGATTCAAGCATCTTCTGAACTTTAATGCGATCCTTCTCCAAACCGCTGATGGCTTTCTGTAAAGGGAGAAATGATACCAATGATTGTATGTTAGTTTTATAAGTTAGTCATTATTTTATTTTCTGCATTGATGAAGTGTATGGGTATTGCAGAATGTATAAAAAGAAGGCACATGTTTAATTTTATAAGATGTTTTTATAGCATAGCATTCCTTCTGTTTAAAGAGCATGTTATTGTTGTGACGTCATAGGAAGTGACGTCACAGGACGAAAATGGCGGGAGGGAGAAAAAATGTAAACAAACAAGGAGCAGGAGTGTTAAAAGCATGGTGGAAAGAGGTAGAGAGAGCTCTCTGAAGGTTAGGTCGTTAATGGTTGGGTTGTAAGTCTGTTTGTGGTTTTTGTTGTCGTAAGCTGGATTGCATAGAGTAAAAAGAACAACGTGAACAGGTGAGTGGATCACATAATTGAATAATTTAAGGATAGGTTAGGCTAGAAAAAATTTCAAGTGGTAGCAGAGCGTGGTTCGTTAAAAATGGACGGATCTGATGGTAAACTTTGGGAGATGAAATGGAGGAGAGACTGTCCGAGATTTAGCGGGGCACAGGGCGATTATAAAGGATGGAGAGGACAAGTCGAAGATTGGCTTGTGGTGTGTGGAGAAGAAGTGAAATATCCGGGGATAGAGATAAGGATGAGCTTAAAAGGGAAAGCTTTAGAAGTAACAGAAGGAATAGATAGAGATGAACTTAAGGATAGCGAGGGTTCAAAGATAATCCTGTCCAAACTAGATGAAGTGTATCTAAAAGATACGTTAATGGAAAATTACAGTAAAATGAAAAACTATTTTAAAATAGAAAGAGAATCTAGTGAAAAGATGAGAGATTTTATAATTAGGTATGAAAAGGCAGAGTCAGAGTGTAGTAGGGCACTAGGGAAAAGCATGCTTGAAGGGGAAGCAAAAGGTTTTCATGTATTAGAACAATCGAATCTCACAGAAGATCAAAAACAAATGGTATTAGCAGCTTGTGGTCGAGAAAAGTTGGAATATAAAACAGTGTCACAAATAATGAAAAGAATATTTGAGGGATTAGGGAATAGAGAGGAGGGGGAATGGTTAGGATCAGAAGGTTGTGAGAATTTTGGGAAAGGGTGGAAAAACCAAAGATATCGGGGAAAGGTGAATCGAGGTAGAGGTGGAAGAAATCCTTTAAATAGAGAAGGGAAAGTAACACTGTGTGCTATATGCAAATCAGAATGGCATTGGGCCAGAGATTGTCCTCAGAATTTTCAGAATAAGAAGAAAGCAGAAACTGGACAAGAAGAAGAAAAAGTTTATATAGGAAAAGTTAGCAAAATAGAAGAAGAATCTTGGGAACAGGTTGATGCAATTTTAGACACAGGATGTAAGTCAACAGTTTGTGGGGAATTGTGACTAGCACGCATTGTTGTGGGTTTGAATCAGGAAGAATTGAGGAGAATGAATGATACTAAGAAAGAGTCTAATAAAGTATTTAATTTCGGTGAGTCATCATACAAGTCGAAAGGAGTAATGGAAATACCGGTGATATTGAAAAACAAAAAGTTTTATTTGAAGACAGAAATTTTGCAGGGTGATGTACCATGGTTAATAGGTAAGAAAACCATGAGTAAAATGGGGATGACCATAAATTTAAAAGAGAATTGTGTTAAAATAGAAGTACTAGGGGAAATGAAAGTAAAGTTACGAGAAGACAGACAGGGCCATTTAAGAATACCAATTTTGAGGAGGAAGGTAGAAGAAGAATTATTATTGGAGGGGTGGAAGGGAAAGAGCCTAAGGGAAATTAAAGGTACAATGATGAAGTTACATCTACAATTTGGCCACGGAAGTGGAGATAAAATATGGAAGCTAACAGAAGAAGCACAGTGGAGTGACGGTTTGGGAGAGAAGGAAAAAGAGGAAATAAAAAAGTTACTAACTGATTTAATCGCAAGTTGTGAAGTATGTAAAAGATATAAAAGAAATCCAGCTAAACCAGTAGTGGGATTTTCTTGGAGTAAGACATTCAATGAAGTTGTAGCAATGGATGTGGGAGAGATAGAAGAGAGAAAGTTCTTGGTTATGGTAGATATGGCAACAAGGTATTGTCAGGCTTTTTGGATAAAAGACAAGAAACCAGAAACTATTATAAAGACACTTTTTGACGGGTGGTTTGCGATATTTGGGGCACCTTCCAAAATATTATCAGACAACGGGGGAGAATTTCAAAATGAAAAAGTAAGGAGGATGGCAGAAAGATGGAATATTAAAGTATTAGCCACAGCATCAGAATCTCCATGGAGCAATGGATTGTGTGAAAAGACAGTAGGCATAATCAAAGAAAGCTTAAGAAAGATGAAAGATGATGAGGAAGTGGATTGGTCCATAGCATTAAGATGGGTAGTGAGTGCCAGGAACTGCTTAATAAATAATGGTGGTTTCTCCCCTAACCAATTAGTATTTGGGAAAAATCCTTCCTTGCCTAATTTAATGGGAGAAGAAAGTTCAAGTCCTGCAAGCAGAGAGAAAGGTATGGAAGAAAGCATAGTAAGGGATACACTGAATGCAATGCATAAGGCCAGAGAAGTGTTTATCAAAAATGAGTCTTGTAATAAAATAAGAATTGCTCTGAACAAAAATGTCAGAGAACATAAATTTGAAGAAGCAGTAGTGGGAGATGAGGTATTCTATAAGAGAGAAAATGAAAATGAATGGAGAGGACCTGCTCAGGTAGGGGGAGTATCAGGTAAAACAGTAGTGGTTAAACATGGGGATTCTCTAAGAGAAGTAGCGAGAATACATGTTACTAGGATTCAAAGACTATCACCAGAAAAGGAGAAGATACTTAAAGTAGACAAAACACACACTGTGAAAGATGAATCCCTTGCATCAAAGGAAGGGAATATAGATGAGCAGGAAGGAAAGATGATAATTGGCTGGAGAAGGAATGCTGATGTAGAAGAGACTATAGAAAGAGATTTGGCAGAGGAAACACTGGAAGATGAAGGGGAAAGTGAGGTAACAGAAGAAAGTGAGTTAATAGAAGAGATACCCAAATTCAGAAAGGGAAATAGAGTTAGAGCTATAAACAAAAATACAGGACAAGTAGAAGAGTGGACGATATTGAGCCTTGCAGGGAAAAGATCAAGCAAATCTTGGGCTGATTCGTACAATGTAGAAGACTCACAGTCAGGTGACAAGGGATGGGTTGTCTTAAGAGATTATAGTCATGTAGAAAAAATTGAAGATGAAGAAGAGGTTTTGCTAGGATTCGAAAATAGAAATGTAATTGAAGCTAAAGAAAAAGAACTACAAAGTTGGAGAGAAAACAAGGTATATGAGGAGGTAAATGACATTGGACAAAAAGCTATATCTACAAGATGGATAGTAACTGAAAAGGTAAAAGGTGGGGAAAGGATATGTAAAGCAAGATTGGTAGCTAGAGGTTTTGAAGAAGAAATGGCTGAATGGGAAAAAGATGCTCCTACATGCAATGCTGAAATTTTAAAATTTTGCTTGACGGTAATAAAACTGAAAGATTGGAATTGTTATACGTTAGATGTAAAAACGGCATATCTACAGGGTGATGAAATACAACGAGAGGTATATTTAAAACCACCTAGTGAAGATGGTTGGAGTGGATTATGGAAATTGAAGAAAACTGTTTATGGGCTCAAGGATGCAGCAAAGGCATGGTATTGTAAGGTGGTAAAACTGGTGGAGGAGCTTAAAGGTGAGAGGAGTAGATTAGAACCTAATATATTCTTTTGGAAGAAAGACAATAAATTGAATGGTATTTTATGTACACATGTAGATGATTTTTGCTATGGAGGAACTGAAGGATTTTTAAAGGAAACAATTGGGAAATTGAAAGGGAAATTACAAGTAGGAGAACAAGAAAGTAAAAGTTTTAAATATATAGGAGTAATAGTAGAGCATAAGGAAAATGGAATTTGTCTTAATCAGTGGCAGTATATAAATTCTATAAGAGAACCAGAAGCCAGAAGATTTACAGGTAATAGAGTATTAGGACAAAAGGAGTTAACAGAATATAGATCAGTGGTAGGACAGTTGAATTGGGTATCGCTACATACTGTGCCAGAAATATCATATGATGTTAGTGAATTAAGTAAAGCTTTTAAAGAAGGAACGACTCAAGATATGAGAAAGCTGATTAAGATAGTGAGAAAAACTAAGTGCATAATGGGAGAAGTGATAATAAGTGAGTTAGAAGAAGAAAAGGTTTATTGGGAAGCCTATGCAGATGCTTCATTCGGGAATATTGAAGATGGTCATACTCAATTAGGTTATGTGATATCATTGACAGATGGTAAGAGGAGAAGCCCTATATGGTGGAAATCCAGAAAATCCAGAAGAGTAGCAAAGTCCACCATTGAAGCAGAAGCTCTGAGTGTTGGGGAGGCCATAGAAGGATTGATATATTTCAAACATTTGTGGGAAGAGATAGTAGGAGGGAGAAAATTAGAAGCACTGGTGAAAACTGATAGTAAAACCCTAATGACTGCAATAAAATCAAGTACCGGAGTAAGTAGTAAGAGATTAAAAATTGATATTGCAGCAATAAGAGAAACAATAGAATCTGGAGAAATAAGTGAGGTGAGATGGATAAAAGGAAAGCATCAGATAGCTGATGTATTAACCAAAGCTGGAGTTTCGGGGGAAAGCATTAGGAATTATGTAGAGGGTAAAGAATTGGAGAATAATGGAGATTAGAGGGGATTAGGATAAGAAAAGGCTGGAGGGGAGGGAGAAGGAGATAAGTGTGATTGTATGTTAGTTTTATAAGTTAGTCATTATTTTACTTTCTGCATTGATGAAGTGTATGGGTATTGCAGAATGTATAAAAAGAAGGCACATGTTTAATTTTATAAGATGTTTTTATAGCATAGCATTCCTTATGTTTAAAGAGCATGTTATTGTTGTGACGTCATAGGAAGTGACGTCACAGGACGAAAATGGCGGGAGGGAGAAAAAATGTAAACAAACAAGGAGCGGGAGTGTTAAAAGCATGGTGGAAAGAGGTAGAGAGAGCTCTCTGAAGGTTAGGTCGTTAATGGTTGGGTTGTAAGTCTGTTTGTGGTTTTTGTTGTCGTAAGCTGGATTGCATAGAGTAAAAAGAACAACGTGAACAGGTGAGTGGATCACATAATTGAATAATTTAAGGATAGGTTAGGCTAGAAAAAATTTCAACCAAAACACACAACAGTCAAAATTGCTGAATACTTGCAGGAATAGATTTTTACCTGATAAAACTGATACCTTTAATTGACAGGTACTGCAATCCTAGCAAGGAGTTAAATTTCTACAAGCTCACCTTTTTAAATGAGGGGTGATAAGGGTAAGACAAAGTTAAAGGACAAAATGCATAAACAGAGGAGGTTAGAACACAATTTCCCACATACTGTTATCACTGTGAACAGGAAAAAAAAGCTGAATTACTCTTCCTTTCCACAGATTATCAATGTTTAAAAAATGAAAAGGAACCATGATGTACATTTACTAGTATAAAATGTACACCAAACAAGTAAATGTGTCAAATGTCCCAACAAGTTTTCACAACTAATGGAGGTAAATTGGAAGATAAGAGTATTCATCAATCCTTATCATCACCATATGACTCTAGCTCTTACTTGTACATTATCTCTTACTGTCACATTTGAAAAATTCCCCTCTTATATATTTTAATTTATTTATCCTTTTCTTGTACTGCAATTTCCAGAAATTTTGGCAGCTGCAAGGAAGCATAGGCATAAGCCATGCTCAGTTATGTAAGTGTTCAAATGGTGTTATGTCCGTGTGCTCAAAAGTCTGAAATGCAACTTCTGTATTTGGCTATATTCTAGTGTAGAAAAGCTCCAGTAAAGTGTAAATTACAGACTTACTCAGAAAAACAGGCTACTAATCTACAAGTTTATTCTCTTAATGTTTAGTGTTTTAAATGCTTTACTGTGGAGACACAAACCCACCCTCAACTAAGTCTGAATATTTTAGCCATTAACAGACACCAACCCATAAAAATTGGTTATCAAGAGTACTATGTTGCTAGAAACGAAAAGGCAGTTTGAAATAGATAAGATCGTGAGTGTGTACAAAAATTGAGTACGCTCTACTTACTTCTACAGCATCTGAGTTATCTTTGACAGACTTCTCTGCCATTTTTTCTGCATTCTTCTTGTAACTTTCAACATCTGAAGCTAATTTGCTCAAGTACCCAGTGGTGTTACTGCCATGGTGGGACACCACAGACTCTAATCCACATCGTTCCTCACCAAGGCGCTGCATGTTCTCTTCACTCTGCCAAATAAAATTAATTAAGCAACAATAGCCACTTCTACAGTACATATATAAACAAAAAAATTGGAAAAAATAAATTTCCTATTTCAAGATACTGTACAAAGCAGTGACAAAGAACCATCTACTGAACACACACAAGGAAAATTTAATGTAGATTGATCTACTTACCTTTATGTTATGATCTTCCACAGATGAACCAATACCAGATAAAAGTGATGTTACGTTTGACATATGGTTGGTATAACTGTCTTTGTGCCCACAGCCGAAATCTCTCACTTTGTCCTTAGCAGATTCTGCTTTAGTTTCTAAATCACTCAAAGCAGATGGCAATTCTGATTTGCCCTCAGCCATATCTCTGTCAATTGCTTGAGTAATTTCAGTGACTGATGATAGCAATGCTGTCATCTCCTTGCTTTTGCCTTCAAGAGCCTAAGTACAGAAAATACTGTTACACTACAAAAAACAAAAATTAATATACAAGCAGGTCTCACATTGAAACCTTTAGAAAAGTTATGGTTACATCCTAAGCAAACCCTTCTGAACATTAAATGGTCTAACCTACAAACATACTTTAAAATGAAATTTTTTTGATAAAATAACGTTTCACTTATACTTACCCGGTAGTTACATATAGCTGTCGTCTTTGACGTCACGGCAGTATTCAAATTTCGCGCTAGCGCTATCGTTACAAAAGGTGATCCCTCTACCCCCGCCCTCTATCGGGGTATCGGGAACCGTCCCAAGAACACGTCATAAGTTTTTGCCCAACTGCCCAGGCGAGGGGAGGAGGGAGGGTTATGATTATGTAACTACTGGGTAAGTATAAGTGAAACGTTATTTTATCATAAAAATTTCATTTTCACTTATACAACTTACCCGGTAGTTACATATAGCTGATTGGCACCTTGAGGAGGTGGGGCACTGGCAGCTAATAAAATTCTTGGAATTATCTACTTGCAACAAGTTAGACATAGGTTCCTTACCTTTAAAGGTAGCTGACTCAGTGGTTACTGCCTCTGTAGTCTGCTGGCCTTTATATTGTGCCGAGAGGATATAAGGGATCCGTGTGTCGGACACAATAAAAAACAGTACCTGCCGTAGAGAACATGGCTGCGTACGGACAAGTCTGATGCCCTTGATCAGGGTGCAGTACAACGAACAACAAAACGAGGGATCACCTAACATTACCATAAAACCAATACCAAAGATTAAAAACTGGAAGATACTAACACATCATGTATCTCCAGGCAACCTTCAAAAAACAACAACCCCAACACCAAGGTGAAAATGTTAGTTAAGGAGCGGACTCCTTTTCACCCTCCCCCAACACCGTGTCAGTCGCAATAAAGGGCCCCAGTGTACTGCACTCTTCGAAAACAGTTTGCACGTCCACTAAATAATGCGATGCAAACACTGACTTGCATCTCCAAAAGGTGGACTTAACCAAGTCCTTCACAGATAAGTTTCTGCTAAAGGCTACAGAAGTCGAAACCGCTCTAATCTCGTGCGCTTTTACCTTAAGAATACTCATCTCCGAGTCAGCACACTGCTCATGAGCTTCTTTTATCAGGCTTCTCAAAAAGAAAGAAAGGGCATTCTTAGAGAGAGGCCTAGAAGGATCTCTAACCGAGCACCAGAGGTGGTCATTGGGACCTCTGAGCTTCTTCGTTCTCTGAACGTAGAACTTGAGAGCTCTCACAGGGCAGAGGTACCTTTCGGGTTCTTCGGGACCGACCAATTGGGAAAGGTCCTTAATTTCGAACTCTCTTGGCCAAGGTCTAGACGGGTCTTCGTTCTTGGCTAAGAAACCAAGAGTAGACATACATACTGCCTTCCCCTTAGCAAAGCCTACTCTTTTGTCAATCGCATGTAGCTCACTTACTCTCCTGGCCGTAGCCAGAGCTACCAAAAAAAAGAGTCTTTTTCGTGAGATCCTTCAAGGAGATGTTCGCCATCGGTTCAAAGGACTGAGACCGTAACCATCTCAGCACTACGTCAAGATTCCACGCCACTGGTCTCTTCTGGTCTCTCTTTGACGTATTAAATGATCTAATCAGATCTGAAAGGTCTTGACTCAAAGACACTTCAAGACCCCTATGTCGAAAGACCGAAGCTAACATGGCTCTATACCCTTTAATGGTAGGTACAGCAAGCTTTTTCTCTCTGTGGAGGAACAAGAGAAAATCGGCCATCTGGGCTATAGATGTCGAAGAAGAAGACACGCCTTCTCTTCGACACCAGGACCTAAACTGTGTCCACTTCGCCTGGTAAACATTGTCGGAGGATTCTCTTCTTGGCTTCGCGATAGCTTCCGAAGCCTCTCTTGAAAAGCCTCTCTTTCTGATGAGTCTCCTGACAGTCTGCAGGCGACAAGATGAAGAGCGGACAAGTTTTGGTGGAACCTCTGAAAGTGCGGCTGTCTGAGTAAATCTGGTCTCTCTGGCAGAAGTCTCGGAAAGTCTGACAGTAGGTTTAGAAGGTCCGGGAACCACTCCCTGGACGGCCAGAATGGAGCCACCAGAGTCATCCTTACGTTTCGATGGCTTGAGAACTTCGAGATTACTTGCCGCAGGATCTTGAACGGGGGAAAGGCATACAGGTCCAGGTCCGACCAGTCCATGAACATTGCATCCACGAAAACCGCTTTGTTGTCTGGAACTGGAGAGCAGTAAAGGGGCAGCCGAGTCGTTTTGTCGGTTGCAAAGAGATCTATGAGCGGACGTCCCCATATCTTCCAAAGCTCCTCACAAACTAGGGGATGTAAAGTCCACTCGTTGGATAGGACCTGGTTCTTTCTGCTGAGAAGGTCCGCTGCTACATTTTTCTCCCCTTGAATGAATCTCGTTACTAGTCTGGTCCCGATCTCCTCCGTCCAAACTAGAAGCTCCCTCGAGGTCTCGTAGAGGGACCATGAGTGAGTGCCCCCCTGTTTCCGAATGTATGCCAGAGCGGTCGTGTTGTCCGCCTGGACCAAGACGCATTTGCCTTCCACTTCTTTTTGAAAGGCTAACAGGGCTAAGTGAACCTCTTTTAGTTCCTTTCGATTGATATGCCAGTTTCTCTCTTCTCTTTGCCACTGGCCCGAAACTTCTTTTGTCCCCATAGTCGCTCCCCAGCCCTTGTCCGAGGCGTCGGAAAAAAGAGTTAGGTCTGGGTTCGGAAGCTGAAGAGGAAGTCCTTGTGACAGCCTTCCTTCTGACCTCCACCAACGGAGGCACTCCTTTATCTTTTCCGAAATGGCGAATGTGAAGGAGTCCGGGAACTGTTTCCTGGGCCACTTCTCTTGCAGGTAAAACTGCAGTGGTCTCAGGTTTAAGCGCCCCAGTTTTACAAACTTCTCCACTGAAGTTAAGGTTCCCACGAGGCTCATCCATTCGTTCGCGGAACAAATCTTCCTCTGCAGAAAGTCGTCGATCTTCTGCAGGCATGAGGCTATCCGTTGGTTGGACAGAAAAGCCTGAAAAGTCTGAGAGTCCAGACTCACTCCCAAATAGACAATCTGCTGACTGGGAGTAAGGCAAGACTTCTTCTCGTTGATAATGAGGCCTAGAGACTTCGTTAATTGAAGAGTCTTTGATAGGTCCTCCAAACAGCTCTCCCTCGAAGCAGCTTTGAGCAGCCAATCGTCGAGGTACATGGAAACTCGAATTCCTTCCAGGTGAAGATGTCTGGCTACTGACAACAGGATCCTTGTGAAAACTTGCGGGGCTGTCGACAGACCGAAGCAGAGGGAACGGAACTGATAAACCTGTCCCTCGAAGACGAACCTCAGGAACTTCCTTGAAGCTGGGTGTATCGGGACGTGAAAATAAGCGTCTTGGAGGTCTATCGAAACCATCCAATCCCCCTGATGTAAAGACGCCAAGACCGACTGAGTTGTCTCCATGGAGAATTTTGTCTTCTGAACGAAGACATTCAACGCACTCACGTCCAGGACGGGTCTCCATCCCCCTGATGCTTTCGTAACCAGGAACAGACGATTGTAGAAACCTGGAGATAGAGGGGCATGAAGCAGTTCTATCGCTTCCTTCTCCAGCATGGCTCGGACTTCTGAGCGAAGGGCGTCTAGTTTCGCGGAGTTGTGCGAGTACGCCTGTAAAGAAACTGGAGCCTCCACTAAAGGAGGTTTGGAAAGGAAGGGGATGGCATATCCTTCTTTTAAAACTTGGATCGTCCAAGGGTCTGCCGAGATCTGTTGCCACTCTTGCCAGAACCTTTGCAGTCTGGCTCCTACAGCTGAATGGAGGACAAAAGGTTCATTTCTTCTCTGGGGCCGTCGAGGTTCTAGGCGTGGCTTTGCCTTTTCCTCTGGCCCTGCCAAAAACACGTTTAGAGGGTCTTCCTTTATACTGTCCATACGAGAAAGCGGGGGACGAAACACCGCGCACAGAAGCGGTAGAAAGCACAGGTCTCTTCGCTTTCTTGGCAGACTGTGACAAAAGATCCTGGGTTGACTTCTGGGCTAACGCCTGGGAAATTGCAGCAACCAACTCTTGCGGAAACAGATGAGCCTTGTTTAGAGGAGAAAACAAGAGAGCCGACTTCTGGCTTGAAGAAACACCTTTTGCTAGAAAGGAGCACCAAAGTTGCCTCTTTTTGAGAACCCCTGTCGTAAATAAAGAGGCCAGTTCTACTGCACCGTCGCAGATGCCCCTATCCATGCAATCCACTACTCCTACCACATCATCCAAGAGCTCGGAAGGAAGATTAAAATCCTTAATCTTCCTGGCTAAGGCCGCAATCGCCCAGTCCAGGAAGCTCACAATTTCAAGAGTCCGAAATACGCTCTTGAAAACTTGATCCAGTTCGGAGGACGTAAAGAAGACCTTCGCAGAATTAAGTGCGGTCCTCCTACTGGCATCCATGAGACTGGAGAAGTCCCCCTGTGCGGAGGCAGCCACACCTAGGGAAAACATTTCCCCAGTCTCATACCAACTCCGGTTATGGAAGGAACGACGAGGAGGGGGACGACAGAAGACGTTCTTTCCAATTTCCCTCTTCTCGGCCAGCCAAGCATCCATCTTCTTAAGGCCTTTCTTCGCCGAGACGGACAGGACAAGTTTGGTAAAGTCCGAAGAAGAAACAGAAGCCTTGTCCCTCTTGTACTGGGACCCAGGAGACGGAGGAGCAGCAGGCGAGAATGAATCAGGGAAGTTCTCAATAAAGAACTTCAAGAGCTTCTTGTAGGAAGAGAGTTGCGGAGACTTCTCCTCCTTACACTGCTCCTCTAAGCCCGAGAGGAGTTCGTCAGAAATTGGGGATAAGTCCAGCTGGACAACATCTTCATCCAAGTCTCCTTGAACTGAGACTTGAGTTACACGAGCGGGGGCTGGAAGGCTAGTGACATATTCTTGCTGTGTCACCGAAAGAGTTTGAGCCTGTTGAGGAGCCATCGGAGGCGCCAAAGGAGGCGCAGTTGATACAGCAACCGAAGGTGGCGCCAAAGGCGGAGCCGTCGGTACCACAATGACAGGAGGCGTCAATGAAGGCGCAAGCGGCGGCGCTACCGGAGCGGCAGACATAGTCGTCGAGGCGGGCGCCGCTGGTATCACAGGAGGCGCAATCGGCACAGCAGCCAAAGGTGGCGCCAACGGAGGCGCTACCGGGGCGACAGAACGAGGAGTTGAGGTGGGCGCCGCTGGCATCGTAGGAGGAGCCAAAGAAGAGACTTGATTTTTAGACAAAAGTTGTAAAATCGAGTCCAAACGGGCGTTAATTCCGTCAATCACAAGCTGTTGAGGTTCATCGAATGCTGGAGCAGGCGCCACAGGAACAGGAGTCACAGGAGTCGCTGGCGCCAAAGGAGCAGGCCTCTCAGATGTAATCGTCTGATAGGGAGGATCCGCCGATAACGAATGAGACGAGTCCGACGAAGAAAGCCTCTCCGGTTCTGCCCAAAAGCTACAGGAGGGGGAAGGATCCTCCAGAAGAGCCTTCTTCTTAGGAATCTTCAATGGAGAAAGCAGACGAGACCTCTTCAAAGGTCTAGAAGAGTCGCGAAAACGCCAACCTCTAGGCGGGGAGGAACTCCAACTGGATCCACTCGACACTCTCCGCTCCTCACCTTTTCGGTGGTGAGGGCCAGCAGCCTGGGAAGCGGCAACAGGACTGCTTGAGGGGGCAACTACTCGGGAGCAGGTCCCACTCACCTCCTTTCGGCTTTCAGCATGCCTTCTCCCTGGAACCTGGGAGCCTGACAGGGGCCTAGACCTGGGAGCGTGAATGGGCCGAGAAGCTACCTCCTCCACAACACTTACACAAGGCACAACACTCGCATTATCACTGCGGTCTACTAACCGCTGCAAATTGTCCCCCATTTTCTGCATGGAAGACATAAACGCATTAAGGACTGACACGGTATCAGGATTGGGAGAAACGGTGTCCGGGGTAGGTAAAACTACAGGAACTACAGGGGGAGCAGGGATAATAGGATTTACGAAAACCTCTTGACTACCTCCTGACCTCGAAGACCTAGAAGAGGCCTTCCTAATCCTATCTCTTTCTAGCTTCTTCATGTACTTCCCCAAAGCACTCCAGTCAGACAAAGTTAGAAGTTCACACTCGTTACAAGTCAAATCAGCAGAACATTTTTGCCCCCTGCATGAAAAGCACGAAGTGTGCGGATCTAAACTAAGCTTAACAAGCCTGGTTTTGCAGCCTTTGCTGCAAAACCGGATACCACTAGAACCAGAATCAGACATAATAGTCTAACTAATAATAACTCTCAAGCAATAACTAGCGCCAGCAAAAAACAACAAACCGAGTACTTCACCAAAAAAGGAATTAGAAGTTCGAATTGTTGAGAAATACTACCAGCAGCAGAACCGTATTACCGGTTCGGCACGGCAAAAACTAATGACGTGTTCTTGGGACGGTTCCCGATACCCCGATAGAGGGCGGGGGTAGAGGGATCACCTTTTGTAACGATAGCGCTAGCGCGAAATTTGAATACTGCCGTGACGTCAAAGACGACAGCTATATGTAACTACCGGGTAAGTTGTATAAGTGAAAATATGATACAGAAGTAAAAAGGCATATATTATAGCAAGCTCTTTTCATATATACATCATAAAATATTTTCTTGAAATTACGTGGCCAGTGTCATTGCATACTCTATATGTTTTCATTAATGATGTGATTAACCCTTAAGGGATGGGCTAATTATATATCATGCAACCCCCCAGACCGGGCAAACTTTAAGGTTGGCCAATTTAAGAAAAAAGCAGATATGCAAATGCACATGGTGCAAGAACAAAAATTTATAAAAAATTTTCCCTACCTTCCATGGGAAGTTGAAAGTAACTATTTACAACTGTGTGGGGCCTCTTTTACAAAACACTCGTAAATTTTACCAAGTTATACATGTTTTTTCTAATAATTTATTTTATTTTGTAAAACTATAATTACAGCTCATACAGTATCATAACGGATAAGAACTAAAATCAGTAACAAATTCTGAGGATACACGTAAAATATTTATATAAATTTACTGAGATCGGGAGATGCAGTAACTTTTTTGGAGGTATACATGTTTTTTCTAATATTTCTTTCCTCTTTTTTTTTTTTTTTTTTTTTTTTTTTTTTGCAAAATTACAATTATAACTGACATCATATCATGAAAGATAAGAACTAAAACCAACAGCAATCCCTGGGTATATTTATGAGCAAATAAATAAAAAGACGTCATGGGAGAGAGTGGAGCAAGACATTCCCCCTCCAAGTCAAGAACAATACTCATTCCCTGAGATGATCATTGCTTGAGCTGAGCTGAAATCTATAGTTGCCACTGTTCATTTATGGGCCACTGAAGTGACGGAAACTCTTTCCCACTCGATAGTCAAATCGTATGGCACATAATATTAATACTTTACTCCTCAGAGGGGATCCGTCCACCATCCAAAACCTGTTTTAGATCCTCTCATGAGGGGATCCGTCCATTAAGGGTTAATATACCCATATTCCTTTTTACACCATATTTTATTCTCCATAACTCTTCAGCGTATATGTCCCTGTATATCCAATACTTATAGTAATTCCAAAAAAAGGTTCATGGTAACTTTTATTATGCAGGGTATTTATACATATCCTTCAAAAGCCTAGCTTTTTGTTGCCATCAAGTGTACCTGGTTCTCTGATAATCGACAACTTCAGATCCAGATCAGTTTAGTATTTGCATTTTTCTAATAAAACATTTCTATAACTTATTATTATCGTCTTATTACTATTGAAATTCATGTAATCAACAGGTTGGCAATCATTTTCATGCTTATTAACTATACTATATTATTGTTATTATTAAGCCACACTTCCTTCTATCTAATATCGCAGGGTTTGCCTTTCCAGAGTTTTTGTGAAACCTCTATATATTACATTGCCATTTTGTAATCTTGACTTTCACTACAAACGATGCTGAACTATCAGGCTGTACAGATACGGATCTGCTTATACAAACAAGAGAGAGTGCATACCTTAACTTTTGAGTCAACAGATTTGCATAATGAAGTAAATTTTTCTTGGCAAGCTGAGGCACTGCCACTGAAAGTGTCTAGTAAATTCATCATCTCCTCCTCATGGGCAGCTACTTGTTGAGCATGCTCTTTGGTGAATTCTTCCAATTTCACACTCAAGTCAGTCAACTGGCAGAAGAAAGTAATATAGCCATATGATTCCTTATTCTGAACGTGCCCTAAAGAAAATCTCAATAAATAACTGAGTTTTATTTAAACATAAATTAAGTTTCAGCAAAATTAATACTCAAACTTATACAAAAACAGAAAACCTAATTTTGCAAATATCAAATGTGTACCTTTGCATTGACTGTGCCGTGCAAATTAGTCACCATAGTTGCCTGGGCAGATATCAAGGATGCTATCTTCTCCATTGAAGGCAAAAAAACAGATAATTCAAAGTCCTTCTGACACGTCTTCTGATCCTCACACTCTTGCAAAGTCAATTTAGCAAAGCTCTTGGTCGATGACTGAGATTCCTGAACCTGAAAGATCACTGACATTTTACCAATCTATAACCTCCTATCCTCCGTGACAATTCAAATGAAACATTCTTGTACATGATTTATAAATTCTAAAAATTCAAAATACCGCTGCTGAGCGAGGGCGAGAGATATTCTTACATTTAGATGCTTTAGGGTGCAGTGTTGGGGAGTTTAGAAGCAATAACATGTGAAAAAGCATACATGTACTATTATTATTATTATTATAAATCTCTTTAAGAGAAGTCATATTTCTAGATTTGTAGATTTCACCTAAGGGATTTGTTCAGGTTATGTGAAGTAAAAATTGGTGAAGTGTTCAAGTTCAAGTTGGACAGCTAGATGGGAGAATTCCAAAGACAACAGGTGAAAAGTAAAATGCAGAAAGAAATGCAGCTACAGACGAAGGGACGCTGCAAAGAACTTTAGTACTTCCTACAGCGTGCCATACCAGACACACTATAGATGATACACCCTAGGAGACATATGTAAAACAAGTAACATTTAGCATAATTTTGGTTTTTGAAAAAGTCTGACATGTGAAGCAAGAATCCAGACTACCTCTTTACAAACATAAAACCATTTTGGAATTACCAACCTTCTTTACATAATTACTTCGAATTTCATTAAAGAGTGAAACATGACTTTGGCACACTTCATCCCACTGACTTACTACTGCTGACACTTGCTCTCGGCACTGGGTTACACAGCCACCTAAAAAAATGTAACAAATTTTAATGGGCTCATGAACTGCATGTATAGTATAACACATTTGGACCAGCCAATTTGCTAACAAGTCAACTTTCAAAGGTTAAGTCACACAAAACATTGTGAAGGGTATAACTTCAGTTCCTAAATTCATACAGAGCATATGAACTAGTATGCACCTTAAACCTAAAAAGCATGAGGAGACAGGATGGAATCATACATCTAAAAATTTCATACCCATATTAAATAAATAAGTTATCAACTTCCTTCAAACATTTAGGTCTTTTACATTCAATATATAAAAAGAAAACACAACTACACTTACCAAGATCAGACGACATGCTAACAAGAGTATCCTTCTGCTGGTCAAGGTTCTCGTTAATTTTAGTCTTCATATTGTCAACAGCTGTCGTGTATGACTGTATGAAGTCACTGCTGATCTCACGATTTGCATTCTCTACATTCCTGTGACAACATGAAAATCTACTAGCAAAAGTCCAGTATACTACAACTAGCCAACAATCTCCAAGGAGTTTAACTTTCAAAACAATCAAGAGAAGTGCTACCTTCCTTCCAGCCACATGTAACGCTTTCAAGTTGTATAGTCATAATAATCTCTTACTGAAAATTTTCCAATTATTCTCTATGTAACTTATTTGGATAAGTTTGCTCTTGATAGTATACTTTAAATAAATTCAAAATTACTCTCAATTAGACAATTCTATGAAGCAAAGTATTCGCAAAGGCCTAAACATGAATATAAATCTAGAGCACAATTTGTAAAATCACTGCAAAGACAACTTAATTCATGAAACACTCCCAAACTCATGTCAATGATGATCATAAATATGAAAGAAATGAAGATTCTTTACCAAACAGTTTAATGTATTTTCATATGCACATTGCTTGCACCATCAGCTAAATCTCTTATTACACTTTATCCTGAAGAGTGCATTTTAAAAAAACTACCCTTCTCTGTAGAACACTTAATAATTCCTTCATGCAAACAATGACTTCTTTTTAAATGCTATTATTCCAAAATACTTTTTATACAATGCACTTGGAATGCTGATCACACTATAGATTTGTATATCAATGCCTGAATCTCGAAAAATTTCAAATGATGGATCCAAATCAAAACTAGTGTCAAAATAGCCAAACAATGCCATCCAAAGCACTATCAGTGAATACACTTACTTCTTACGCTCCAGCTTCTCATGGAGTTTGTCAAGGTGATCTGTTGTGGTGTCAGCCAATTCTACCAGGGCTTTCCCTTGATTTAAGAGTTTACCCTCAGTCTTGACATGTGTTGCCACTAGGTACCTGTAAAAACAAACAAATTTAATTTTTAAAACTAAGTAGTATTATCAGGTAATTAAAACATTATGACTCATTAATCTGGCCAAAGGTGTATTCTGAAAAATTATATTTTCATAATAAAATTAAGTTTTATATATATATACTTACCAAGTTATTACAAAGCCAGAGTTTTAACCTTGCACAGCAGCCTTTTATTTAAAAAAATTGCGGTAGCACTTTGATAGTTAGCGTAGGTGACAAGCCCCACCCACTCAACGGGTAACGCTGGAACGACGCAGCCGGTAATGTCATTCTGTTTGTGCCCTTATGTCCATTACAGGGGAGGAGGGAGGGCTCTAATTCTGTAATTACTTGGTAAGTATATGTGAAACTTAATTTTATTACGAAAATATTGTTTTCATATAAGTAACTTACCAAGTAATTACATAGCTGAATCCCACATTGATAGGGGGTGGGATGAATGGACATATTCTACTCCAAAACATTAAAGTGTGATAACGACTTTGAAACTGAAAGGATGGCTAGCATTGAAACTGCTTGTCATTCCTTACCTGGTACTAGCAGTATTAAAGTAGAACAACCAGACCACTAGGCTGACTTTCAGCTCTTATAGGGCTGGCAAAAGAGCTACTGCAGGTGAATAATGTCTCTGGTTGGTGCTCATCTTAACCTGTAGTGGCGTGGCGGTTGAGCTGAGGGTCGCCTCTACATAAGTGGGAGTCTTGCAACGGAGGGTAGGCCAGATCACTGACAAGACATATATAATAAGTTCCCTTGCCCTGGGCGCAGTACCAATAAAACAACCGGGGAACACTGTCACCTGTGCTGACAAAAGACCACTACTCATCCACTAAGACTGGTGAGCACTCCAGGTACAAAGTACCCCCAGGCTCCCCAAAAACTCGACACCTTATGTCAAGGCTAAGAGACAGAGAAAGAATGCTTCCTATGCTTCCTCCCCCAATACCATGCCAGCCACTGATAATGGCACCAGGGTACTGCAATTCTCAAACACTGTTTCCACTTATTTTAAGTAGTGAGATGCAAAGATCAATTTGCACCTCCAAATGGTCGACTGAAGAATGAACGAAAGGGACAAAGTATGCTTGAAAGTGAGAGAGGTAGTGAGAGAGTAGCGACTGCTCGGACTTCATGCACTTTCACTTAGAACAAAGGCATAAGGTCCTCCTGAATCCGAGAATGCGCGTCAGAAATCAGGTCCCTTAGGAAGAACAACACTGCGTTCTTCGACGTGTCCTTACTCCTAGAGACTGCTGCCTTCTTCTAAAACCCCATGAGCTCCTCAATTTGAATTTAATCAGGGCTAAAGAAGAGTCTTCCAGAGCCAATGAGGGTGAAGAGGCCCTGAGCGCTCTTCAGTTGGTGCTGACTGCCTGAGGCTGGTGCTGAGCGCCCAAAGTTGGCGGCGAGCACGGGTGCAGAAGTCTGAGGAAGCGAAGCAGGTGTCAAGTTCCAGAGGAGAGAGGCGCTCAAAGATGAGAGAGTGCTTAGCAGCAAGTGACAGGCGCTTACTCGGAGCATCTGGGCGCTTGGAAAACAAAACAGGGCACTCAAGACACCAGAGACACTCTGGACTATCCCACAAAGGCTGAAGATGACGGGCAGAAAAAGCAGAAGGTGGAACAGCAAAATTGCATGAGGGCTGAGGTCTAACACTGGCCTCCTTGTACCTCTTGACAGGAGGTAGGGAGCTGTCCGCATTGACAAAGTGCCTTTTCAAAGGCCAAGAGCCAGAAGCATGGCGCCACTGACACTTCTTGTTAAGAGTGGAGCCATCCGAATCAGACAACAGCCGTTTTGCACCAAAGAGACGCCTTTCCAGTGGTGCTCTGTCGCAGCCTGGGAACGTGCAACAGGCAAACCCCACCAGCCTCCCTTGCACCTCCGGTATGTCTTCTCCCTGGTGCAGGGGAGCAGGACAGGGACCTTCGTCTAGGTGCACCGGTGGGATAGGCAGCGAACTCCTCAGCATGCACAACACTGTCACTTTGCATGACACTGACATTCAGAACACTGGAAGATGCTTTCATCACAAAATCTCTGAAAGAGGTACCTAACTCCATTACAGGGTTAGCCAAAAACTCAAACTTCTTATCAAACCTCACTTCGAGACTGGCAATAGTGTCAGGATTGGAAACATGGGCACATGGTAAAGGAGTATGAGGGATAAGGATGGGAGACATAACAGGAATATGAAGAGAAGAAACAGAGCTATCTTCTACCACATTAGGTAAAGGAGGAGCTTCTAAACTAGCCCTTTCGGCTCTAAGGGCCGCCTTCCTTTTCCCATCCCTGTCAAGTTTGTCCACATGGGACTTCAATACCTTCCTCTTATTATCTTCCCAATCCTGACATTCCAGACAAGTGAGCTCTTTACTACACTCCTGCCCCTACATTTGACACACTTAGTGTGAGACTCATAAGTCACTTTCGTTAATCTAGTTTTGCAACCCTCAATGCAATAATGAATGCTTGAAGGGCTGGAGTCTGACATATTGAACTAACTTTAGCAATACAGTCAACCACAGCTAACAAGATGGCTAATCTTTAATGCCACCACAACAAAGTGAATACTTCACCAAAATACAGGAACAAATATCCAAAAAGACAAAGCAACGACTGCACAAAACCACCGATGTTAGTCGGGAGCTGGCAGAAAATGAATTGAAGCTCTCTGCTGAGTTGTACCTATTAGTCCTGAATATGGGCAGGCTCGTCACCTACACAAACAATTGTAGCGCCACCGCAAAATTTGAATTTTGTTTAGACTGCCATGCTAGAAGCTAGTAGCTATGTAATTACTTGGTAAGTCACTTATATGAAAATACATTTTAATACTATAGTTTTTTCTTACATTACAAAATGTCTTGTCACTCAATTCTGAAAAAGCAAGTCTATGTGATGTGATATGTCTGCAAAGTTTAGGATCTTTCATTTTCCTGGTACTGTAAGTTTTGAATCATATCCAAGCTTGCATTTTACCTCAGTTAGCATAAACTCCTTTTTAGTAAGGCTCTCTTTTCCAATTTCCTTATTCTGGCTGTTGTGAGGTCATGCCTAAATTGGAACAGAGTAGCTCCTGCTCTGAAAACTTTGCTTAACCCACCCCTCAACTGTTCCCAATAAAATGGATAAGATCTGTTAGTATCTGCAAATATCCTATATACTGTACATTAATAATATAGAAAACTCCCCAACACTACCTATTATGACTAATCTTTGTGAGACATAAGCATCTTCCTGACTTGTATAACTACTGTTCATTTCAACAAGACTACACATTTAAATTTTTCAATTTTATGGTTAGCAAAAGTATATTCACTGCAGACTAATACTTCTGGTAGAATGGGATTTTTTTTCAAAACAGAAAATCTAGGTAAATTCCAAACACCATCAACAGTTTAATATTCCAAAATCCATACAAAGTGCCGATTAAAACTCAATTTTAACTTCATCTCTCACCCATGGTTCACAGGGCAGGAGTCCCAAAATGCAGCTCTAAAAAACCAAAATGTTAAGAAGAAAATGTTACATATAGGAAGCCCCATTCACAGAGAAGATTTAAATCCTTACTTTTGCTCGTCACATTCCACAGCTGTCTGATGCAGAAGCTTCTGAGTGCAGGTCAAGACCTCTGTCTTCTCTTTCAGCACTTTCTTCAATTCCTCTAACTGTGCTGACAAGTCTTCCAACTTTGCATTAGAACTGTTCAATTCATTCTATGAAGAACAAAAGGAATATGAGAATAACATTAACAATCACTATTTGGTAAAAATATAACCTAATGCAAATATCATCAGCACCAATATCTAAAAATATCTTTATATTCTAACTCAAAATTATAATGTATCACAAGGCAACTTACCGTCTTACTTTCAATTCCTTCCTCTAGACTTCGAATATAATTTATCTTTTCAGTTATCTCCTGTGCTTGGGTTTCCATCGTCTGAATCATCTCCTGGTAATTTTCATTGGCTAAATAAACACCACTCTTCTCCCTCATAGCCATCAAATCCAGACGTAAACGCTCAATTTCTTGAGAGTATTCCTGAAGGTAGTCCATAATAATTACAGTACACTTAAAATATCTATCACTCTTAAAATTTAACATGGACTTTGCTCTTACTGTATTCTTAAAACCAGCTGTTCTCTCAAAAACTTATCATTCATTGCAAAATATAATTAGGACCCTCATATGAAATCAGTTTTACAGTTAGCATTGCACTGTATTCTGTTCACAAAGGGACTGGGTGATCAAATAACTGTGTATTAAACTGGTATTCTTAATCCCCAAACAAGATATTGCTATTATGTAACTTTTTTTGTATTGGTCTTCATAATTTTTGTACGTTTAATTTTCAAGTCATAGCTTCTAAAGTAAATTACATTTAGTTGGTATTTTTCATTATCTTAAAAGAAGGTAAGATTGTGGGCAATTCTGTTATAAAAAGAAACAATATCAATTACTGAGAAATGAGTTAATCTAACAAAAGATATTGCAACAAATCACACATTAGAAGGTCATTTGGAACCTCAGGTATATACTGTATAATGAGGACTTTCCTGCTGTATAAGTTTTAATGTTAGTTACTTAATATGAGAAGTAAAAGTAAGGAAAGGAAAACCCACCAGAGACTGAAGGAACACTTATAGCACAGGCTGAAACTAAAACACACTAAACAACTGCATAAAAAATGTTTTGGTATAAATGAAATGCAATCTCTCTGCACACAGAATTCAGTCACATGGAGTAAGGATTATGGTTTTCAGCGATGCTAAAAACTCATCCCCAGAAATGGTATTTGATTTAGTTCGGTGCTTCTAGTTTTGACTTTTATATATCTGTTATTACTATATACAGTAACACTAAATAACACCACAGAGTAACATTTCTTGACTCATAAGGATTACCCGAGAGTTAATGCTTAAAATATATGCTGAAATCAGAAGCAAAGTACTTGTAAGTTGTTGGGGTCTCTAGGGGACATGACAAAGAATCTTTAATACCCTCCTCTTTTCTAAGAGTGCAAGGCACACTGCAAATGATAACCTTCACACAGTGCTTTATCAATCAAAACATCATTATCACATTGTGTAATTTTTTCACATCACCATGAGTACCTATTATCATTGTAAAGCATTCAAAGTAGTAGTCATATGTTTCATAAGGCAAGACATCCTTGAGCAGTAAAGTGATCCTGTATATACTTCTCACCATATGAAAAAAAGAACATGTGTTTCGCTTGCAGAGGACATTCATGTTTTGACAAAAATTTTTTAAAATTTAGTCATTGAAATAATACCTTTCAAATGTAATGTAATCAAGAAAAACATAAAAAAAAAAACTGAGGGCTCTAATGGAAATTTTAACAATGAACTGAGATTCATGAAAGCATGAATCAGGGTGTTCTGTACTGAAAAACTGTGTGTACCAAAATCAGCTGACATAAATAATTTTAACACTGCAATGCATAGTAAATATAATTGGCTTTAAAAGAAAAAATTGTGCAACGCAATCATTGGGACCAAATGTATATACAACTTAAGTACACATCGTCTAGCTTTTCTTTTTTGTAAACAAACTGCTAAAACAGTAACATGTTACATTTTTTCACAAGCTGCTAAAACAGCAACATAATACAAATTTCAAATTTTAACATATCATTCTACTCACCCCAATGAGTTCCTTCTTGTTAAGTTTTTGGTTAACTTCAGGCTTATTCTGAATGTTCTTTGCCCGATGAGCGTAATCCAAAGTTGACAATGTCTCCTCAAGGTTAATGGCAGCAGGTGATATAGTAGCAATGATAGATGTCTTTGTACGTCCACCTAATGCATCCTGGAGCAGCCTAGTCAATTTTGACTCCCTAGAAGAGAATTTTACTTAAAATCTTCGAATAATTTCCAATCTATTTTCACTACCTAGTCTCAAATCCCAGTCTACATTCATTTGTGATTTTCTTGAGTGTTTTACACACCACTGTGTACTATACTTGACTTATGGATAGTGTGCTCCTTGATAAACATATTCAGTTCTTTATTTTTCTAGTACTTCCTCTCTAACACATTTGTCTACACTATTTTTTGCTTCGCCCAGCCATATGAGAGCTAAGAGTTAGCTCACTGTCAGGTTAAACTATCTTAAAATATCAGTCTATCTGAAAATGACATTTTTATGATATAGTTTTATATATACTTACCAAGTAATTACATAGCTATTGGTTCCTAACCTACGGCAGCTTAAAAATTCAAAATTAGCGCGGCGGCACTTCTATCGTTTGTGTTTAGGTGACGAGGTCCCGCCCATTGTCCGGGACTCAAAGGAACAACTTAGCAGAGAGCTTAATTTGTGTATACTCTAATGTCCATGCAAGGGGAGGAGGGTAGGCTCCAATGATGTAATTACTTGGTAAGTATATATAAAACTTTATTTTATCATAAAAATGTCATTTTTATATAAGTATCTTACCAAGTAATTACATAGCTGATTCCACATTGATAGGAGGTGGGAAAGAGCATGGACATATTCTACTCAAAAGCATTAAGAAATGAATTTGAAATAGACAGGTTGCTAACATTGAATAAATTTTTGTTGTTTCCTTACCTGTTGAGAGAGCTGCTGCAGGTAGGTACTGCCTCTGGTTGGCACTTCTCTCAACTTGTAGTGGACATAGCAGTGTAGCAAAGGGGCGCCCCTACATTAGTGGGAACTTTACAGCGGAGGAAGTACACGGTATGCTGACAAAGTTTAAAAGATGCCCTTGCCCTGGGCGAAGACCAGAATACAAAATAACAACACTATCACCTACACCGCAGAATTAACACCATAACCCAAACCATTTAAAAACGAAACTGGTGGGTACTCCAGGTACAAAGTACCCCCAGGCTTCCCATCAACTCAAGACCTGAAGTCAAGGCGAGCAGATAGCAAAGGAACAGAGTTCCCTATGCTTCCTCTCCCAGCACCATGCCAACCACGGATAAAGGTCCTGAAGTGTTACAATTTTCAAACAGGGTCTCTACGTCCTTGAGGTAGTGCGAGGCGAAGATGGACTTTCATCTCCAGAACGTCGACTGCAAGATCATAGAGAGAGACAAGTCATGTCTAAATGCCAGGGAAGTTGCAACTGCCCTAATTTCGTGAGCCTTAACCTTAACTAACGGAAAGTCTTCTTCCTGGATCTGAGAGTAGGCTTCTGATATCAATTCTTTCAGAAAAAGTATATGGCATTTTTGAAAGCGGACGAACCAGGTTACTCACAGAGCACCAGAGGTTGCTCAAAGGTCCTCTAATCTTTTCCGTCCTGTGAAGGTAGTACCTGAGACACCTCACTGGACAGAGAAGTCTTTCTTCTTCCTCAGGTCCTAAGACATCCATAAGATTCTTGATGACGAAGGATCTAGGCCAGGGTTTGGAAGGGTCCTCGTTCTTTGAAAGGAAGCCAAGAGAAGGAGCAGACTGCGCCCCCTTGCGCAAATCCTACTCTCTTGTCTATCGCCTGTAACTTGCTGATACTTTTGGCAGTAGCAAGAGCCACTAAAAAGAGTCGTCTTGGTGAGGTTCCTGAGGGAAACAGAACGGATAGGTTCGAATTGAGGACCTGAAAGCCATTTCAGTACAACATCTAAGTTCCAAGAGACGCTGGAAAAACTTTCTTTCTTAGATGTATCGAAAGATTTGATAAAGTCACTGACATCTTGGCTAGAAGGCAGATCCATTCCTGTGTTTACAGACTGAGCCGAGCATCGACCTGTTCCCTTTGATGGTAGAGGTCGATAACTTCTTGATGAACATCGGGAATATAAAAAAATCAGCCATTTGACTTATAGATGTCTCAGAGGAAGAGACGTTATAGCGACTGCACCACCTTCTGAAGACTGCCCATTTGGATTGGTAAAGCTTTGTAGAAGATGCTCGTCTGCACCTCGCAACTGCCTCTGCAGCATGTCTCGAAAAGCCTTTTGCTCAGGGCCAGAGCAGACAACCCTTGGTGGAATCTGAGAAAGTGGGGTTGTCTGAGCAGCAATCATTTTTGTGGAAGGAGTCTTGGGTAATCCACCAGGAGCCGAATCAGATCTGGGAACCATTCCTTGTTCGGCCAAAAGGGAGCGACTAGGGTCATGGAGGTGCTCTAATGCGTAGACAACTTGTTGATTATCTCCCTGATCATTCCGAAGGGAGGGAAGGCGTATACATCTAAGCCTGTCCAGTCAAAAGCATGGCGACCATTGCCCATGCTTGAGGATCCAAGCAAAAGAGTGGAAGACGCTGATTTCTCGACGTTGCGAAAAGATCCACTGTGGGCTTGCCCCATAGTTTCCACGGATTGTCGCAGACTAACGGGCCTAAGGTCCATTCGGTTGGAAGGACCTGTTTGAAGTGGCTTAATGCTCATTCTCCCTTGAATGAACCGGGTGACAAGACTGACTTGATTCTCCTCCGCCCACAGGAGGAGATCCCTCTCCATCTCGTACTAAGAGAAGGAATGAGTGCTCCCCTATTTGCAAATGTAAGAAAGTGCAGTGGTGTTGTCTGCATGCACTACTATCTTCTTGCTGCAGACTATATCCGAGAAACACTGAAGGCCCAGGTGAACTGCTCTCAGTTTCTTTACACTGATGTGAGACTTCTGCTGTACAGTTGTCCACATTCCAGAGACTCCCCGGCCATCCATAAGAGCACCCAGCCCAGGTTGGAGGCATCTGACTAAAATTGAAAGTTGGGGCACACTGGGAGAAGAGACTTCCCTTCCTGAAGTCTTTCTTCACATGACCACATCTGGAAATCCTCTTTGATTTCCAACGTAATCGGGAAGACGAAAGAGTCTGGTTGGGCCTTTCTGCACCAGTTCTCTTTCAGAAAAAGCTGAAGGGGTCTCATGTGCAGTCTGCCTAATTTTACAAACTGCTCTACTGATGCAAGGGTCCCTAGAAGACTCATCCACTGTACTGCCAAGCAGGAAGGAAGAGCAAGGAACTGACTGACAGTCTGAAGGCAGTTGTCGACTCTTTTGAGCGACAGAAAAGCCCAAAAAGTCTGAGAGTTCAGTGTCATCCCTGAATAGGGAATCTCCTGAGTTGGTGTCATAAGGGATTTCTTTTCGTTTATGAGAATGCCTAACTCCTATGTCAGGCGAAGGGTTTTTCTCAAGTCCTCCATGCACTTTTCCTCCGACGATGAGCAGAGAAGCCAATCATCCAGATATAAGTTGATGTCGATTCCCAGAAGGTGAAGCAAATTCTCTAGAGGAGCAAGGATTCGTATGAAAACTTGAGGGGCTGTCAACAAACCGAAGCATATGGCCCGGAACTGTAGTGTACTCTGCCCTGAAAAACGAAGCGTAGAAATTTCCATGAGTCCAGATGAACAGGAATGCCAAAATACGCATCCTGCATATCCTGGGTGAACTTCTCTGAGAGCCTTCTTCGAGGAGGAGGAAAGAACTAGCTTGGGTAACCTGGTACCCTCTGACAACTGCTTCTCAAGAGGAAGGCAGAAGCTGGAGAAGTAGGAGAAGCAGAAATGAAGAAATCTGGTAAACTATCCAGGAGGAAACGCAAAAGAGAGGAGTAAACTGAAGATGGGACCGTCTCCTGAACAACCTCTTCCTCCTCTGAAGAGATAGGGGACAAAGATTTATCCGTGGATTTGGGAACTGAAGAGGTTTTCTTCAAAAAACCCGTAAGTTCGGTCAACTGACCCTTGAGTGGGGCTAATGAATCTTCTTGAACTGATGATGATGACAGATTAAGAGAGGAAGGAGCTCGGCGCCCAGAAACAGAGGCTGAGTGCTCGGCTGTTGGCGCCGGGCGCTGAGAGTGCTTACAGTGCTTGGGACTGTCTCCCAACGAACGAAGATGGTGAGCTGGAGAAGCAGGTTGGTCCTGAAAACTACAGGAAGGTTGTGGGCTAGCCTCCCTGTACCTCTTGGCAGCCAGAGGAGAGGTATCGCCAAGATCTGCATGTCTCCTGAGCGGGCGCGAAGAAACAGAGAAGCAATATGGGAGCTTCTTGCGCGGGCTGGAAGCTTCCAAATCTGATGAAAGCTGATGCAATGGAACGCCTTTCCAATGGCACTTAGTCGAAGCCTGGGAACGAACGACAGGCTCGACAGAGGGGGCGACTGCCCACAGGTAAACCCCACCAGCCTCCCTTGGACCTCTAGTATGTCTTCTCCCTGGTGCTGGGAAGTGGGACAGTGACCTTTGTCTAGGAGCACTGGTGGGGCAGACAGCCACCTTCTCAACATTCACAACACTCTCACTTCTCACTGCACTTTCATTCACATTTTTCTTCATTAGAGATCTAATTGCTGATCCCATTTCCATAATGGTATTAGATAATAAACCAAACTTCTGATTGAACCTTGATTCAAGGCTGGCAATGGTACTAAGAGCGGAATCATAGTAACCTGGAACAGGGGTAGATGGTAAAGTAGGAGGACTTAGAATGGGTGAAACAGGAAGAATTGGAGGAGTAGCAGTTCTATCATCCCCTACATTATACAAAAGAGTAGAACTGTATTGGCCCTGTTCTCAGCCCTAAGGGCTGCTTTCCTCTTCCTATCTCTTTCCAGTTTTTTTAAGATGAGATTTCAAGGTTTTCCATTTCTTATCGTCCCAATCCTGACACTCTATGCAAGTATTATCTTTACTACATTCTTGCCCCCTACATTTAGTGCATTTCATGTGAGAATCGTACAAAAACTTGGTTAACCTAGTTCTACAACCCTCATGAACAGAAGCGAATACTGGATGAACTGGAATCCAACATCGTTAACTAAAGTAATTCCCAAAGTTAACCAGAAACAACAATTCATCAATGATATAAAGCCACAAAACAACAAATCCTGAATACTTCACCAAGATCGGGCAAATAACTAGCCAAAACGTGATGAAGCAGCTGCGAAAAACTACTGATGTTGATCGAAAGCTGGCAGGAAACGAACTGCCCTCTCTGCTAAGTTGTTCCTTTGAGTCCTGGATAGCGGGCAGGACCTTGTCACCTACACACAAACGATAGAAGCACTGCCGCGCGCGAATTTTGAATTTGTAAGCTGCCATAGGTTATGAACCAATAGCTATGTAATTACTTGGTAGGTTATTTATACAAAAAGCACACTTTGAAATAATCAAGTTTAGTCCACATAATATAAGCCAGTATTCAAAGATCCAAGTGTAGGTACAGTACTCACATTACTCAAGGAGAGGCTGAACAGAAGGAAAAATTGTTTGTGTGAATTCCAAAAACACTATTGCATTTGTATTGTATTATAGTAACATGCAGCATGAACATAAATACCTAACATAATTTAACTGTATTATATATTTTCCCATATAAAGGCAGTCTAGTCAATATCTAAGTGCTAAATTGTCCACTCATATTTAAGTTCCTATAGATGTAATTTAATTTCTATCAAAGACCCTTTAAGGAAAATTTCTTTACCAGATATCTCATATGGCACAAACAAGCAACTGGCAACTAGGCAACTAGATAATGGAACAGATTTCTGTATCTAAATCAATAATAAGCAGTGGAGTACTACAATAAAATTTCACTAAAACTTTGAAACCTCATCAAGTAATCAATCCTGGAAAAAATGACTAAAAATTGCATTAAAACAAGCCTAACCTGTAAGGTATATGAGGGGCTTTTTCCACTAATGCAGTGATGACTCTTCCAAGCGTCAAAAGGGACATGTTAATGTTGCCAGCCTCACGGGCCCGTTTGTCCACAGCACCAGATCGTCCAATATTTTCAGAACCAGCAAGATCTACAAGATGAAGCTTACCAGTCTGTTGAAATAAAAAGTGATAATTGAAAAAATTTCCAGGTACAGCATACAAGTTCTGCACATTTTCATCACTCACCGAGAGAGAGAGAGAGAGAGAGAGAGAGAGAGAGAGAGAGAGAGAGAGAGAGAGAGAGAGGGGGGGGGGGGGGCAGGTGGGGGGATTACCTTTAGATCAGTTCCACCCAAGAGATTGCACTGTTAAGGCCCTTTCATATGTGGAATCAATAATTCTCTACTGCACTAGTTATTGAAAGTAATGTTACATCTGACTTAAAATTGGATAAAATTGGCAGATCAGGTTAGCATAGCATGCTGTATTAGGGTAATTAAAATAACTTGTAATAATCACACTTTGGTTCATCGACAGGGTATTGAAGAATTTGTCTACATAATGTGTACAGGTTGATTAAAAAAATGGTTGTAATATATGGGAGACAATACCATTGGTCTGAGGGCCAAAGTGTGAATGATGAAGCAAGAGCAATCTCAGCTGGATTATAGGAGAGAGAATGGTATGTAACACTGATTGTAAGACTGAATTGAAAAGAAAGGGTTTCTGGTTTTAATGATGTGCTAGTAAATTTGATACTGTGTCCTTTGATTTTGTTTATGCACAGTACTTTATTACATTTTACATACGTTCAATGTTTTGTAGCATTCATACTTACAATGAATGCTTTTTGTTTCATCACTTTCAGTCTAGTACAATAAAGAATATCAAGAAAGTATTCTACTCTTGTAAAAATTACACAGCACTCAAGTCATTCTAGTTTCTGCAGTTAGTAGGATTAGTACACCATACCAGTGAGCAATAGCCTTTAACTGGTCTAATCAACATCACCCATAGTACATGTATATTCATATAACTTTGCAAGAATGTTCTTAGTACTGCTTGGACTATCTGGTTGTTCATTATGATTTATAAACAAACTGACCATGCTATATCGTCAGCGATGACGACTCAAGGGCATCTGACTTAGGGCTTTATTATAATGCTCTTTGGAGTATAAGGGTGAAATTTTGTGATTTCTTACCAAAGTACACACGCAAAATTTTTTCTTAATTGAGGATCTAAATGTTTCTCTGCCCCAGGGATAAACTACGCTATCTAGATCATGTTGTTTATATATGCCCATGGATAAACAACATTTTAAAAATGTTCAGTTTTCTCGAATCTAACACTGCTGAAATAGCATCATCAACATAAACTTGAAATGTGTAGCTGGAATACAATGTAGGAATATGTAGGGCTGATTTCATTTAAAAGTATGTGTGGGGTCATAATTAAACTGGTAATTGTTCAAGATAAGACATACTGACACAAGATTTAAAACTGAAAGAGATACTGTGCTTTCAACAACAAAGAAATGAATAGAAAAATTAATACAGCAGAGTAGCATTTCAACTTGAACTCTTTGGGGGTCTGGCTTCCTGATAAGCAACATGAGTGTTAAATAAAAGTCTATATTATAACCTGTACTTGAATACTTTCTAGACATCTTACAGATGCCAGCAATTCCACAGTGTACCTAACGTAAACTAACCTGTAGTTTACATTAATCATTCATTTTAGATAACTTGAGAGAATTATCTAAAAATGTATCACTCTAAAATGGTAGTATAGCAAAAAATAATTACAACATAGCTGGTAATTACAGAAGTCCGCTACACTGTGGTCTGTTAAGCAGAGGTGTTACTCAATTCCATGAAAGCTAAAGGGCTATAAATGGGTGCTTTGGTAGAGAAAGCATAGACGATTCACCTTATATTACAATTTTAGCTTAAATCAAAAGCTTTAGGAAATATTTTTGCATTCATGTTAAAATTCTGAAATGAAGTTGGATTTAATGTGTAAAGAAGCAAGGAAATGAATGAGTTAGGTCCCTACAAACCAAACTGTCCCAATAGGAAGGGTGGTCAAAAGATTGAGTAACCCTCTTTCTTCTGAATAATCTGAGAAGTAACTCAACCAAACAAAATTTAAATTCCCCATACTTAAACATGATTAGGTATTATGAAGACAATATCATAATCACAATTTCAGTAACCTACTGTACCTTCAACAGTTCGTCACCATCAACTGTGTTTTCTTTGATGTGTAGCGTTACAGTGAAGACTGTGTGCGATCGACTGGAATGTGCATTCATGAGTGTGGCTGCTGTTTGACGTTTATTGCTGCCTTTCTCAAGAACTTCATAAACATTAGCTTTGGAACGTACTAAGACTTCCTCCAAGCCCTGAATGATGCAGGAACCTTTACGGGTTGCATCTTCATACATTCTGCAAATGCAAGTTAATGAGGTTAATGTATCCTTTATCTTATTATCATATACATACATTAGCCAGGAAATAGAGTCTATCATACATTGCTTGTCTTCAAATTTCTTAAAACATCTCATGAAAAAAATAAGTGGCTTTCATATTTAAATGAACCTTGCAGCTTATGTTATTCCAACATGGAAAAATATAATTCTGTCTACATAAGCATATACACTCATTGCATACTGTACCCAGTAAATGATTATGTTTTACAAATTAGGGACCTGCCTAAACTAGACAGAAAAATTTTATCGCTCTAGTTTTAGACTTCAAAAGTGATGTCTACATGTCCTCCAGTTGACCCCAAGCAATACTTAGAAAATCAACAATACAAAAGATAAAATTCTTACACAATTGGTAAATGTTGCATGAAAATGGCAAATATGATTACCTTAATTTAGACATATCGTCTTGTGGAGAGAGCAAATCAAAGAGTTCTTCATTGTAAAGTTCAAGAAACGATACCCTCATAGTGAACTCCAACTTCTGTAAACGAAGTTCATCAAACAGATGATTGACACATCGTGGGATGATTCCTGCCAATGGATCCTGACAAAATAATTGTTTGGATTAATACAAAATAATATTTTGTACATAACTGCTTACCATACAATAAGTTTACTAAAAATTCTTAAATTTGCATCACCAGGCATTCTAACACAAGTTAAATATATAAAGGTTATATTAATTCAAACTTAACATATAACTACGTATAACTGAAACATATCATTACAAATCAATGATTAAAAAAAAATTTCTTTCAAATTTATGGTTAACATTAAATTCATTTCTAGTATATACATGATCTATTCAGAATCATTCTTTACTTTCTAATGCCATGGCCAAGATTTTAAGGATTTAATCTGCATTTAAACATAACCTGTACATCTGTTTATATATTGCAAACTGGCCAGTATTGACAAGAGGTTGAGAAAATCAGCATGAAAGAAAAACACAATAAAAACAGCCACATACTTCATCCCAAGAAGTATTATCAGCTGTTCTATCTCCTTCCATCGTGAAAGTCTTGCCTGTGCCGGTCTGTCCATAGGCAAATATTGTACAGTTGAACCCATTAAGCACTTCTTCGACTGAAGTCTTTGCGACTGCTTTATAGACATCTATCTGTAAAAGAAACCCTACGATTACTCATCTGCCTAATCACACACTACAGTAAAGATCAACTCTGATTGTTATAATAACGTACTTAATGAGTACAGCTAGGCCCCAATGTTGAGACTTAACCACCCAGAAAACAAACAAATGAAGGCTACAAGTATTAAGTAGTTTATGTAGGCAGACCAAAAAACACACACAACACGTCCAAAGGCTTATCACTGCTGTATGCCCAGTTTTCAAGATAGCAATCACTAATATAAAGCTGGTTCCATATGCAGTGGAAATAGCTATTCAAAATATATATAAAAAAGTTGAGACTGTGGATACCAAAAACAAATAACCCCATCAGTCCCTTAGGGAATTAGATATTATAGTAATATCCTACATACAATAGCCAAGCAAGTTTCTACTTGATAGACTTAACAAATAAAAGTACAGTAGTTGGGGCTAAAGGGCTATACAGTGCTGTAAAAGCAATAAAGTGCTTCAGCCAGTGTTTAGCATGGTTCCATAAACAAACATGAACTTTCATGTTTATTTATGGAGCCAAGTAACACACTGGCTGAAGTGCTTCACGTGCATTGTGAACCTCAAGTGTGTAAGCTATCAATAAAACACTGAATGAATATAAATTTTTATTCTCAACAAGCAAATTATGAAGTATACTACCCAGTAAATAATCTTTTAAAGTCTATTAAAAGCAATTTCTTCCATAAGACTAGACTGACAAAGGCAATTTAACAATGTCCTCACATACATCCCAAGTTAATTTTCAAAGGAAGAAAAATTATGCACATGTGAGCATAATTGTTTCATGTATTTAACATATTTCTGTTAACACACACCTGTAATCTTTCCCTAATTCTAAAACAAAAAAGCAATGCAATACCTGTTTGGATTCAGGACCAAACACTCTGTCGAAAGAAAAAGTCTTGGTAAACTTGTCCAGCGGTCGCTCTTTCACAGTGACTTCACGGTTGGTGCAATCCACGCATGTATATGACTTGCTGTTCTTCTCTATGGAATTCAAAGGTCTGAAACGGAAATTTGCTCATTAAAGAATAGTACATGCATCTTGAAATTCAGGAAATAAAAGCCTAGCAGGACCACTTGTGGGGTTCTTAAAGGTGACACTTGCCAATGGCCTAAAATGGGTTAATCTCCTTTGTCCCAGGAAAAAGGTGGACTGCGCTATCCCCACTTCATGGGTTGGGTATAAATTGCAGATCATGCAGTGATGTAAAAAAGGTTGATTTTTTAAAACTGGCATTCTGTAGTATGTGGTAATCACACTTACAAATGAAAAACTTTTAGAAATAATGAAAACAATGTTTTGACAAGCATCTAATTTATTACAAACAATAAATACAATAATTTTCTCTATTTACATAACATTTTAAAAATTATGTTTTAAGTAAGCTACTCAAGATGTTTGAAAGTTATCATGGTATGTGCCACTAACTTCAGATGAACTCTGCCTCATCTTTGTCAATAATCTCCAACACTGTATATTGTTAAATATACACATAAACTGTTTGAAACTGCGTATATGTTAATTACTCAGTGATCAACCAGTTATAAAAAAAACAAACTGTACAAGGCAACACACAGAGGTCCAATCTACATGTGCACTTCACCAAAGTATGCTAAATTTCCCTGTATACTAGCAAAAAAAAAAAAAATCTTACCACTGAACAAAGCACACCTGTGCTTCCTTATAGCCAATGGTGTGATTTTTATTACTTTAATTTTTACTTCACATGAGAACCAATTACAACCAATATCTACGATCAAGCATGACTGATAATGGCGATATAGACTCTGAAATAAAAAATAGAATACAAAGTACAGACAGTACTTGGATAAACTGGAGAAGGTCGACATGGATAGTGTGCAACAGGAGGATTAGTGCAAGGGTTCAAAGAAAGTTTTATGAAAGTTTAGTCAGACCTGTGATCGTTTATAGAGCCATGACATGGTTGAGGGAGAAAGCTCAAGAACAGAAAATGGATGTGGCAGAGATGAGGATGTTGAGATGGATGTCTGGAGTCACAAAAAGAGATGGGGTCAGAGATTGATTTATTAGAGGGACAGTTAAGGTAGGTGAAGTATCAAAGAAGGTTAAGAAGAACGACTACAGTGGTTTGGACACGTTATACAGAGAAGGCGGCGGCCAAGCTAAGATGGATGGTTAAAATAGCAAATGACATGTGGGAGAATGGTTTAAGAAGTCGGGAAAGCACAGGACCAAAGAAGATGGAGAAGGCTGATAGGAAACTGTGACTCCACATAGCAATGGGTAAAGCTGAAGACAAAGATGATGAAGAGAAGCAGTAGTTGGGATCAAGAGTTCCAAGTCTCCAATATCTTACAGTTTTTGGAGAAATTCACAAGCCACGGGTGCACAGCTGGAGAGATATGAGTTACAATGTACTTGCAATTACTAGCCTAATACATGACATCTAACAGCAACCACTAACCTAGCCAATAACATCCACCTTATAAAATTCTAGCAATATCATAGGATAACATAAGTTATACACAGCCTACCCAAGTTTTGAAAAGTGGATAGCTTATGATTCTTGACACTAAAGGCTGTTGTGCACTATAAATAGAAAGTGTAATATGTGGTTATTTGATCCACAATATAAGTCAGTTTATACAAACAGTTTCAAAAATATTAGGTCAAGATCTTAGATCTACAGTTAAGGGTATCCTAAACCTAGGCAAAGTTCTACAATGTCAGCTTGACCTAATCAACTGGCCCAAATAAATTCTTTGACCTCATTCTGCACCATCCATAAGCAAAAGAGCTCAATTTTTGGTATAACTGAGAACTATTCCTGCGGCCTGGTTCCTGCTAGCTGGCAACTCCAGAACAGTTAATCTTTTTTTACTTATGTTTTTGTTAATGTCTTTTGTTTACGTATTTATGTTCAACCCCAAGGGGCTGGTACTTAACAAGGTACCCATTTTGCATGTAAACTGGTAGTGGTCAACAGAGTAAAACTGAATATTAGCCCACTAAGGTGGCCTGGTTTCCGGCAGTCAGCGACCATGATATTCACTGCCTTTTGCTTATGTTTTTGTTTATATTTACAGCCTTTTGCTTACTTTTCATGTTAATCCCCAAGGGGCTGGTACTGAAAACAGCACCCATTCTGCACATAGGCTTAACTAATAGTAACCGAACCAGAGGGGCACAGTAGGCTAGTAGTCTTCAGTTTTACCCAGACTTTTAGATTGTTAGGCTATCCACTTTGCTATGCTCTGATTACAAACTTGCACTAGTTTTTCTATTTTCTTTGGACTCGTATGCTTTAGCCTATATGCCCAACCCACTCTAGGCCCAAGCTACTAGCCTAGCCTATGACAATAAACTATATAACCACAGAATTTAAACTACAATAAGTTACCTCAGGTCCCTGTTATATAGGCCTTTTCTACAATAAAGCCATGAAGCCTATCCAATGGTACTAGCCTGTTAGGCTAGGCTAGACCAACCTTAGGCTATCACCAATATAGAAAATGAAATTACATTAAATTTACGACAGGAAAACTCAAATGGTGGTAAACAGGAAAAAACGCCTAGCATATCCTAACTTACATCGAGTCAATGATACGCTAACCAAGCTGGTTTGGCTACCTAGCCTCGTGAATATAGTTACGCTAACCTGAAGGTTAAAATGTAGGCTATTTATATAATTACTAAAGGTATTCAAGCTTAATGAAATAAAATGTCAGTCAATGTATGCGAAACGACTGTAGAATGCTTGAGACTTGAAAGCCTGGCATTTAAAGACATGACAGCTCTGGCCTGACGCTAAAGTTCAAAACACTGACCTGCATCTCACGAAGACCTTAATATTCTGGCCTTTTCTGATATTCTTTCGCCCCGTATTTGGACTCGCCATCTTCCTCACACTATTTCACCTTCTTTGTTAAACTACAAGTTTTTGAATTAAGTCTAGAACGCAAAATATACGGTGATATTGGAGAGGCCGATCACAGGCAACAGGCAATTCTCCGTTCAAATCTTCTCTGGCATTTGACGCCAGCCAATCACAGACGGCGAGGTCGGAGCATCCGCTCTCTGATTGGCCAAAGCGGAAAAGGTGGGTTACGGGTGCAAACATTTTGGGTTTGTATACAAATTTAAGCTATAGTAATTATGTAAATTTCTGAGGTTAAAAACTGCATTATTATCTATCTGTATGTTAAAAGAATAAATAATAAATAAATTTTCTCTTGGGTACAAATTTCAAAATCATTACAGCTAGGAATTTATGTCCTCTGATCGGCCAATACGGAAAAGGTGGGTTACGGGTGTAAAAGTTTTGGGTTTGTATACAAATTTATACTTTAAAAATTCCGTAGATACTAAAGTTATAAGAAACTATTATCTATCAGCATGTTACAGTTTTAAAGAATTAATCATGTTTCTCTTAGGTACACATTTCAAAATCATTACAGCTAGGAATTCATTAAAAAAAATATTCATTTTGGGGATGCCACATTCAAATGCGTGTCAAGTTACATTTTAAAAGGCAAAGAAAGATGCACCGACAATAAGAGAGTACTGGTTTAAGCGTAGTTCCTGTTATACTGTACGTACGTTGTAAATTTCCGTGTCTGTACCTAAAACTGCCATAAATTACCTTCAAGCATTGAAATTCAAGCTCTAAAAAATATTCGATTTAGAATAATAACTGCATAATTAGTAATGGAAATAAAAATTTCAATGCGTTGCAAATGTTACATAGAGAGTTCGGTGAACTTTTGCACTGCAGTTGTAGAGTATACTGAATGCTAGATACCTACCCGTTACTACTACATTTCGAATTCTGGTATTGTACTTACTGAATGAGATATATCCTACACCCTTGTCAACACGGGATAACATGACGATCTCTCTCTCTCTCTCTCTCTCTCTCTCTCTCTCTCTCTCTCTCTCTCTCTCTCTCTCTCTCTCTCTCTCTCTCTCTCTCTCTCTCTCTCTATATATATATATATATATATATATATATATATATATATATATATATATATATATATTTACTAAAAGGACCTCATTCAAACTGGATGGTATCAAATGAAGTATTTATTCAGAAAAAGTTACAAGCTTTCTTGGACAAACAGTCCACATTATCAAGTATCCGTACAATGAGGAGACGCGTAGTCCAGCTGTATTTATATCTGTGTGCTGGGTACTTTAATCCTATAATCGCCTAGCTCCTCCTGTGTAACCCCCACCACCTCGTAGGGGCGATTATAGGATTAAAAGTACCCAGCACAGATATAAATACAGCTGGACCACGCGTCTCCTCATCTCTCCTGAAACCAGAAGACGACAGGATCAGCTAGCACCGATCAGGTGGGAAGAAGTTAACGAGGCTTGCTTCACACCAGATGACACGGACACCCCTTACACAGTAGAAGAACTAAGGGCAGTATACAAAACTGGCAAAGATACAGCACCAGGAGCAGACAGGATAACATACACAATGATAAGTAACATGGGTCCTGCAGGAGAAAACGCCTTCCTGAGGATCATGAACAAAACACATGCAGAGCACACAAGACCGCAGACTTGGAGGCAACAAGACACAAAGCCAATTCCAAAACCTAAAGATCCAGACAACCCGAGACCCATAGCACTAGTCTCCTGCATGGAAAAAACTGGAGAGAAAATGGTGCTCAACAGGATAACATACAAAATTGGTCCTCTACACAAACAGCTATATGCATACCAACAAGGAGTTGGAACTACAGAGTGTCTGACAGATGTCCTCAGCTACATAAATCAAGGAAAGGCTGTAGTAGTCTTCATAGACTTTGAAAAAGCCTTCGAGCTAGCCAGTCCAGCAGCAGTACTCCACTCACTGATGAAGAAAGGAGTCAAAGGACACCTTCTAGCCTGGACAAAAAACTATGTGCTAAGAAGACAGGCGAGGGTCAAATTCCAAGGGGTGATATCCACCTTCCATGACTTGGAAAATGGCACACCACAGGGAGGAATACTAAGTCCTCTCCTATTCAATATTCTCATGGAGAACCTAGCCTCACTGCAGCTTCCCGAAGGCGTAGAAATTTTCATATACGCCGATGATGTGTGCATGGTCGCAAGAGGACCTGTCAGAGTGCCTAGAATGCAAAGAGCCCTCAATGAAATCAGCAAAAAGTCGGAGGAACTAGGCCTCAAAATCTATATAAATAAGACAAAGGCCATGGCAGTAAAAGCACACAGACCACTCCAACCACTCACAATAGGAGCTGAACCGCTAGAGTGGGTGGACAAGTACATGTATCTGGGAATCATCCTAGACCAGCAACTAACCTTCAAGAACGAAATCAAATACCTGAAGGAAAGAGCAGAAGCAAGAACAGCAGCAATGAGATATATGGCATCTTTGAAGGATGGTGCAAATGAACATGTACAGAAAACGTACTATATAGCCTGCACCAGATCATTGATAGACTATGCTGCCCCCGCCCTGGTAAAGCTAACAGAGGCACAAAAGGAAACTCTGGAAGTAATACAGAACAAGGCAATAAGACTCATGCTTGGGGCACCCATGTGGACAAGACTGTGCAACCTCAGGCTTGAGACTAACATGCCAAAAGTAGAAGATAGGATTGCACAGAGAAATGCCAGTACAATGGCAAAAATCTTCCTCTCAGAGAGAGACTCAATCTCCAAGACCAGAACAAAGGGAGAACTAAATAAACATCCAGAGATTCGGAGCCCGAACTCCTACGGAAAAGACCAAAGTGACAACATCAAGAGGTTAGATATGGCAGAGGCAATGCTGAACATGAGACCAGACACAGCGCAGGATGTGCAACATATCCCGCCCTGGAAAAAGGATTATGCAAAATTCCATTACACACACCTTCCCAGAGCAAAAGAAGACTGCTCAAGAGAGGAACTAAGAGCAGCAGCCTACAAGTCTATCAGGAACACTGAAATCCTGGGGGCCCAAACATACTACACCGACGGCACTGTGGATCCAGAAAATAAAACTACTGGAGCAGCAGTATATTCAAACAATTTCCAAGCATGCTGGAGAACATCAAACTGTGCCTCAACAATGCAGACAGAATTAGTAGCGATAAGACAGGCACTACTGTACTCTCTGGAGAATGAGGAAGGACCCGTCATCATCCACACTGACTCCAAATCCTCCATGCAGGCCTTGCAACAAATCAGAATTAAAGAGAACAAGGCCTTGCTGGCTGGGATCAAGTCACTGCTCTACCAGCACAGCGAAAGAGGAAGACCAGTCACTATGAACTGGATACCGAGTCACATAGGAATTCCAGGCAACGATAAAGCGGATGAACTAGCCAAGAGCACAAGGTACATTGACAGAGTGCAGATCCACATACAACCTGCACTACAACAGATCAAAAATGCCATAAAACCGCTCATGAAAGCAAACATGCTGGAAGACCTACGGGCATGGACAGATCACTCCCCGACTGCCAGATGGTACAAATGGGCAACCGACCTAGTGCCTCCCCCCATAGACAGGCACACACCGAGAAAACTAGCTGTATGTATTCACAGACTAAGGCTAGGATACAAAGCCTGCTGGGAAATTGTTAACCCCAGTGTCAGACCATGTGAGTACTGCGAGGAAGAAACACAGCAGCCTCTCCTACACTACCTGCTAGAATGCAGAGAGACAGCACTGCTCAGAGGCGAAGTACAAGCTGATGTAAACTCACCAGACGCAGCAAAAATAGCAGCAACACTTGCAAAGGCAATAGTCGAGGACATCGACACACATGCCCAGCTGCTAGTAAATTTACCGCCACCAAGATAGAACAATGCAATGAGAATACTCAAACTTCTCACCTTCTACTTTCCAGCTGAATTAAGTAATGTAATGTTAAGTGTGTTCAGAGTGGCACTGGCCACCAACTCACTTAACATGTACTTTCATACTACCACTACAAACAAACCAAGATGGCCCTCTTTAACTACCACCATCATCCTCCTCAACTCATCCCATCCCCTCACCGTAAGGCCCTATACACATCATCTCTGTCTTATTCCAACTAAACTACTCTACCACTAAGAATACTCTGCAGGGACTCTAGGGTTTAAAGGGTTGGACAACCCCACCTGCAATGTTTCTCTAATTTTCTTTCAAAGGCCTTACATCTTCAAACTACTACTATCCGCGACATGATGGCCCCCTCCCACTACAACCATCATCCTTCCTCCATCCACAACTGTCTCTACTACTAAATCTCTTTCACATTTCCTATAACAAATGACCTTCTGAAATTTTCAGATCACCTACGGGCCAAACAAGGGAAAGGCCCGTGCCAACACAAGAGTTGGCTTAATACAATACAACAAGCGTCTCCTCATGTTCCTGTGCCTACTACTCAATTCTTCTTTTTTCCATCTGTTGGCCTCTCCCACTAGCCAACACTCACTGCTATCGTACTTTTATCCTCATCTGATGGGTACCTTAGGGTTCAAAGAGGTTGCAACCTTGCCTGTTAAACCTTTTCATTTCAAATTTTCACCCCCACCAACATCACTTTCATGTATCATAATAAAGTTTTCATTAACCTACCCATCTCACAGACTCATCATCAACATATAGTTACGGGCTGCTCTAGAAGCAAGAGCCCGTGCTGGCACAAGGCCAGCTAAATCTAAAACAACAACAGCGTCTCCTCATTGTACGGATACTTGATAATGTGGACTGTTTGTCCAAGAAAGCTTGTAACTTTTTCTGAATAAATACTTCACTTGATACCATCCAGTTTGAATGAGGTCCTTTTATTAATTCTACTAATGCACAGAACAATTGTGTAATTGATAAAGTTAATATATATATATATATATATACATATATATATATATATATATATATATATATATATATATATATATATATATATATATATATATACTGTGTATATGTATTTATAATATATATATATATATATATATATATATATATATATACTGTACATTTATAATATATATATATATATATATATATATATATATATATATATATATATATATATATATATATATATATGTGTGTGTGTGTGTGTGTGTGTGTGTGCGGGTGTGTTTGCGTGTTTTCAGCATCTCTGAAGACTTTAATTGCAGAGGTTCGAATCGTGCTGGTGACGAAACACTTATCATTTATAATTCCCCCCAAGGACAAGAGTTATTCCCGAGGTATAGTGAATTGGTTATTAAACAATATATGTGGCTTAATAATTGTGAATATAAAAACGTCACGCGTGTATAAATGACAAAAATCCATATGCATATATATATATATAGTATTTATATGTGTATATATACACATATATATGCATAAGCCTTTCCCACCAACATGGATGAGGTGGTTCCTAATAAAAACGAGCAGTCACTGCTCCATTCACACATTACAGGCTGCATCAAGGAGAAAACCCACGTACAGAAAACTTCCACAACATCATCTGACTCATATAAATACCCAAAAGCTCATCAACACCTGTCAAAACCCCTACATACGACTGTCGATTCACCTCAGTCTTGTGACATCCTTACGGTTCCTGAATATCAAGGTCCTTCTGTTCCAGTACCTTTTATACTCCACTCCGTCTAGTGGGCCTTTTCTTGGTCTCCCTTCTCCCTCTTCCCCGTCCTCCCAAACACCTCCTAATTATGGACCTTTTTCATTAATATACCATCCTCCATCTGATCTATGTTTTCATCTATATATATATATATATATATATATATATATATATATATATATATATATATATATATATATATATATATATATATATATATATATATATATATATATATATATATATTGTCATGAACCACTTTTGGTTCAGCAGGTTCTTAAATGCAAAAGAAAGTACGGGACTGGAATGACTGGCAGAAATTGAGGCAGACAAAGGAGGAAGGAGCTGAACGAAACAAAAAAAAAATGACCTTAAACTAATTTATTATTTACAGTAATTTACATTATATACAAATGAGTCAGGTTCAGTGAAGTTACACTTGAATGAACAATTCAATCAACATTATTAAAGAGCAAATTAAACAAAATCGAGTCAGTACAATGTAAAACCCAAGTAAATAAAACAAATCAATAAACAGTTAAGCAGCATAAAGAAACCCACAGGCAGCATAATAAACAAAAGCAGAAATAATACAAGCAGCATAATACTGATAGATAAACGGCATAATAAATACATACAATAATTACATTACAGCCATTAAAACATGTAAACAAAAGTGACTTCAATAATAATATTCAAAACTCATCCAAAAAAAATGTAATTACTAACAAACAATTACACATAATTAAGAGAACTTTGTCTCAAAAATATACCTTATCCCAAATCGGGCTAAACACAGAAAGACAACCCCAGAAGAGTTGTTGAGACAGCCACAACTGTCTACAAGGACGAAATCAAACAGACGAACTCGCCGTGCCACCAAGACAGCCACTGGCTGCCGAACAGGAACAAATCCACACACCGGATGACCACGGCCGAGTCGTCGAGGCTGCCATATGTTGCCAAACGGGAACCAATCCCCACATTAGATGACCACGGTCAGTCATCGAAATACCCTCAGCTGCCCTCAGGAATGAAGTCACACAGACAAGGAGATCCTTCACCTCCTGTCGAAGCCAACAGGTAAGCAATACCTGACGCCCATCCAGACCGACTACCTGCTGCTCTGCTGCCGAGATACTGACTCATTGCTGCTAAGAACCTGACTGCCACAGTCAGAGACAACGTGACAGACGTCAACTTTCCTACAAAGAAAAAACTCACAGGTAAGGAGGCAACAATCCACCTAGGGAACAATAATTGGCAAATGGTTGTCCCATCAAAAGAAGCACTAAACCTCACAATATATATATATATATATATATATATATATATATATATATATATATATATATATATATATATATATATATATATATATATATATATATATATATATATATATATATATATATATATATATATATATATACAGGGTGTTTCGAAATCAGAGGCCCCCACCCTCTACTGCATAAACTAAAATTGATATGGACAAAAATAAAAGTAATTCAGAACAGGTATTTATTTAAGTTTCTCTCTGAGTATTTAAAATTTTGTGTGGCCTCCATCTGCCTGTACCACAGCCCGCATTCTTGAGGGGTATGATCTCAGCAAATCGCAGAAAAGCTGAGACTCAAACTCCATTTCCCTGAGGCTTCGGTCACCTCTCTTTGCAGGTCATCGAGGCTTGGTATACCATCATAGTTCACTGTGCGCACTTCAACACAATCCTTTAAGATACTACCAATGTTTTCACACACATTAAGGTCAGGGGAGCCACCTGGAAATTCACTTGATGAGAAGAAATCGATACCACTGTTTCGAAGCAGCTCCTGTGTCTGAAAAGCCTCGAAACATGGCGCCTTATCATGCATAAATGTGACTTCTTCAACAGATAACACATTTTCAGGATCTTTGAGGAAAGGAAATACTCCATCAGTAAGCACAGTTTCTCTGAATTATTCGCCATTCCATGACTGTCGTTTTTCTTTGATGATCCACATTAACTGTTTGGCTGTGAAGCAGAGAAAAATTCCCAAACATTCAATAAATTTCACAACTTGGCAATAACGCACGTCATCGCTGATATCATCCAACTTGGCAGCCCAAATGATGTCATTTTTATGATTTGGCTTCCTGACTGTGTAAATGAAGAATTCATCTGATGCGGCAACATTGTGAAAGTAGCTTCATCCCAATCTTTAAGAAATGAACCACAAAACCATGCACAGTCTTCTCCCTGTTGCTGAGTGATGTTGGGCTTGCTGATAACATGAAATGGCTTGATACCAGATTTTTTCAACTCACAATATACATCACTTTAACTTCTCTTCTTTCCCCTTTTTGTTTCTAGTTCAAGCGCCAATTTACGTAAAGACTTTCTTGGTCTACCCACTACCTCAGCTATGATGTCTTTGACTCCTGAGAAAGGACTTCAGGCCTTCCAAGATTCTCACTCTTTTCACGATGACAGTCATATGGATTTTTGTTCCAGTTTCTTTTAACAAAGGATTCATCTGTTTTAATGTATTTAGCCATCCAGGAATGTAAAATGAAGGATGCGCCAGCATCCCTGGCCTCTCTCAAGGTTATAGCCCAGATTCGGTCAATCCATCTGATTTCCTCCGAGTCGTTAGCCATGGCTGTATCTAACTCCGTCACTTAGTCTGAAAATACAAGAAATGTAAAATGAAAAATAGCTTAACAGAAACTTAAAATAATGTACTTGGAGATAGGCTATAGCAGAAAACTTCATAACTTTTCATTTGTTCTGTGGATGGGGGCCCTCTTATTTCGAAACACCCGGTATATATATATACAGTATATATATATGTATGTATGTATATATACAGTATATACATGTATATTACACAAAGAACTTATCCCAATAGCTTCCACTTTTTTTCTCTCATTCTCAGCTCGATATTCTCACTTCACTTCCATAAAGGAGGGTTGGCTTAACAATTTATTTTTTGCAATCAAACGTTCTCGTCCAGACTTTAGCAGAGATTTAGCCATCCTCTTCGCTTCATCTATTTTGTTACTCAACTCTTCTCTCATTCTACCGTCATCCGTGGCAAATACTCTCAAATAAACGTAACTCAGTTGCTTTCAGTTTTCTGTCAGTACTCTAACCTTCACAAGCCTATCTTCTTGGATCCCATTTAACAAAAATTTTTCAAGTTTCTCCTCCAGCAAGCGCTTTCAGATGTTCTCACCAGTCTCTTCAGCTTCTTGTCACCTAACACCGAGTTATACTGTAATCAAGCATTAGCCATTCCGTACTCCATTTTCGACCTATTTGTTTTTCCCCTCAACTTTGCTCAAGCATAGCCTATCGTTTGTGTGACCTCTCTCACAATTCCATCCACAAAAACAGATGTTGCACAACTGTTCAGATAAGGTACCCTGGTCAGAGACTCACTTTTACACCAAACCAGCCAACTCTTTCATTATGTTGTCTACCACAAACTTCGCTTTCATCGTAAAACTTGTAATCACTCATTAATATATCCTCTACACCATACATCATGTGCACCATGGCAATTACATCTCTAACAGGGCCCACATATGGGTATGGCAAGTGTTTAAGCAGTCATATAGAGGTCCAGCGGCCCAGGGGATTTAGAGTTTTCCACACCATATTCCAAATGATAATGATACCGCGATGTTTCATTCAGATACGGGACCCAATTTTTTCACTATGCTGAAAGGAATTGACAGTAGTTAATACTGGCCAGTTATTTGAGAAATCTGCATTGCAATCAGAGTATTCTGTGCAATATATGTTTGCGTTTCACATTCACAACTGATCCCTGATCGCCTCTTCCTGCCGAGAGCAACCATGTTCACTGAACAGCAGAAGCACCACTATGCAGTAAACGTGCCTCGCTGTCGAACTTCTCAGTTCCAGAGGTCCTTTATTCCTTACACTATTGTACTGCGGAACAGACTTTGTCGTGCAACCGGAACTTCAGAAGTTCAAGCGAAGATGCAATGCATTACCACCCTAAGACGATTCTCCTTGTATTATATTATTCACTTACGTTTTTATTTATTTATTTATCTGTTAATTTGTCTGTTTTTCTAATAACCGATCTCCTCTTTCTGGATTTCCCATTACTTTCTGTTACTTCTTTCGAATGAACACCATATTCTTTGAAAGCTTGAATTTCAAGTCAATGGCTCCTGTGGGCTTGTTCCATATGAATAGGGTTCATCTTCTGAATAATAATAATAATAATAATAATAATAATAATAATAATAATAATAATAATAATAATAATAATAATAATAATAATAGTTTAGTTTTTTGAAGACATATTTCATGAAATATTAGACACTCAACACCGGGTCAAAACACCCACTCGAACTGTCACTCTTCTGAGTAAGGAAGATGTCCATAAAAATAATCACCACTATCTTTTCGTGTGCCTTAATGTCAGGTAGTTAAGAGTGCTGATTACCTGCTTAAGATAATTTGAATATCTTGACGACTATTCACTCATTTCTTTTCCTTTACTTATTCTCCTCTCTTTTTTGGGATTTTTCTTCACCCAAAAAAAGGAAACTCATTTGAGAGACGAACGACTGGCTTCAGTTGCATAGGGGATGAATGTGCCACCAAGACTGCAAAAAAGAAGACATAAAAATGACTGAGCATACTGAAATTTTCCTGAATTCAGAGTGTCTGTAGATTTCTTTCCCCGGTTTTGGCTTCAGTTCATCTCAGCACATAAAGTAGTGTCGACTATTTTTTTCACTGAGCGCCAATTTCTCTGTTGTCTCCGCATCTTCTATTTCTTTAATAGCCACATTATCCATTCTGAACTCTTGAAAGTTAAGTATACCTTAGTTCAACCAGACCACTGAGCTGATTAACAGCTCTCCTAGGGCTGGCCCGAAGGATTAGATTTATTTTACGTGGCTAAGAACCAACTGGTTACCTAGCAACGGGACCTATACAGCTTATTATGGAATCCGAGCCACATTATAGCGAGAAATGAATTTCTATCGCCAGAAATAAATTATTCTTATTCTTCATTGGCCGGTCGGAGATTCGAACTCGCGGCCAGCAGAGTGCTAGCTGAGAACGGAACCCACTCTCCCAACGAGGAACAAAAAAAATAAGTGTTTTTTCCATATGATATATTAAAAGGTCCCATCTTGAAAAGCGGGTGAAACGTGTGCAAAATGTTCTCGAATACACTGATATTCCTTTCTTTATTATCGTTTCCTTTTCTGACTGATCGCAAGTGAACTGAAAAATATAAGTATCAGAGTGTTAATGAATATAGCAAGGGATGACGGGTGGATCACAGCTTGGACCCGGGAGCATGACTAAGGAATGCGCGTGAGTTTAAGAGAGGCTGCAATACTGCTTTCAAGATCAGGGCATCATTGTGCAATCTGTTCTCAGGAAGGTTGCTCTGCAAGTTAAAGAATGTACAACACACACACATATACATACATACATACATATATATATGTATGTATGCATGTATGTATGTATATGTATATATATACCTATTCACACACACACGCACACACACACACACATATATATATATATATATATATATTATATATATATATATATATATTATATATATATATATATATATATATATATATATATATATATATATATATATATATATATGTTTGTATAATGTGTATTATATATATATATATATATATATATATATATATATATATATATATATATATATATATATATATATATATATATATATATATATATCTGTACACAGGCGCAATATATGACAGCCCAACCCACTATTCGGGGTCGTTGTTTTTAAGGAGCCTTTGCCAGATGTTTCAATCTTGTGTCCGCACTTCAGATATTGCTTTATTTCTCATGCCTTTTCGAATAAATAGGAATTAGTAACATATAATCTTAATAAGTTTACAAATGCTTAAGAAACTCCTTCTGAAATTAGATTTTTATTGTCAAAAACAAAAGGGAAATTGTGAAAAAAATTCGGCAATGCAATAATTATGAAATTTTAGACGTGCGAGCAGGATTATCAGAAAATACGTACTTATTCACCATCAGTCAAACGAATTACGGAAACAAGATGAAATTCACGACGTCGTAATGAGTTGTGAAGGCCAATAAAGCATGCAATCAAGAGAAATGAAAACCTTGAGGAATACAGGAGTACTCCACTAAGTAAAACCGAGCGCGGGCATAGAGCAGTAATCACGATACCACGTTATAGTCCAGTCAAATTAGGAAAAAAAAATGAAAAAATTCATAACAAGCTGAAAATTGGAGAATGTTTTCTACAGACAATTAGAAATAACATATCAAAAGTCCCCATCCGTCCACCCTGAGCTTCGTCCGCCATCTTGGAAAATGGCCGCCAAATTTCAGTTTTTCGCTATTTCCATGGAAACCATTGATCTTAGGAAAATAACTGCCTTATTCATTATTGTTCACCATAATATTTTCTACAAAAGATGTTCAATGCATATTTTTGCTATGAATGATAGTTTTAATGATATTCTCGGTTTTGTAACCATATTAAATTGTGTGAGCATGCCCATGTGAATTTAGGCTATTCACTTGCTTTTGATCTGATACTTGGCTATTTTTTTTTTTTTTTTTTTTTTGCACTATAGTATTTTCTAAATGGTTATCCTTTTTGTTTTGTTTTCATTTCAGAATATACTTTAAAAATGGAAGGAACCACAGATCAAAGTGAATTATGTGTACTTTGCGAAGAACGCTTAATAGAAAGTGAAAATGTTTGTGTTAAGAAAGGTATGTCGACACTTGTTGAAGCAAGTAAGAAAAGAGGAGATGATAAGTGGCAAAAGTGGGTTAATTTATCAACTATTCAGGTACACATAAAATGCAGAAAAGACTATACTAGAGAAAAGAGTATAAAAGCAGCTTATAAAAAAGATACAACTGACCAGGAGGAAACAGGGTCACCTATTAAACAGAAAATTAGATCAAAAGAAACTGTGTTTGATTTCAAGAAAAAGTGTATATTTTGTTTTCAAGAGTGCTGTGAAAAAGAGGAAAAGAAAAAACCTCTCCATAGACGGCAAGTAGTTAGTAGAGTAATGACCTTAGACTTTGGAAAAAATGTGCTGGATAAATGCATCAATCGTAATGATGACTGGGGCAAAAAAGTAAAAGCAATTATAGTTGGTGTTCATTGTTTGGTTGCAGAAGAAGCAAGATACCATAGGTCATGTAGCTCCAAGTTTTTTTCGAAGCAACACTTAAATCCGTCAGGTAAACGTGGACGACCCGATGATGAAGATATAGAAACTGGCTTAGAGAAAGTTTGTTCTTATATGGAAGACAGTGATGACTGTCAATTTACTTTGCAGGAATTGTTAGATGTGATGCATCAGAACCAATCTTGCAGGACAAGTGGAAGCTATCTGAAAACCAAATTACAAGAAAAGTATGGAAATGATGTTATCATAACTACCCTCCAAAGAAAGATTCCCATTGTATGTTTCCGCAAATCAGGAGATAAATTGCTATGTAATTCTTGGTATAATGAAAAACTCCATAGTGAGAAAGAAGAGCGAATGAGGATTGTTAGAACTGCAGCAGCTATTATTAAAGAGGACATCAAGTCAAAGGTGTACGACTCCAGCAACTATCCTTCTCTTGAGGGACTCTTTAATAATGTTGAAAACAACATACCTGATTCTCTTCAAGTTTTATTACATGAAATAATTGAAAAAGGAGGAAAGGGAGATACAGACAACAAACACAGGGTATGCTCTGCTATAGCTCATTCAATCCTACAAGCAGTCCGTCCAAGAACATTTGTCTCTCCGATCCTACTCGGAGTAGCTGTTTACGTACACAGGAAATTTGGATCAAGACTCCTGGTACATATTTTACATAAACTGGGATTCTCTACTGGATATAATGAAGCACAACTCTTTGAAGCCTCTTGTATGAAAACTACCCCTCCTAATATTTTGCCTGATAGTTTCATGCAGTTTGTTTTTGATAATGCAGATTTTGATGTGCACACAATAGATGGGTTTCACACATTTCACTGCATGGGTGGCATTGAATGTGTAACACCAGCAGGCTCAATGATCAAACCAGAAGTAATTGAAAGACTGAAAAAAATGCCATCTGCTAGAGAAATTTCTTCGTGTTCATCTATAACAGTGAAACCCTTCACAAGTTATAGTGAAAGTGGACTGAAAAGGATTGAAATTGAGGATCTAAAGAAACTTACATCAAATCCTAGTGAAAAAATTACAACGTCATCTTGTCATTTGCTATGGTTGAGTGGGAAGTGGATGAAATTTAAGGATATTCCACACTGGAATGGATTTATGGATGCTATCAATAATAGCGAGGACTTTGATACGACGTCCATTCGCTTCTTGCCTTTCCTTGATTTAAAGGCTACCTCTTCTGATGCAATAAACAGCGTGTTACATTTTGCATCTGATTCATGTAGAAAAGCGAGTAAGAGTGTGACATGTGTTACTTTTGACCAGCCACTATATTGGAAGGCAAGAGAGATTGTGTCCTCTACTGAAAACAGTTTGAATTTAGGTAATGTTTTCGTGCGACTAGGTGGTTTTCATCTCTTAATGTCATTTATGGGTTCTATTGGGTACATCATGGCCGGTAGTGGATTAAAAGAAGTGTGGGAGACAGTTTATGCACCTAAATCTACAGACAAAATGATGACAGGACACAGCTTTGCCAGAGCCCCTCGAGCACATCTGTTAACATATGCTGCATTGGGCCAGCTTCTTTTAGATGGTGCAACCATTTCTGATGAGGATAAACAAGAGGTTCAGTCCATGCTTCAGCAGTATGATAACAAAACATTGACTGCAACATCAGTAAAGGAATCGGCTATCATAAATAGCATTGCAAAGAAATTTAACACTCATGTGCAAGAAGTTGCCTTAAGGGGCAAAACAGCAATGCTTTGGATACAATATTTCCAGATGGTGACTGTGATGCTACACTATATAGAGGCTGAAAGACTAGGAAATTGGGAATTACACCTACTGTGTGTTCAAGAGTTTATACCTTACTTTCATGCAGCTGGTCACTTAGCTTATGCAAAATCGTGCCACCTATACTTGCAAGATATGCATGATTTACACCAGCATATGCCTGATGAAGATTTTGTCAAGTTTACAAAGAAAGGATTTTTTACAATCAGGCGCTCAAACAAGAATTGGGCTGGTCTATGGTCAGATCTTACTGTTGAACAAACGCTAATGAGGACCATGAAGACCTCAGGAGGGCTGACACATGGGCGAGGGATAACCGATAGTGTGTTGAGTCGGTGGATTCTTGGCATGCCAGATACATGTGAAATGTGCACCAAAGTCGAGGAGTTTTGTGGATCGAGAAGTTCGTATAGTGAACAGCACATTGAACTACGACCTTCAAGGATTGTGAGAGATAATGAAGATACAGAAAAGATTTTGCAGTGGTTTCTGTCTCATCCACCCTTTTCAGACAATAAGGAGATTATGTCACTTGCAACTGGGATAACTGGTGATAATAAAATAAACTGCTACAAAAGCTATGAAATTGGATTGGAGTCTATGAATGCCATAACTGGACAAGCTTTCGGTGAGGTAAAATTGAAGCGCAAGAACCGTGTGTTACCTCTGGCAACAATAAACTCAAGTGTCACAATACGAGAAGATATTGTTCCTGTTGATACAACTCTTCTGTTTCAAAGAATAATACATACATTAGACACTAGTACTGCTGATCTGCAAGATTATTTTCAGTACGAGCTTGCCCCAATGCCACCTGCATTATTTACTGAACAGGGCATGAGAAAGACCAACAAAGCTGCAATGTATAGTGTGTTCAATGATAAGAGTACTAGTACATTTCAGTATCTGGATGAAGCAGTTTTCATTGTAGATGGAGGTTTTCTACTTCATCGTGTTGTGTGGCCATCACACATTCAAGGACTCACTTATGATGAGGTCTATGAGGCATACATCTCATACATCAAACAGTATTACCACACAAAGGCAGTCATTGTGTTTGATGGATACGGTGACTCAAAATCTAGTACAAAGTATGCAGAGAGACAACGCAGATCACGCACATTGCAAACTACTGATACGATTTTTTACCCCAACACCAAAGTATGCATTAGTCAAGAAAAATTCCTATCAAATGAGCATAACAAATCTCGATTTATCAGCCAGTTGTCCAGAAAACTAGCTGAAAATGGTATCTCGGTGAAACAAGCACCTGATGATGCAGATTTATTAATTATACAGACAGCTATACGAGAGTGTTTGAACTCTGAGAGCACCATCGCTGTTGTTGGAGATGTTGACCTTCTTATACTTCTGACTGCACTGACATCAGAAAGCAGAAATATTACTTTCTTGAAACCTGGTCGTGGAAAAGTGCCTGCCCGACACTACAATTCTTCTGATCTACAAGCTTCACTTGGTTCACTAAAGGATTACATTCTTTTCATTCATGCTGCCAGCGGGTGTGACACAGTTTCGTCTCTCTTCGGACAAGGGAAGCTTAAACTATTCAGACTTTTACAGAACAAAGAAAGCATGTAGATGTATTTAATAGCAAGACATCAACACAGAAATCAGTGGCTGATGCAGGAGAGAAGTTACTTATTGCCCTATATGGAGGTCCTGATGAAGAATTTGAGCTAAATTCATTTCGATTGAAGTGCTTTAGGAGAGCAACAGTACTTTGTAAAAGGCAAGTAAAACTTGAAAGACTTCCCCCAACAGCAGAAGCATCAAAACAACATTTTCTTCGTGTGTACCATCAGGTTCAACTATGGCAGAGCAATCCACTACCCCCTGAGCAGTGGGGATGGATAAAAGGCACTGATGGCTTGGTTCCTGTCACCACAGAATTACCACCCGCACCTGAGAAGTTGCTACATTTGATATCGTGCACATGCACAAAGAACTGTGTACGGAACTGCAGCTGTGTAAAAGGGGGTCTAAAATGTTCCATCGTATGTGCATGTTGTCGAGGTGTTTCTTGCTCAAACTCTATAATCCAATCCGAGGAAGAACTAATGGATGAACTGGAGACTCCCTCACGTGATACTGATGAAAATGACAATGAAGATCATGAAGAATCTGTTGAACCAGAAGAAATATGTCATGCAAACCAACAGGAAATTAGCTGTGAAGAACCAGTCAATAATTCAGGTACGGCAAAATCAAGTGTTTTACCATCTACTTCTACTTCAGTGGAGCCGCTAGAGCGTCCAAGGAAATCGTTAAGATCACAGATTTAGTGTAAGAAATTGTATATGTGACAAGGAGAGTATCAAGATAGTTGTGGATTAAGCCTAAAGAGGAAACCACATTAAAAAAAAACGCGCCTACGTACTTTACCTCATGGGTGGTGTGGAAAAAAGTACGAATTTAAAATATTGTGCTCGCAAAAACTTGATATAGCTTGCAAACTATCACTTGTAGAGTACATATGCATGAAACCTCTTTTGTAGAGAATTTGGTGAGCTTTAATAATGTACTGAATAGTCATTTTCGTCAGACTAACCGTTTTCATGAAAAAAGCAAAAAAAGGAAATTTGGCGGCCATTTTCCAAGATGGCGGACAAAGCTCAAGGTGGATCAATGGGGACTTTTGATATGTTATTTCTAAGTGTCTAAAGAAGTCATGTGCAAAATTTTAGCTTGTTATGATTTTTTTTATTTATTTCACTAAAATATGACTAAAATGACTGGACTATTAATTTTGTTTTTCAGTCGCCATGCAGCCGGCGCGCACAAGAAGCAAGGAAGCTGTGATTGTCCTCCTCAGAGACGGGGAAAGAAGCGGAGGAGGAGAAACAAAAGGCTCAAGACAGGAAGAAATGAGTTATCCTCCCCGAGGACGCTTTCAACCTTTTCCTACCATTTATCGAGGAAGCCACACCGCCTCGCCGCCTGGGTAATCATCGCCAGACCGCCATAATAGCACAAGTTTATTTTTACTCAGTCAAGTCATAATTGCTTCAGGTGGGGAATCATTGTGCCGGGGACGTGCTTCACAAAAGACAGTTTTCTCATCTCGCCAGCAGTTATTGCTGGGTGGCCCCGTGGGACGCCGAGCTACGGGGATCACAACAACCACTTTACAAGGCGGAAAAGCGCGGGAAAATTGGCGTTCGCGGGTTTTTTTGTTGTGGCAGAAGACGGCAATGGCGGAGGGACAATAGGGCGACGATTAGTGTTTCCTCAAAGCTGGCAGTTCACCGGAGGATTGGAGGAAGAGGAAAAAAAGGAGAAAGAGTAAGAAATAGACTGTGAGAGAGAGGGAATGAAAATGTAGGCAGGGAAGAGACGTCGAAGAAACTGCGAGGGAGTGATGTAAAGATTAAAACATGAATTAAAATACAGATGCACACAATACAGCCACAATGGTGGTAGAGAAAAATGTGTTAATTGAGGTACAGCTGAATGATGATGATATGGAACGAGATTGCAAGAAAGGGATAAAACGCCGGGAAGACAAAGTGGCCTAAGGGAATTGCTGTTAAAATGGAATGAAGGAGAATGTGCTCAGTGAAAATAATGAATCTTACAGAACTACCAACGGACTTTCGTTTGGAGATCTAGGCCTTATCTATACACACCTGAGCCTAGGGACATAGCCAGGGCAAGCACCATACTAACAAATTAGAGAATATAAAAATATTATTCATTAATATTTGACCTTAAATGTGTCATGTCAATTTAGTTCCTTAAAAAAAATCTCAAGATTCTGTACCCCACAATAAGATACAACCTACAGTTTGTTTTGCACAACACACTGCAGAGGGTACTACAAGTTCTTTGCAGCATTCCTTTTGCTTTCAGCTGCATTGCTTTCAGCATGGTACTTTTCATCTAGCCCCTCTCGTCTCTTCCCATCTAGCTGTCCAACTTCTTGAGCTTTATCTTGCTCCAATTTTAGGCTCTCATTTGAGAACAAATCCTTTGGAGAGCCTTTCAGGCCCAGAAATATGTCTTAGTAGTCTTGTTAAACTACTCAAGAGGAACAACAAGTTTCTGTGAATCTGAAGGACAGGGAATTCTAGATCTCTGATGAGACCTGGATAAAGGATAACCAAATCAGATGATTCTTAAGTCGATAATTTCCAAGAACAGTGGGTGGTTATTTTGAAGATTTATATAATAGGAATGCCAGAAGGGAAGGCAGAACTGAATGATGCAAGAATAGAATGGGTTAGTTTCAGGTTGTGAATGTTTGTGAAAGCACTGTGATAATAGCAGTATACAATCAGAGTCATGTACTCATCACTTGTCCGTTACCTGACGACCGCCACACAAGATAAAACAGGTTAAATTTTGCAAGTGTAACCAGTTTAATGAATGTAGAACCTGATGTAATTATTGATTTGTGTAGGTATATCCATGTCGTACTAGAACTGTATTAGTGAAGTGTTCACCTACCATATATATGATTGGTATTATATTGTGGACAAAGTATGAAAAAAAGGAAAAACTATGTTTTGCTTTTAATGATTTTTGTAATTAAAACAATGCACTTTTGTATAAATTTATGTTACTTACATAATGTATTGTATATTTTGTTAATAAACTAACTATGGAAAGCAATTAAGAGGGTGAAAAAAGGCAAAAACCTGGTGTTGATGGAATTTGAAGATAAATTCTGAGGTCGGTCCCTAATTTAGAAGTCCAATTTGCTTGTAGGTGATTGCTCTCCAACAGTTGTCTCCTGTTAACACAAAACTAACTACTTACTGACCTTTTAAGCCTCGGTGAATTGGAAGCCTTAATCATTTTCTTTACACCTTGATCTGATTTTTTAATGGGTAATTTTCAAGAAATGAATTTATTATCACTCTGAAAACCTGACTCTTTTTTTTCTTCTGTCCATTCATTGACAATTTTTTTGTCGTTTCATTTTTGGTTGAAACGAATTTATTTGCTGTGAAAATCCAAAAGACAAACGCATGATTCTTAAGATTCTTCCGAAACTAAGACTTCGGGAAACAGTAAGGCCACTACTTTGACACAAGCCATAGATAAAGTAAAGAACTAAGATTATTAAAGTCTTTTCAATTTGGTCCAGAAGACGTACTTATCTGGTGAAAACAGAAAATCAAGTCAGAAGTTTCCAACACAGGCTATTATTAATCAGAAGTTTATGCCCGTCTTAGACGTGGTATTAAAAAACAAGAAAAAATTGCGCTGAAGTGTCTTCGGCGCAATCGAGTTTTCTGTACAGCGTATAATGTTGTATAAAACTCTCAGCCAAGGCCCATGAAATACTTAGCCGCGGCCCGTGAAACTTTATCCACATCCCTGTGGTGGCCTGTCCTATATCGGTGCCAGACGCACGATCATGGCTATCTTTCACCTTAAATAAAATAAAAACTACATAGGCTAGAGGGCTACAATTTGGTATGTTTGATGATTGGAGGGTGGATGATCAACATACCAATTTGCAGCCCTCTAGCCTCAGTAGTTTGTAAGATCTGAGGGCGGACAGAAGTGCGGGCAGAAAAAGTGCGGACGGACAGACAAATAGCCATCTCAATAGTTTTCTTTTACAGAAAACTACAGAGGGAGAATCTCAAGAAAACACAAGTTCTTAGTTCTGGGACTTTTTTTTCGAACGTTTTCTTTCGTGTTGCAAAGTAACTTAGCCAGCTGGTTTAGCAACCTTTTCAATGAGTTAGCCTTAGTTAGACTACTCGGAGTAATGACATTTCCCTCACGTTTTCTGGAATCGGAGGAATTCTCGTTACAGAAAATAATCATATTGAAGAGGAATTGGTCACTGTTCTTTAAATTATTATTATTATTATTTCAGTAGATGAAACCTTTTCACATGGAACAAGCACACAGGGGCCAATGACTTGAAATTCAAGCTGCCAAAGAATGTTGGTTTCAACCTCCCACCGCAGACCCCACACTGCAGCAGTAACTGATCATGATACAGAGCCAGTGATTTTTCATTGCCGTGAGGGAGACGCGAACCCGCGACATCTGAGTGGCGTGCCACAACACTAACCACTACACCAGAGGACCAGATAAACAACATTCTCCAGACATCCTCCAGACTTCAGAGTATAATGGAACAGGGCAAACATGGCACTGCCTGAGAGTGCCGTAATAATAATAATAATAATAATAATAATAATAATAATAATAATAATAATAATAATAATAATAATAACAATAATAATCTTTATTTCGGCTCAGGGCCAAATACATGGGGTACACAAAGTTGGGACAATACAAAACACACAATTTAGATACAGGAGATAAAATGATAAAAATGATAATTGGCAATATCCACACAGTTGCTGAAGTATTAGCAAAAATAGTAATTATAATAATGGTAATGACAGTACTAATATTGAGAATAACAGTGACAATATTAAAAATGATAACAGTTAGAAACAGACTGCATGCAACTGAATTCAAGCCAGGGACCTTAGGCGGTTACAGAAGTCAGGTCCGGAGGGCTAAATGCGAAAAGTGAAAAAGGCAAATCTCAGAGCTTCATTCATGCCACGGATGACCATCTGAACGGCTCTCTGCTCAGTAGCTCTAACTGAGACAAATTAACAGAAGCAAAACCATTTCTTGACTGAACTTCAAGAGACATCTCCACGTACGCACAGACCGACAAGTTCAACAGTTTCACTGCCTGAGATAAATCGAGGTTCAAGACGGGCGCGTTAGAAAATGTCATGGGTGATAAGACGCATCTTAACAATCAGGAAAACTCCATCTTCGTGATTTGCAAAGAAATCAAGTGAAGGTACTTGGTGAAATAAGTTCATGGTTTCAGTTGGAAAGAATTTAAATGAGAAAAAGGTAAGTTCCGTGTCCAGCGAGAATGTAATCGGACACCTAATACTAAAACATGTTCAGAATTAATATAGAAATTTGCCCAAGGGGAAAAGCACAGGGAACTGTGAAGTAAACGGTCCACTTCCACGGAACTGAACTGGAACAGATAAGTTTCAGTCCCTGGACTCAACTGAAGAAAGGAGTGTTCAAGATGGAAGTTAATAATATCTAGGATAATGAGCTATAGTTACTTTGACATTAAGGGAGAAGTTAAATAGGAACCAGGAATCTCATATGAAGCTTCTAAACGATATTAAATTTGAGGAAGGAGAAGCAGTTTGGATTGATTTCAAAATTAACGAAATACCCGACGAATAAGTGATCACGTGACCACAAAGCTGGAAGCTAAAGGTCTGTCAGTACATTCTGGACTTTACAGGATGAAATAAAGAGTTGAAATCTTCGATAACACAAGTGGAAAGATAAGATGGAAGAAATGTGCAGCTAAGGCTTGTAGAAGCTCGTTCAACTCTATAGCTGAACTTGACAACTAGGAGAGCAATTCTCACACCTCTTATATATATACATATATATGTATATATATATATATATATATATATATATATATATATATATATATATATATATATATATAAAACGAATGTAATCAATGGAAAAGAAGTCATCGACAATGGAAAACATCTAGAGGATATACATATATAAATACACACACATATATATACATATATAAATATAAATATATATATATATATATATATATATATATATATATATATATATATATATATATATATATATATATATATATATATATATATATATATATATACATACACGTGTATATATATACGGGTAATATATATAAACATATATATATATATATATATATATATATATATATATATATATATATATATATATATGTGTGTGTGTGTGTGTGAGGTATTGACATATCAGCTCTACCGCTAGTCTCTCGACCAAAGGAGATAAGCGACATATAAATAAATAAAGCTCTGATCAACCAAGAGGGTAGGAGCAAGGAATATCAATCTCATCACAAAATCTTGGCTAAAAACGGAAGGATAATAATTTTTGAAACCAATACTCTGAGGGGAAAAGGCGCACGCATGAACAAAATAGACTTGTTCATATTTGCTGAATATACCCATTAAAACCTTGGAAATTCCAGTGTCACTCATTTTTTCCTAAAGCATATTGTGAGTTCACAAAACTTTCGATAACAGTCTTTTAAGACTGTATTGTGAATGAATTATACGTAGCATACACAAATACTCTTATTTGTGAATAAATATACGTAATGTACACAAATACTCTCATTTAAAAACCGACTCATTTTCTCACTGGGAAGATCAGCTGAAACCTCTCTCTCTCTCTGGCCCCTCGAATCCTCCAGAGCATTTTTGTGTCATCACTAATGAGAATGTTCCTATGAATCCTTATGTTCATATGGACAAATGACAATTACTCGTGTAAGGCGATATATGCAATGTTGACGAAGGTTCTTTCATTAGCGACGTCACTCACACAAGGGATTTTTATCCAACACTCACCTCTCTTTCTCTGTCAGCCGTGACATTTTCAATGTCTCTCTCTCTCTCTCTCTCTCTCTCTCTCTCTCTCTCTCTCTCTCTCTCTCTCTCTCTCTCAAAGAGAAAGGAGTTTCTGTATAAAAATACATGTATGTTCTTTCGCTCTTCCGTAGATACAAGACACTTACTCTTTTGCTTTGCTTGAGAACACTTTTATACGTGAGCGAGTACATATAAACACACACAGACACACTTACATACACACACGTGTATTATACATACACACACACACACACACATATATATATATATATATATATAATATATATATATATATATATATATATATATATATATATATATATATATATATATATATATATATATATATATATATATATATATATATATATATATATATATATATATATATATATACATACATACATATAAATTTTAAAGTTAAAAGTTAAAGTCCCCCTCGACCTCTGCAAGGCTCAAAAGGCAGGCGCTGATCTGCTGCTTCTTTGGCCGACAGCCAGTGGGGGACAGGTCCCAATCAATGCCTAAGACACGTGGCCAGTGTCGCTAGGCCCACTGTTTAAACCCAAGCCCGAGGGCTGATACCTATTCTCCTGTTCGCCCACGAGTTTTCAGACCGCTAGGTTGGCGAGCCAACGGGTTTATGCAATGGCTATATTTTAAGATTTATTGATCATTTACTTTCACTGAATAATAGGGATTTTAAACTAAAGTCTTATGTACCACAAGATTAAGGATATCCAACAACGTCAACTCTATTTACTCCAGAATTCTTGAGATTCCTAATGGCCCACAAAATCACTGACATTTGAATGATTAATACTGAATTTAGATGAAATCTGAAATAAAAGAAAGGATTTCAAGTGTGCCATACTAAGATTCCTGGAGTAATCTACTCTCGTTTCTTCATATATTTGTTATCTATTTATTAATTAATTATTTTAAAAAGTGAGATCTCTTCTTTCTGTATCTTCCTTTACCTCCTCTTACCTCTTCCTAATGAAGAACCATATTCATTGGAAGCTTGCATTGCAAGTCAATGGCCCCTGTGGGCTTGTTCCATATGAATAGGGTTCGTCTTCTGAATAATAATAATAATAATAATAATAATAATAATAATAATAATAATAATAATAATAATATTAATAATAATCTAACTGTTGGTATTTTCTTAATATATTTCTTTACAGTGGATATCTCTAGTGGTCGCTTAAAAAACTAGTGACTGAACCTGAGGGCAAAATGTTGCGTATTTTGCAGCTCATCACTGTCCCTTATTTACTTTAGAGATGTTGAAGTAAAAAAAAAAAAAGGTTTTCAACCTACTACCTGGTCCTATAAGCCCAGCTCTGTACACGTTCATTTTTAGTTTTCTGTAAACGAAAACTACTGAGATGGCTATTTGTCTGTCCGTCCGCACTGTTTTCTGTCCGCCCTCAGATCTTAAAAACTATTAAGGCCAGAGGGCTGCAAATTGGTATGTTGATCTTCCACCCTCCAGTCATCAAACATACCAAGTTGCAGCCCTCTAGCCTCAGTAGATTTAAAGTTACCCATAATCATGCGTCTGGCAACGATATAGGACAGGCCACCACCGGACCGTGGTTAAAGTTTCATGGACTGCGGCTCATAAAGCATTATACCGAGACCACCGAAAGACAGATCTATTTTCGGTGGCCTTTGTTATACGCTGTACAGAAAACTCGATTGGGCAGAAGAAACTTCGGCGCATTTTTTACTTGTTTGTTTGTTATATTGTTTTGCCTTTCTTAAGAGTGCACTTAATGAGCTGTTTTTGACTACTGCAATTTATTTTGTTTTGATCCTGCTGGTTTCTCTCTTTCCCTTATGAACTGAAACTTCCTTCTTTCCTTGACATTTTTTTCCTACCATATATTATTGTATTCATGTACATTTTTACCACTAAGTTGTTCCCCATAACAGAAGTGGCTCCTGAGAAAAAAAAACAACGGTCACTGCCCCATTCACAATCCTATCGACGGATGGCCTCTTGGTTGTCACTTTTTCATAAGTTGTATTTCAACAGAGATCTTTCCCATTCACAATTGATCCCTGATCCCCTGTACCCGCGAGAGCGACCAAATCCGCTGAACAGCAGCACCAATATGCGGTAAATGTGCCTCGCTGTCGAACTTCTCAGTTCCAGAGGTCCTTGATTCCTCACACCGTTGGACTATGGAACAGCCTCCCAGAGAATGTCGTGCAGTTGGAACGTCAGAAGTTCAAGCGAAAATGCAGTGCATTACTACCCTGATACTACTGTATTCTTCTTGCGTTTTGATACATTTTCATCTATTTACCTATTTATTTATTTTTTTCTTTTTTAATAAGTTGGATATCTTCTTTCTATATTTCCCTTTACTTCCTCTTTCTTCTTCCTAATGAACACCTTAATATTCTTTGGAAGCTTGAATTTCAAGTCAATGGCCCCTGTGGGCTTGTTCCATATGAATAGGTTTCACCTACTGAATAATAATAATAATAATAATAATAATAATAATAATAATAATAATAATAATAATAATAATAATAATAATAATGATAATAAATCGTAGATGAACCCACTGCACATGAAATTTCCATAATAATAATAATAATAATAATAATAATAATAATAATAATAATAATAATATTAATGTCAAATGAACGAGACACCAGAAAATAGCTGTGACAAATCAGAATATACAAATATACAGCATGTACTGGTCACTTGTAGCCAAAAGGTTATATTTATGAATACATACATATATGTATATATATTAACTTTATCACTTACACAATTGTTCTGTGCATTAATACAGTTACTAACAGGACCTCATTGAAACTGGATGGTATCTAGCGGAGATATTTATTCAGAAAAAGTTACAATGAAGACTGTTGGTCCTAGAAAGCTTGTAACTTTTCTTGAATAAATATTTTCGCTAGATACCATCCAATTTCAATGAGGTCCTGTTAGTAATATGTTATATATATATATATATATATATATATATATATATATATATATATATATATATATATATATATATATATATATATAAAGGCAATGCCACGAAGGAAAGAGAAGCGACGGATAGGTGCTAGGCCTTTCGATTGATTGTCCTTTACTTAGCAGACTGATAGAAATTTAAAAATAAGTTTACAAAGAAAGCTCGTATAAATGACAGATGGGGATTATAAAGGAAAATATGAATCCAACACGGTTGAAGAATCAGCATACCTACCAAAACAGAGGCATATGTTTAAGAGGTTTTACAAAAGATTAGGCCTAACCGGTCGAGAGCAGGGACAAGTCAGTTAAGAAGATTATACAGGGAAAGATACTGATCACCAACAAATGACCTTGGAAAGAGTAAGCTGAATACATAATATGTTATAAAAATACAACTCAATAATTCTCCTTATGGTAAACAAAAATTTTTTATTAATCATACGAATACATAGAAAATATATATAAGGTGATTAATTAGTAATTAAATCAGTAATTTTATCTTTAAGGTCATTCTTGAACATTTTACTAATACAGGGGTCCAAACAATACATGCAAAGGCTAAGGTTAAAATTGCAAGTGGAAGTAAACAGATTCTAAAAGATTTCTTGAAGAGAAATCTTTCGATCTGGCAATCACTGAACTTTCAGCCCAATTTAACCTGTGTGAGTTTTCACTTAAATGAATGAATATTGCATTAGATGTTTGCCCAGTTTTGACAGAATACTTATGCTGTTTGATTCGTACATCTAAATCTTCATTGCATTGGGCATTGTAAAAAGAGGGGGAGTCCAAGCATGGATTTTTATATATTATGTTGTTGCTTTCTTTAGTGTGTTGTTATAGGAAAAAACCAGGTTGACATTAAAAGATTTCAAAACCACTGAAATAAGGCAAGTTACTTACTTTCACTATAAAACTTTTTGTGGATTTTATTATAGCAAATATCTAGTATATGTGAAGGATAGCTATAAATCTGTACATATTTTTCTTATATATTCGATTTCTTGATCCAAATACTGGGGACTGACAATGCGCAATGCTTGTAAAAACATAGAAGGAAAAATTGATATTTTGATATTAAGGTGGTGGAATAAGAATGGGCATAAGTTAAGTTGTTGGTTGGTTTCCTATAAATACTGAATTTGCATTGAAATGGTTCTCTATGTATTAAACCATCTAAGAAAGGGAGGCAACTGTCTTTTTCTAATTCTAAAGTAAACTTAATTGATGGTGTACCTGGTTATTCAAATTAGAGAATAAATCATTTACATCAGTACCAGCAGGCAAAACAGCTAAAAATCGTCAACATATCTATACCACTTTAAAGTAGTATATATGATATATCAGGTAAATATCGTTTTTCAAAGAACTCCGTATAAAAGTTTGAGAGGACTGGCGATAAAGTTGCCCATTGCCATACCAAATATTTGTTGGTAGAATTTACCATTGAATATAAACTTACAGTCAAAAATGCACAAGCTAGTGAGTGAAATAATATGACTTACAGGTACAGGTAATTCATGATGGATTATTTCATTACTAAGATACTCTAAAATAGAATCTATAGGAACTTTAGTAAAAAGAGAACAAACATCAAAACTAACAAATCTATCAGTGGGAAAAAATTATTTTGTTTAACTTATCAACTAAATCTAGAGAATTATATATAATTCTCTAGATTTAGTTGATAAGTTAAACAAAAATACTTTTTATCCCACTGACAGATTTGTTAGTTTTGATGTTTATTTGTTTCTCTTTTGCATCTACTTATATACATACATACACATATGTATATATAATATATATATATATACAGTATATATATACTGTATATATATATATGTATATGTGTATATATATATATATATATATATATATATATATATATATATATATATATATATACATGATGTTAATACCGATTGCAACATAATATCATCTTCTTGGTCATTACTATTATCCATCATCCCTGTTCACTATTACCGTTATTAATATTTCCAGTAACAGTCGCCTATTGTCTGTCAAACACAACTTTTTCGAGACGACTTCAGTCTAATAATAATAATAATAATAATAATAAAATAGTAATAATAATAATAATAATAATCTTCTTCTTCTTCTTTTAACGTGCTTTTTTTTTTCCATTTTTGTATGGGCTAAGCACGATGCCTTCTTTTGAAGGACTTTTGATTTGGCTTTGGGGTAGACCTGTAGTCTCGATCGGCTGCCCTGCCTGACATCGCTTAGACCCCGGTAGCGTATGTTTCATGTATCATACCTGACCCAACGCCCTTTCTTCCCAGCAGCGAGAAGTTGTTGCGCGGGTAGGGCGAGAGTTCGAGACGTGTGAGATGTTTGTTATGTTTTTAGAAGGTGTTGTAGTGGCTTTGTTTTGTGTGTGTATTTAGTCTGTAACACCCATTTGCTTTTTAAGCAAACCTATCCGTTGATTACATATATAATCCCGGGATGTCTACACGGATAGCAAAGTGTCTGCCTCTCTGATCAGTCGGCTGCGGATTTGAACCCGCGCCACAGACCTCTACGAAGTCCGAAGCTGCTGCTGTAACCGACTGAGCCATCGAGGCTAAATAATAATAATAATAATAATAATAATAATAATAATAATAATAATAATAACAGTCTATAAAAAACAATCACGGACATACAGATTTATCATTTGTATTCACCGAAAGCTAACATGAACACATGATCAGAGAGAGAGAGAGAGAGAGAGAGAGAGAGAGAGAGAGAGAGAGAGAGAGAGAGAGAGAGAGAGAGAGAGAGAGAGAGAGAGTTTTTTAAAGATCTGAGGCTTAACTAATACGTCTTTTTAGCATCTCACCTACGAGAGAGAGAGAGAGAGAGAGAGAGAGAGAGAGAGAGAGAGAGAGAGAGAGAGAGAGAGATTTTTAAAGATCCGACGCTTAACTAATACGTCTTTTTAGCATCTCACCTACGAGAGAGAGAGAGAGAGAGAGAGAGAGAGAGAGAGAGAGAGAGAGAGAGAGAGAGAGAGAGAGAGAGTTTTTTAAAGATCCGATGCATAACTAATACGTCTTTTTAGCATCTCACCTACGAGAGAGAGAGAGAGAGAGAGAGAGAGAGAGAGAGAGAGAGAGAGAGAGAGAGAGAGAGAGAGAGAGAGAGAGAGAGTTTATTTTTTAAAAATCCGATGCATAACTATAATTATTGTTTTTTAGCATCTCACCCAGAGAGAGAGAGAGAGAGAGAGAGAGAGAGAGAGAGAGAGAGAGAGAGAGAGAGAGAGAGAGAGAGAATTTAATTTTCTTAAAGATCCGATGCATAACTAATACGTCTTTTTAGCATCTTAACTTGAGAGAGAGAGAGAGAGAGAGAGAGAGAGAGAGAGAGAGAGAGAGACTATCCTCCCATGAAAGAGACTGAGCAAAGTCTTACTCCAGACGAATTATTTCAGCAAGAGACCTGATTGCCTTGACATTATGGATCTAATTAACGAATTATAATAGAAAGGAAGAGGTAACCAGATGGAAGAGGAGACAGGAGGAGAATGGGAATTGGCGGAGGATGAGGAGAGGAGTGGGAGGAAGAAAGCTATTGGAGGAGGGGAAGGAATAAATTGAAGGAGGAGAAGGGGGTGGAAGATAAATTTGGTGGAGTAAGATGGATGGGAAGGAAACTGGAGGAGGAGGAGGAGGAGGAGAATAAGAAAACTGATGGAGGAAGATGGGGAAGAGGAAAACTGGAGGAGGAGGGGGAGGAAAAGAAGACAACCAATGGAGAGAAGGAAAACTGGTGGAGGAGAAGAATTAAGCTGATGGAGGAAGAGGGGGAGGAAAATTAGTGGAAGAGGAGGGGAGGAGGGAAGTTGGTGGTGGAGGAGGAGCAGGAAGAAAATTGATGGAAGATGGAGGAGGAAGGAAACTGATGGGGGAGGAGGGAAATTGGTGGTGGAGGAGGGGGAGGAAGAAAATTGGTGGAGGGGGTGGGGAGGAAAAAACTGGAGGAAGAAGGAAGGAAAATGTGAACGAAGTGATAGGAAACAAAGCAAAGGAATTGACGAAAGCAGAGAAGAAAGTGGAAGGAGAGAAACGACGAGAAACAGGAATAAAAGGAAACACATAAGCGAAGGAACTGATCAGCGAGACTTCGTGGAAATAGCAAATGGATAAATGAGGTAAAAAAAACTAATGGAAGGCTGGAAATAAAAGAACAACGGAATAAGAGGGAAAGAAACCGAATTAAAGGAAATAAGTAAAAGAATAAGGAAGGGAATAAGGTGGAAAAACCGAAAGAGAGAAAAAAAGGAGAAAAGAAGAAGATTCATGAGTTGGCTATGAAGGAGTCGGTTCCGAACCAGCGAACCGCTAAGATCGAGTTGGCTAACGAAGCCAATAACTCATCGCCCTTCGAGAAAAAAAAAATAAATAAAAAAAGCGACTCTTGTTCTAAGCCGTCAGTTGGGGAAAACCTGTCGCCCAAGTGTTGACGTCTGGAGAACCCTTGACCCCACCTCGACGCAAGGGCGAGAATCCCGGGCTGGAGCCGTGACCCGGACGCCCTTCGAGTCCGGTGGCAAATGGCCGCTATTCGCCCTCTCCGCCTCCCTCGCTCGGCTCAAGATGCTTCGACATTTGTGAAGCTTCGCACTGATACACCGAGACACTCTCTCTCTCTCTCTCTCTCTCTCTCTCTCTCTCTCTCTCTCTGTGAAGAAGAAGAAGAAGAAGAAGAAGGAGCACCGAACTCAATGATGGCGCCCCGCTGGAATAAGGTTCGATAAATCTTGTTTTCCGAATCATTCCGTGCAGCGACAGCCGAGAGAGAGAGAGAGAGAGAGAGAGAGAGAGAGAGAGAGAGAGAGAGAGAGAGAGAGAGAGACCTGGGCCGTCACCGCCCCGCCTCCGCTGAATGGTTTCGAGTGCGGGCGTGTTTGTTTGTGTTTGTCTGTGTGTGGCTGCGTTTGTTGGTGTGTGAGTATGTGATATGGGAACCTAATTATTCATGCATTGGCTTTTCATAGGCTGTCTGTGCATGCGTTTGTGTGTATGAAATCTAAGAAAGTAGGTAATACCTTTCTAATCATATACTGACTTCAGTTCATTAATACTCAATGGTTTCGAGAGTGTATAAGTGTTTGTTTATTCTTGTTAATGTTTGTTCCTGTTAATAATAGGTAAAGACACGCAAATGCAGAACAGTTTTCAGAACTAATCATTCCCACGACAAAAGGTGTGTGTGTGTGTGTGTGTGTGAATGATGCGATGCCTTTCACACGAATTAACTTTGACTAAGATCTCGCCTTATCGGAATAATTCATGAAAAAGAAACAAAAAAAAAAAAGAAAAAGAAAGAAACTGACGGGACACCTAATTAATGTTATGATATATACGCTCTTATACCCAGGGCTCTTTAAGGCATGAAGTGGTTTGACGTCACACTTACATCAATACCAATCATTGAAACAGAAATCAGTCGTGAGAGAGAGAGAGAGAGAGAGAGAGAGAGAGAGAGAGAGAGAGAGAGAGAGAGAGAGAGATCGTTCCAGCCACTCCGGAAAGGCTTTGCCGAGTAACTTTTACAACTTACCTGTTGCAATCGTGTGAGGGTTTAGTACCGGTTACTCGGTTCCATTCTATATTTATGTTGTAGCGTTGAAGGACTTTCGGGTTCGGGCACCTTACAACTTCCTGAGTTCCAAGTCTACAACAGGTTTTCATACCACTAGCCTATGCCATAGAACCCCATACATTCTAAAAGCTCGGAGACAGAGAAGGGTTTATGTACTGAAATGTCACGGATCAAAAGCATTTCAATGAACTGGAGACAGATATGGGTTTGATTGTTAACTCAACTGTCACTCAATATTCCAGTCCTGGAACTGGAAGGGGTTCGCATAGCTTTATAACACGGAGCCCAAACCATTCCAGACAAAACAGAAGTGGGTTTGCTTATTAGCTCTGTCATGGAACATTCCAGTTCCAGAACTGGAAATGATGTATGTACTTTAACACAGAACTCAAAATGTTCCAAAGCCTTCTCACCAGGAACGGATTTGCGTGTTAACACATCATGGAACATTCCAGCCTCACAAATGGAAAAGGTTCGTATAATATCCTGGAACTCAGAGAATTCCCAAGGTTTCTGAACTAGAATGGGCTTGCTTGCTAACTGTGTCACTGAATGTTCCTACCCCTAATCTAGATTGGGATTGTGTACCCTAATGCAGTGGTTCTTAATCAGGAGTGCTCAGGGGTGCGAAGCCGGTTCCTAAGGGGTACGAGG
>JANJGK010000042.1:17224908-17254908 GCA_039081455.1 Macrobrachium rosenbergii | reverse complement strand
TCATGGGCCGCAGCTCATAAGCATTATACGCTTTACAGAAAACTCGATTGCACCGAAGAAACTTCGGCGCATTTTTTACTTGTTTTGTGTCACAACGAGTCCACGTTTAGATTCACAAATGGCCCTTATATAAGAAGAATGAAAAAACGTACCCCGTAGGAGGTAGTGCCGTCAGTGTACCTCATGCGGTGCAATGTAGGCATTACTTTAGGATCTTTGTAGCGTCCCTTCGGCCACTAGCTGCAACCCCTTTCGTTCCTTTTACTGTACCTCCTTTCATATTCTCTTTCTTTCGTCTTACTTTCCACCCTCTCCTAACAACTGATTCATAGTGCAACTGCCAGGTTTTCCTACTGCTACACCTTTCAAACCTTTTTACTGTCAATTTCCGTCTGAGCGCTGAATAACCTTAGTTGCCCCTGTGCTTGGCATGTATGCTTAAAATTTATAAATCAATCAGTCAATCAATAAGACCCTCGAGGTCAGGATTTGCCTGTTCGTCACTCTCGTATATTACCACCAACAAATTCATCAGGCTATACCGACCCACACTCATGTTAATCAACACTGAACAAAGAATAGTTATAAAAAGGTTTATCAAATGGTAATACGATTAGTATATTATTAAAATTATATATATTTTTAATATTAATAATATTACTAAAACAATTAATATAATAGATTTATGTATAAATAATTTGCAAAGACTTTATCATGTAATTATCCAAAGTGACAGCGCACCTACATCTGTGATATTCTCCCTGTTTCTTGCTCTGTCTACGACCAAACTTCAATATTCTTTCGTCAGCAATCTACAGACATTTGAGAAACCACTCTGAAAACCACGGGGGTTTCGAGAACGCCAAGGTCAGAACCACCAGGCAGCATCATATCTCAGAAACCAATAAAGAAAAAATGAAATATGCCTACACCTAACTTTTGTATATATTTACTATTTCGAGATTTTGAGACCTGTAAAATTTCGGGCAATATACATAAAATGACAATGATAACGATTGTTATTAATATATATTTTTGAGTAAATTACACAAACTTTAAGTAGAACATGTATAAAACATCATTAAACTGTAAAACAGTTCGTAAGGAGAGAATGTCGTAACTATTTTATGTAAGAAACTTAATACCCACAGTAAACTAAAATGTAGAAATAAAGACCTTATTATTATTTGTGATGTGTTGACAACATAGAGAAATATGTTTATAAATAATAATGTTACAGAAGAAAATCAGGATATTGGAGCTTGGTATTTCAAAGTAACTGAACAGCTTCGCTTGCAACCCTATCTGGCCCCCTGCCACACCGTTACATCTCTCAAATCTTATATCTCATGTCTTATTTCTCCCTGCGCTCCCACCACCGAATGTTCTACATCTTATCTCTCAACTCCCTACACTTCATATTTGGTCTCTTCCCACCACAACGCTCCGTATCTCCCCACCCCTAACCTCTAACTCCTCATATCTTATCTCCCCACCTCTAACTCCCCATATCTCCCCACCTCTAACTCCCCATATCTTCTCTCCCCACCCCTAGCTCCCCATATCTTATCTCCCCACATCTACCTACCCATATCTTATCACCCCACTCCTAACTCTCCATATCTGATCTCCCCACCCCTAACTCCCCATATCTTATCTCCTCACCCTTAACTTGCCATATCTTATTTCCCCACCCCTAACTCCCCATATCCTGTCTTCCCACCCATAACTCCCCATATCTTATCTCCCCTACCCTAACTCCCCATATCTTATCTCCTCACCCCTAACTCCCCATATCTTATCTCCCCACCTCTAACTCCCCATATCTTATCTCCTCACCCCTAACTCCCTATATCTTATCTCCCCACCCACAACTCCCCATATCTTATTTTCCCACCCCTAACTCTCCATATCTTATCTCCCCACCTCTAACTCCCAATATCTTTTCTCTCCACCCCTAACTCCCCATATCTTTTCTCCCCACTCCTAACTCCACATATCTCATCTCCCCACCTTTAACTCCCCATATCTTATCTCCTAAGCTCTAACTCCCCATATCTTATCTCCTCACCCCTAAAATCCCCATATCTTTTCTCCCCACCCCTAACTTCCCATATCTTATCTCCCTACCTCTAACTCCCCATACCTTATCTCCCTACCCCTAACTCCCCATATCTTATCTCCCCACCCACAACTCCCCATACCTTATCTCCCACCCACAACTCCCCATATATTTTCTCCCCACCCCTAACTCCCCATATCTTATCTCCCCACCTCAAACTCCCCATATCTTATCTTCCCACCACTAACTCCCCATATTTTATCTCTCCACCCCTAACTCCCCGTATCTTATCTCCCCACCCATAACTCCCCATATCTTATCTCCAAACCCCTAACTCCCCATATCTTATCTCCCCACCGCAAACTCCCCATATCTTATCTCCCAACCCACAACTCCCCATATCTTATCTCCCCACATCTTATCTTCCCATCACTAGTTCCCATATTTTATCTCCCCACCCACAACTCCCCATATCCTGTCTCCCCACCCCTAATTCCCCATATCTTATCTCCCCACCCATAACTCCACATATCTCATCTCTCCACCTCTAACTCCCCATATCTTATCTCCCCATCACTAATTCCCCATATCTTATCTCACCACCCCTAACTCCCCATATCTTATCTTCCCACCCCTAACTCCCCACATCTTATCTCACCACCGCAAACTCCCCATATCTTATCTCCCCACCCCTAACTCCCCATATCTTATCTCACCACTGCAAACTCCCCATATCTTATCTCCCCACCCCTAACTCCCCATATCTTATCTCACCACCGCAAACTCCCCATATCTTATCTCCCCACCCCTAACTCCCCATATCTTATCTCACCACCGCAAACTCCCCATATCTTATCTCCCCACCCCTAACTCCCCATATCTTATCTCACCACCCCTAACTCCCCATATCTTATCTCCAAACCCCTAACTCCCAATATCTTATCTTCCCACTCCTAACTCCCCATATCGTATCTCCTCGCCCCTAACTTCCCATGTCTTATCTCCCCACCCCTAACTCCCCATGTCTTATCTCACCACCCCTAACCCCCAATATCTTATCTCCCCACCTCTAACTCCCCATATCTTGTCTCCCAACCCCTAACTCCCCATGTCTTATCTCCCCACCCCTAACTCCCAATATCTTATTTCCCCACCTCTAACTCTCCATATCTAATCTCCCCACTCCTAATTCCCCATATCTTATCTCACCACCCCTAACTCCCCATATCTTATCTGCCCACCTATAACTGCCCATATCTTATCTCACCACCCCTAACTCCCCATATCTTATCTCCCCACCCCTAACTCCCCATATCTTATCTCCTCACCCCTAACTCCCCATATCTTATCTCCCCACCCCCAACAACTCCCCATATCTTATCTCCCCACCCCAAACAACTTCCCATATCTTATCTCCCCACCCCTAACTCCCCATATCTTATCTCCCCAACCTAACTCCCCTTATCTTATCTCCCACCACACTCCCACCCCCATATGCCCCATATCTTATCTCTCCACCCAGAACACTTCTTATCTTATGTCTCACTCCTCTTCAGAACTCCATTTCTTATCTCCCTTACCCGTCTCCCCCACCCATGCTACATATCTCATTTCCACCTCTCCCCCGCAAAGCTCCATTTCGTGTAAAAACGAAGAATGAATAACGATGAGAGAACTGTTATTAATATCATTAATAGTAGCAGTAGAAATCCAGTCGAATCCAGGACTCTGGGTTCATCATTATTATTATTATTATTATTATTATTATTATTATTATTATTATTATTATTATTATTATTATTATTATTACAATCCATGCTGCAACACTTCTTGGAAAAACAGAAAGTTGGAAGTCCAAGGCCCCTAATATGGAAAACGGCCCAGTACGAAAAGACAAAATACAGGAAGAATGAATTATCAAAGAGAAATGAAGAAAAACATATGAGATAAATAACAAACACATACAAATAAGATAAAAAAAATGTAAACTATGAAGTGAGATTCACGCGAGCCTGCTCAACAGAAAAGCATTTGCTCCTTCAAGTCTGAACTTCCAAAGTTTCAACGACTCTACTACATAGTTAGGAAGACCATTCCACTTTGTCGCTTCAGCATGAATTAACCTCTAGAATACTGTCGCCTTGAATTAACTGTATACTTGGTGTTACGTGGTGGGAAGATCTTGCAAGAGAGGAGGGTGGTATCTCTAAAGCTTCGTGGTGTAAGTGGAAGAACTTAGATTGCGTGCAGATTTCGAGGCATCTTGCTGTAAGTGTACGAATGAATGGAGAGGAAATGGGGCAAGTTTTTGCCTATTCCTTTTAGTCAGTTTTTAAATAGACGATAATTCTCTCTCTCTCTCTCTCTCTCTCTCTCTCTCTCTCTCTCTCTCATATATACTGTATATATATATATATATATATATATATATATATATATATATATATATATATATATATATATATATATATATATATATTATACATTATAATATCTATCTGTATCTATCTATCTATCTATATATATATATATATATATATATATATATATATATATATATATATATATATATATATATATATATATATATATATATAACATGGCTTCCTCAAAACCCACTTATTAAATTAGTCTATATATCTGGAAAGGCTCCTCACATCCTAACCTTTCCTGATGTATTAGAATTAAAGGCGCCCCGTCGGTAATCTTGCTTTTAAGGGACAACCAGTTTGATCAACCTTTGAACCGTTCAATTCCGGAATGTGGCATTTTCCATCCTTTACAGCTGTCTCTTGATTATTCAACCTACCTTGTTTTCAAGAGGCCGGTCTGTCAGTAGTTAAGGGGCGGAGTCCATTGATCAACTCTTTTCAAAGGACGTCATAAAAAAAAAGCTTCCGTACCTCAGTCATCTTATGTCGTGGGTCTGAATTCTCTTGCTTGACAGAACATGAGAGTAAGATACATGTTCATAAACAAGGTTATCTACAGCTTACAAATTTAAACTTCAACTGATGTTTGGTCACGTGAACAAAATACGAGACCGGTTAGTTATCCCTAGAAACATTTCGTTTTCTTTGATGCATTTAGGCGTCGCTCGTTTTCTTCCCTTAAAGGATACACTATTGTATAAATGATAAAACTCTACTCGCCGTTCATCGAATTTCAGGGTAAATCCGCAAAACTACTACCGCGCCCCTCTGGTTCGGTAACTACCAGTGCACGTGCAAAATGGGCGCCGTGTTTAGTACCAGCCCCTTGGGGTGGATGAACGTGAAAACATAAACTAAAGACTGTACATATCATAAACACATACAAAGGGCATAACGTAAATAAAAGAAAAAAAAAAGCAGAAGGCGGTAGACATTACGGTCGCCGACTGGCGGGATCCAGGCCAAGGTAATAACCTTCAGTTTTACCAATCTTATTAACTCTAGTGTATAGGCTATATACAATACTGTCTAGCAGACAAGTAGACAAATAAAAGAAAAAATAAAATAAACTGGCCTGAAAACAAACCACTCAACCTGTTGGCGGAGTAGAAAAGTTCCATAAACTTCTTAAATAATATCCTGCTTTTACTTTCCTTTCTAATAATTATCAATGTAAAAATAAACGTGTATGTGCACATATTGGCCCAGTAATTTCTTCATAAAATTATTCTATTACAAATCCTCAATAACTGATGCAAACAGTCATGTCTATTGGGAAATTTTTCATTTCTCTATATAAAAAAAATAGGTTCTAACAAACAGATAAAAATTCAATTTTCTGGACTGGAAATTCTAAATTTCATACAGAATAATATTACTGCCTGAGTGTCGTTGATGGTCACATATCCATGTACCTTACCAGACCTTATGTTCCTAATCTCCAATGATCGAGTGACCGGAGGTGTCGGGTGATTATTAGGCAAAATATGGCGAGACTTGGATCCAGGAAGCCACCGAGACGGGCTTAGCTACCTAAATAAACAAGTAAAAAATGCGCCAAAGTTTCTTCGGCCCAATTGGTTTTCTGTATAGCCGCTACAGCGTATTACAGCGTATAATCAAGGCCACCAAAAAGGATCTATCTTTCAGTGGTCTCGGTATAATGCTGCACGAGCCGCGGCCCATGAAACTTTAACCACGGCCTGGTGGTGGCCTGGCCTATATCGTTGCCAGACGCACGATTATGGCGAACTTTAACCTTAGACAAAATAAAAACTACTGAGCATACAGGTCTGCAATTTGGTATGTTTGATGATTGGAGGGTGGGTCATCAACACCAATTTGCAGTCTTCTAGCCTCAGTAGTTTTTAAGATCTGAGGGCGGACAGAAAAAGTGCGGACAGAATAAAGTGCAGACGGACAGACAAAGCCGGCACAATAGTTTTCGTTTACATAAAATTAAAATAAAGGCAGGTTACTAATTCAGGAAATGCACAAGAAAGACGATATTTCCATATTCTGGGAATGACTGGTACGAAAGACTCATCGAAGCGGTGACTCTTGAGTTCACGACTTCCAAGATAAATAACTGGTTCTATTCTTCACCACGTAGGTTGAAAATGAGGCCCCGGCCCCCGGGAGGTTTTCCATCTCAAAAATAAACAAATACAAATAAATAAACTTCGAAACAAACAAACATAAACTGAATGCCTTGAACGTCTGCCCTTCAAAAACAGCTCATGTCATTCCTTATGCAGGATCATACACCTTAAGGAAAAAGTCGTAAAGGTTAAATTTTCAAAGGAAGCCAAATGATTATAGACCTTACGATTCCTACAGAGGACCAAGAGAGCTTCCGAAGAACACTTTTAAGAGAATAAATAAATAAATAAATAATTATTATTATTATTATTATTATTATTATTATTATTATTATTATTATTATTATTAAGGTGTACCCCATTCATATGGAACAAGGCTACAGGTGCCACTGACTTGAATTCAAGCTTCCAAAGAAAGAAGTAACATAAGATAATAGGAAATACAGAAAGAACAGATCCGTGATTATAAATGAACGAAATGAATAAATAAGTAAATAAATAGATAAAAATAATGTAAGCAAATTATTAAAATACAAGGAGAAATGTCTTACGGTAGGAATGCATTGCATCTTCTCCTGAGCTTTTGAGGTTCTAATAGGCATAGGTTTTCCAACAACTTCTTTATTTTGATTTTCTTGAAATCTTGTTTCGATTTTTATGTACTGAACATTGCACATTTTCCAACGATTCCCACATTTCCCCTTTATTATCCTCTCTTCTTTACACTTTTATTGAAGGACCGTGAATTCTCTTATTTTAAATTATCTCCTCATTTCGTGAAAGAATGAATGAAATATAGAGTTTAGGCCAAGGACCAAGCACTGAGACCTATGAGGTCATTCAGCGCTGGAAAGGAACTTGAGAGTAGGTAGGTTTGAAAGGTGTAACAGGAGGAAAACCTCGCAGTTGCAATATGAAATAATTGTTAGGAGAGGGTAGATAGCAAGATGGAAGAAAGATAATATGAATGGACGCATAGTAAAAGGAGCGAAAGGAGTTGCAGCTAGGGGCCGAAGGGACGCTGCAAAGAACCTTAAGTAATGCCTACAGTGCACCCCCTGAGGTGCACTGACGGTACTACACCACTATGGGGTCCTCATTTAGTTTCCCTTTTTTTTTTTTATTAACACTTCCCTAACTTCAAAAAGACACTTTCAAAGACCGCCTCTTTACCCCCGAGTGTCTTTAGCCCTGGTGATATTTTTCTTCCTGTTCTATAGGAAATGAGCTCCGTAGGGGGCTAGCGCCGTCAGTGCACCCCAATTGGTGCACTGTAGACATTATTTAAGGGTCTTTGCAGCGTCCCTTCGGGTTTCTAGCTGCAACCCCTATCATTCCTTTCACTGCACCTCCGTTCATATTCTCTTTCTTCCATCTGATTTTCCACCTTCTCCAACAATTTTTTCACAGTGCAACTGCGAGGTTTTACTCCTGTTTCACCTCTAAAACCTTACTGTCAATATCCCTTTCAATGCTGAATGACCTCGTAAGGTCCAAGCGCTTGGCCTTTGGCCTAAGTTCTATATTCTATTTTCTACAGAAAATGAGTGCTGTCACTTCAGAAACAAATCCATTGAAAACTTTATAGTTCAGGTTCTGCACAGACACCATTGTACCTATACAAGAAGCAGAATCCCTGGCATGTTTTTCCTCAGAAGAAAACTAAATTAAAACACAAGGTGGCGTTAAACCTCTACTCTTGTCACTGTAAGAATTTTGCAAAATGAACAGGCAGAACCATAAGGACTTACAGATTTGGAACATTATTATTATTATTATTATTATTATTATTATTATTATTATTATTATTATTATTATTATTATTATTAAGAAGATGAACCCCTATTCATATAGACCAAGCTTACAGGGGCCACTGACATAAAATTCAAGCTTCCAAAGATTATGGTGTTCATTTGAGAGATGTAACAGAAGATAATAGGAAATACAGAAAGAAGAGATCCGTGACTATAAATGAACGAAACGAATAAATAAGTAGATAAAATTGTAATTAAATGATCAAAATACAAGGAGAAATGTTTTACGGTAGTAAAGCATTGCATCTTCGCCTGAGCTTTTGAGGTTCTAATCGCACAACATCCTCAGAGTCTGTTCCACAGTCCAACGAAGGGAAGGAACCATAAGGAAAAGCCACATTAACCCACTAGTACAGGGGTTCCCAAACTGGGGGTCATGTTCCCTAAAGGGGTCATGAGCCCTTTTCTGGGGGTCATGGAGGGTCTAACATCTGTATGCACTACATTCAGCTTGCCGGAACGGGGCTAAACTTTTTAGAAGGCTTATAAATGTGGGGGTCATGACAGGTTTGGTACTGCTGTAAGGGGTCACGTACTAAAAAAAGTTTGGGAAACACTGCACTAGTACAATGGATTTACGGACTATTCAAAATATTCCTGAAAACTAACCTCTTATCAAAAGTTCCCCCCAAAAACTTGAGATAATTATCAACAGACAAAATCGATTTCGAAACACCGATTATACTTTTACCAATAAAAAAAATTGATTATGTAATATCAAAATAAGAAATTTTTTGGCAATAATGAAGTTTGCCCAGTTATTTTGACAGTGTACGACAAGAAATTCAAATATTTATTCCGTCTTTAAAATGGGAAAAATTGGCGTTTCTGGGTTAAAAATAGTCTCAGTACAGAATAACAATACTCACACACACACGCTCATATATATATATATATATATATATATATATATATATATATATATATATATATATATATATATATATATATATATATATATATATATATATATATATATATATATATAAATACATACATATATGTATGTATGTAATTCTTTTATACCACATGTATGTATATATATATATATATATATATATATATATATATATATATATATATATATATATATATATATATATATATATTATTCTTTGTTTTAACGTGCTTTTTCCCATTTTTATATGGGGTAATCACGATGCCTTCTTTTTGAAGGACTTTGATTTGGCGTTGGGGTAGGCCGTAGCCTCGACTGGCTGCCCTGCCCGACATCGCTTAGATCCCGGTAACGAATGTGTACATGTATCGTACTAAATCCCCAGCTCCCTTTCTTCCAGCAGCGAGGAGAACTGGGCGGTTAGGTCGACAGTTCAAGACGTGTGAGGTGTCTGTTATGTTTTTAGATGTTGGAGTGGCTTTGTTTATGTGTGTATTAGTCTGTAACACCCATTTGCTTTCAGCAAACCTATCAGTTGATTACATACGTAATCCCGGGGTGTCAACACGGATAGCAAAGTGTCCGCCTCTCTGACCAGTCGGCTGTGGATTTGAACCCGCGCCACAGACCTCTATGAAGTCCTAGGCTGCTGCTCTACCGACCGAGCCATCGAGGCTCTATATATATATATATATATATATATATATATATATATATATATATATATATATATATATATATATATATATATATATATATATATATATATACATATAGCGTAAAGGAATTACAGCCTTGGCAAAGATTTTCAATTTAAAAATTGTACAATCTTAATCAAATTCGAAATAACTACGAGAAACTTACCAGGAAGAGACGGCAACTTATTAAATACATCAACACTAGACACTGACAATCTTGCACATCGAAAGTTTTAAAATGTCCCTTAATTAAGAAAAAATGCTTACAATGACTGCAAAAGTAAAACTTGAATATGCAAGTGACAAGTTTGTCACATTGGTTTAAATAAATATATAAATACATAATTAAATAAATATATATCTATATATATATATATATACTGTATATATAAATGTTTATATATACATATATATATATATATATATATATATATATATATATATATATATATATATATATATATATATATATATATATATATATAATACAACCAACCCAAGGAACTCTCAACTTCTCGATTTACTCTTATCTTTGTTATTCACTGATCGTCTTGTTATCTCTACTGGGAAAGGAAATGAAGGAATTCGACTATCACCCTAAGGATTTAAGCCGAGTCTGTGAGAGATTTGCTACATAAAATCATTAAAATACTAATGATAATGACGGTAATTAAAAAAGTAAAAAATGCGCCGAAGTTTCTTTGGCGCGATGGCGTTTTCTGTACAGCAGCTACAGCGTATAATCAAAGCCACAGAAAATTTACCTATCTTTCGGTGGTCTCGGCATAGCGCTGTATGAACCGCGGCCCATGAAACTTTCAGCCACGATCCGGTGGTTGCTTAGTCTATATCGTTGCCAGAAGCACGATTATGGCTAACTTTAACCTTAAATAAAATAAAAAAAAACTACCGTGGCTAGAGGGCTGCAATTTGGTGTGTTTGATGATTGGAGGGTGGATGATCAACGTACCAATTTACAGCCCTCTAGCCTGGGTAGTTTTTAAGATCTGAGGGCGGACAGAAAAAGTGCGGACATAAAGAAGTGCGGACGCACAGACAAAGCCGGCACAAAAGTTTTCTTTTACAGAAAACTAAAAAAGGATGATGGTTTGAGATATCCCTGTCACTCTTCTCACAACGACGCGAGAAATATCAGCGGGCCCAATGAATAAAAAACAAACACTCAAAAGATAAATCAAAATAAATCAGGGGCTAAAATATAAGAGACCCACGGGAGCTCGTACATCGTTACCCGAATATCGCGATTGCTTTTAACCCTATGCAACCGCAAACGACAATTGGACGAGGTGTCCCTCACAGGCATAATGAGGTTTTGGTTCCCTAAACCGCCAGGAATGTTAAATGAAAGACTGACAGTCTGCGCGAAAGAAAGAAGAGGAAGAAGGAGAAAGACGCATTGAATCTGCAAGTCCTTGAACTGTGTTAAATGGAGATTTTTTTTAATGTAAAAGTTAAAATTCCGAAGCGTTTTTCATCTTTTTATTCGCAGGTGAGATGAATCCGATGCTTCGTTACAAAAAGGGGCAGGACTTATTTTTTATTATTTGGTGAGTGGGAGGGGGGAAGGAGGGTCTATTCTAAGGGGTCCCAAGGACTGCAGGCGGCCCATTCATCCTAAAAAAATCCTCTCCATCATCAATCATCATCATCATCAATGAAGGCAAAGACTTGGCGTAAATCACCTGCAGTGCAACTCCTTTTTCAAAAAAGCATAAAGACAAGGCCCGTCACCTGTGAAAGACCGCTTTCATGTTGATTAGTGTCTTTGACTTGTGAGGAGAGTCAGTCTCTCTCTCTCTCTCTCTCTCTCTCTCTCTCTCTCTCTCTCTCTCTCTCTCTCTCTCTCTCTTTTCAAATATACGTGAATATTTCTCTAGTAGGGGTTTCTTACTGGCTCTGTAATGCGTACAGGCACACACAAACACATACACACACATATATATATATATATATATATATATATATATATATATATATATATATATATATATATATATATATATATATATATATATATATATATATATATATAGAATATATATATATTATATATATATATATATATATATATATATATATATATATATATATATATATATATATATATATATATATATGTGTGTGTGTGTGTGTGTGTGTGTGTGTGTGTGTGTGTGCACGCGGGAACGAGTGTACGTGTGTGTTGCTTATTAGCACCTTTGACATAAACTGGGCGACGGAGAGAGACCACATCTCTCTCTCTCTCTCTCGTCAAATATATATGAATATTTTTTCTTGTAGGCCCGTGAGTGTCATCATTGGAGTCGAAAGGTGAGAAAAAGGAAACGTGAATGCCAGCGCGGACGAGAGAGAGAGAGAGAGAGAGAGAGAGAGAGAGAGAGAGAGAGAGAGAGAGAGAGAGAGAGAGTGTGTGTGTGTGTGTGTGTCCCCGTGAATGAGAGCGAATAACTCCTCCTTTCAGAGGCGGTTTCATATCAGGTTCATAAATAAACATTTTTGTCTTTGATTTTTCTTTTTTCCTTTTCAATTTCTGTCGTCCTTTGGGAATGGGGGTGGGGGAGGCGGGGGAGGTGGGGGTGGAAGGGGCCAGTCTTGACCCCAGCGATGACTAAGGATTGCCAACCCTTTCAACTCAGTCCTGCCAACTCGAGCTTTCAACAGATATCGTTTTCGAGGGCCCATGGCGTTCTCGGGCTTCCTGAAGGTCCTCGCCCTCGCCATCATGGAGAGAGAGAGAGAGAGAGAGAGAAGGCGTTCGTTAAAACCCCGAGTCGAGTCCATTTGCGTCCTTTTTAATCGTTGTGAAACCAATGCAGGGGCGCGAATGTCTGACGACGACGCGGCGCTGAGAACGATCCCAATAAACATAAACATTTATATAAACGAGGAGGAGACCCAAGAGCCAGCGGAGAGATCCGGAGGGGGGCGGGGGCGGGCGTCCGGGGGACGGTCGCTTGTCTGACGACGCGCCCTCAAACATGCTAGGAGCACAGTGCGTGTCATCACAGAGGCGACCCGAATAATTAAGAACAACTTGAGTCACAAAGGCCGCCATGACCGTCCCTCTGCCCTTCAGATTCTCCGACTTTGCTCATTATAAGCATGAGCTGTCAAAGGCTCACAAGATCCTTTGTGGAGGAAAACTACGAGGGCACTTCAGACTCCTCTCGCTCTCACCCACACCACTGATGCTGCGGATGCCGTTCCAGGAGGATGAAGGAGGAGAAAAAAGGAGGAGGAGGAGGAGGAGGAGGAGGAGGGAGAGGGGGAGGAGTAAGAAGAAAACAAGGAAGAGGAGTGAGAAGTGGAAAGACGTGGAGGTTTTTATCAAATTTTCCTTTGAAATTTTACTCTCCTCTCTATAATGTTCATGTCATCTTAATCTAATTCTCCATCGTGCCCTTCTCCTACACATATTCCTTCTTATGTCATATTCTTCCCATTCTTCCTCAAAATCGTCTCCTGATAGCATTCTTGAAATTTTCATTCTCATATTACCTTGTATCCTTCTCTTAATGTTATGTTTCCGGTTCCCTCCTTCTCTGCACATTATTTTTAATTCCTATTCCCATACTTTCTCATGTCCTTCCAATGGCATTCTTCCCTTTTCATTTGCGTATATTTGTTGTTTTTTATGGGACACTCCCATTCTTCCTGGGATCCTTCATCTACGGTCATTCCTTCTTCGTCCTTCATCTTCTTTTATGTCCTATCTCCATCCTCCCTCATGTCTCTCTATTCCCATTCTTTCTTATGTCACTCACATTCCTTTTTTATTACAACCTTCTCCTGACGCCATTCTTCTTTTCCTTCCCCTATACCTATTCTTTCTTGCGTCCTGTTCCAAATCCTCCAGAAGTCTCCCAATTCCCAATCTTTTGCATGTCCTATTACTTGGTCTTCCTCATTCACCTGTCCTTTACGTCTTATTCTCATTCTTCTCCACCCTTTCTCCTTATTGTATTATTCTCTTTCTGAAGGGAAATAAGACAAAGCATGAAAGACATATTGTAGTCTTACCTATTTTAGATGGATGGTTTCTTTATATCAGTTATCGAAACTTTTGCGAATGCACAAGGTTGGGAATGAATTAGAACTTATTATAGAATGCAGCTTCGTGAATATTTGAATTATGTGAAAAGAAAAAATAGAGCGGCTGGAACCCCTGGGGCATTACTGTAGACTGGAAACCCCTGGGGCATTACTGTAGACCGGAAACCCCTGGGGCGTTACTGTAGACTGGAAACCCCTGGGGCATTACTGTAGACTGGAAGCCCCTGGGGCATTACTGTAGACTGGAAGCCCCTGGGGCATTACTGTAGACTGGAAGCCCCTGGGGCATTACTGTAGACTGGAAGCCCCTTGGGCATACCGTAGACCGGAAATCCCTTGGGCATACTGTAGGCTGGAAACCCCTGGGGCATTACTGTAGACTGGAAACCCCTGGGGTATTACTGTAGACTGGAAACCCCTGGGGCATTACTGTAGACTGGAAACCCCTGGGGCATTACTGTAGACTGGAAGCCCCTTGGGCATACTGTAGACCGGAAATCCCTTGGGCATACTGTAGGCTGGAACGCCCTGGGGCATTACTGTAGACTGGAAGCCCCTGGGGCATTACTGTAGACTGGAAACCCCTGGGGCATTACTGTAGACTGGAAACCCCTGGGGCATTACTGTAGACTGGAAGCCCCTGGGGCATTACTGTAGACTGGAAGCCCCTTGGGCATACTGTAGACCGGAAATCCCTTGGGCATACTGTAGGCTGGAAACCCCTAGGGCATTACTGTAGACTGGAAACCCCTGGGGTATTACTGTAGACTGGAAACCCCTAGGGCATTACTGTAGACCGGAAACCCCTGAGGCATTACAGTAGACTGGAAGCCCATGGGGCATTACTGGAAAGGCAGCAGGCGTAGTGCTATCAATAACAACAAAGATCAGGCAGTCAAAAAGCCAGAAACCCGGCAACGCAGAGAAAGCAAAATGTCAAAGAATATAAATTTTTTTTGAAGGTCCTTTTTAATGGAGGAGTTGTAACACTGTCCATACAGTATTGATAATCCTATCAAATAAGATATAGAATGGAATACAGAATTTCGGCCAAAGGCTTACCGCTGGGATATATGAGGTCATGCAGCGCTGAAAGGAAACTTGAGAGTAGAAAGTTTTGAAAGGTGTAACAGGAGGGAAACCTCGCAGTTGCACTTTGAAACAATTGTTAGCAGAGAGTGGATAGCAAGAAGGAAGAAAGAGAATATGAATGGAAGTACAGTAAAAGGAATGAAAGATGTTGCAGCTAGGGGCCGAAGGGGCGCTGCAAAGACTCTTAAGTAATGCTTACAGTACGCCGCGTGAAGAGCACTGACGGCACTACCCCGTACGGTGTCAAATAAGGTATACTGTAAATTAGATTGCACAAAATGAGAAAAAGGGTAAAAGTTACACGGCTTGAAAATAACATTACCAATGACAAGTCTCAAGGGAGTTCATGACCGCAGATAATGAGACGAGACTAACTACAGAAAAAACACGCTGATTGTGGTAAATTGGTATTTATCTGAATAACCTATCTGAATGTTCAGCTAAGTTGTGTTTGTCGTTAGCAAACGGTTGTTTTCTTGTCTGTAGTCTGTACTGGGTTTGTTTACTTCTGACGTTCCCTGTGTACCCTACTCTGTTGACTAATGTAATTCTTTGCGTTGGGATCTTAGCTGAATAAGCCTTGAATATGCATTGGGGTTTTTATTACGCTGATAATAAAAAGGTAATGAAATCTGTAATACACAAGAAAACTCAAGAATGATATTTATAAACGAGTTTTCACTGCAGCAAAAAAATTGTCATATATTTCATATTATCAAGAAGGGTTAAAATGAGCAGTGTTCAACGGAACTGAAGCATCCAGAAGAAAGACTTCACTGTTAAAGGCGGTATATCTGGCAAATTTGGTCACTTTGGCCTCTAACCATTTAGCTGTCCAACTTCTTCAACTTGTGAACAAATCTTTCAGCCAAGACCTATTATAGAGTACAAGAATGTGACTCGATGATCGTGTTAATAATAATAATAATAATAATAATAATAATAATAATAATAATAATAATAATAATAATAATAATAATAATAATAATAATAATAATAGTCTTAAGAGCGCTGAAAGGTATTAAATTCATTACCAAGTTAGGTAAAACCCCTTTTAATTCTCTTAAGAATTACACAAACTCACGGCTTTAGCTTGATGGACAGGTGAAGGAGGGAAAGACCGAATATTTACTGCACAGACTGTCTTATAGTTGGTCAGTCTATCAACTACACTTACAGTCTTTTGTTGTACAGTATAACAGTCTTAAGCCCCAGTGTGTATTTTTTTAATTTTTTTCATTTTTTTGCATTCTCCTAAACTATTTCTGTTTGAATTTCAGGTTCCTGCAAACCACACTCGTAGAAATGACGGAAAAAATGAATGAGGCTCGTTGTCTCTGTTGGTTGGGCAGAATCCGGAGGTTCACACCACGCCCCTGCCTCATTTCATACCTTACCACCTTTACGTCCTGCCCAAGGTCAAGGTCCTCTGCTGGCATAAACCAAGTTGACCTAAGCCAACAAACCTGAGAAAATCGCCCGGAGTTTGAATGACAGTTACCGTCATCAAATTCCGGTCAGCCGTTCTCCGTACAGTTTCAGCTAATCCTGTTTACATGTTCTCCCGCCGAGTTTCACCAAATTCTGTTCACACTTCTCCCCGTCTAGTTTCACCACGTTCTACTCATCCAGTCACTGTCTAGTTTCAAGAAGTTCTGTTCACCTGTTTATTGTCAAGCTTAATCAAGTTCTAATCGTCCGCTTACCGTCATGTTGAATTAAATTCTGTCTAGTTTCATTAATCCCTGCCTATTTTCATCAAATTCTGGATACTCGTTCTCTGTCAAGTTTCAATCAAACTTTGTTCACCCAGTCTGTCTGTTTTCACCTTTGCCTGCCGAGGATCATAAGATTCTTCCTTTTTTTCCCTTCCATGTTCCATAAAATTCATTTGTTCCCGGTCTAGTTTCATCGAAGTCTGTTAAGCCTCTCCTTGTCAAACTCCATCAAATTCTGCTCGCGGAATTCTACATACCCTGCTCACACTCAAACACGGAAGCACTGGTGAAAACATAATCTCTTTTAAACTTTACTGATGGAGGTAATGACACTTGCGACAAATCTTACAGAAGTGCTAACAGTGGGTCACAATGAGGTCTGACAAGCCAATCAGACAGAGCGAGTACCAATACTTTATACAGGTCTGATGTGAGTAGTAATGGGCCACAGTGAGATCGGAGAACAAGGGAAATAGGAATTCTCCGATTTTTCTTGCAAGGTCCATCATCATGATTTGGACAGAGACTCGATTAACCTCCCCCACCCGGCCCCCTCTCTCATAAATCCCCAGATTCACAACGTAAATCGCCCCCAAATCGTCCGGATTATTTATGAATGAACCGGACCCGAGAAGAAATGAGAATAAGAGAAAGCGCGATATTACTTCTGATGGGATAATAATAAGAAGCCACCATCGGCTAAGAGGGTCGATCACGAGCAGTATTTCATACCAACTGTCTCGATCTGTGTGAATGACTTCGGATGACTCATTCGATTCTGCATTTCTTTATATCTTCAAATTTGTAGCCAACTTAAGGTATACGTAACAAACAAACATTTTCCTATGTTTTTTAAGAGGAATATTCGCTTTAACCATTTTCATACGGGAGGGAACTTGCAAAAGACGAAAGTGGCACCAACGAATTCGAACGCGGGAGTGTCCGATTCCCGGCGACCCACGTAATGGGATTTGACTTCAGGCAATTGTTGGCGCGATGTGACCCCTGTGATTCGCCAATTGCCGGTGTTCGAACGAAGGTTACAGATGCCTCTCGACCCGAAGGTCGACAATTCCTACCGAATACAAAGGAATCCCGTCTTAGAGAACGCGAGAGACTTAACATCCTCATGGCACACAGGTGCGGACACGCCACATAAACAAGAGATGACCCAACGGTCAGGCGGGCGGCGAAACAATAGATAATACATTGTTTTCGGTTATACCTTTTGCCTCCGCTTGTAGTTCTTTTATTCCGGAATTCATTTTTCCCCCATTTCTTTTGGTCCTCTTTCGTTTTTATTTCCCGTCAAAACGTAGTTTTCTTTTTTTTCCTTTCTTTTTTTCTCTGTTATTTAACGATCGAATGAAAGAGAGTGTGACGCATCTAAGAAATTTATATTCGAAAATAGACGGGAATTCTTGGGATCAAAAGTCCCTCCGTTGTTTTTCTGGCCATCTTTGTTATCGTTGTTGTTACTTACTGTTGTTTTAGTCGCTTTTGACATTATTGACGTTGTTTATCCGATAGCGATGATGGTGAGAGAAAAGTTGTCGTAATAATTCAACAGCATTATTAGTTGCTGCTGATATTAATTAATACTGTCAATTAAGGGCTATCAGATACTGATGATGGTGTAAGTAGAAGTAATAAAGATAACACACAAACAACAAAAATTATAACAATAATAAATACAGAAAATCTTTAAAATCTCTATTCACTGTTGACATAATGTTGCTTATCATAAGCCAATAATAATAATAATAATAATAATAATAATAATAATAATAATAATAATAATAATAATAATAACAATAATAATAATAATAATAATAATAATAATAATAATAATAATAATAATACACAGAAAACAATAATAATTACAGTAATACACAAAGAAATAATAATAATAAAAAAAAATTAGTAAAAAGACCTTCTTTAATACAGGTTTTGTTAAACAAAAAATGGCAGTTTCAACAGCATTTATTTTAACAGTAAACGCTCAATTCGTCTTATCAATTGTTTTTTCCTTGCGCTGGAATGGTTGTGAGCAATTGACCAATATTCATATCCGGTGGTTTAGTGATGTGTAGGAGGTAGTTCTACACCCCACGAGAACAACCTCCTACACATCACTAAACCACCGGAAATGAATATCGGTCAGTTGCTTGCAACCATTCCAGCGCAAGAAGAGCAACTGATGAGACGAACTGAGCATTTACTATATAAAATAAATGCTGTTGAAACTGCCATTTTGTTTAACAAAACCTGTAATAATAATAATAATAATAATAATAATAATAATAATAATAATAATAATAATAATAATAATAATAATAATAATACACAGAGAACAAATACAATTACAGTAATAACTACAGAAAATGCACAACACTGCTCAAATTGTTATGATTAATTCCACGCTTATCATAATTCATCCTCATATTTCCTTTCCCCACTAAAGCAAGGAACAGAACAACATAGGATAATTGATACAGGGTCAGAATAAACGACTATTTATCTCCGAAAAAATAAAACAATTAAATTTCAGAAAAGAGAAAAGAGAAATGCAGGAAGAAGAGATCTCGCTTGTTAAAAAGAAAAAAAAAATTAATAAATAGATAAAAATGTATTAAAATGCAAGAATAGTATTTGGCGGACCAATAATAATAATAATAATAATAATAATAATAATAATAATAATAATAATAATAATATAAGCATGATTTCGGAAAGCAATCCACTAAATCTTTGACGGACAGCTGTCTGGTATTATTATTATTCGTTCCCGCAACATGGTCCTTTTGTGTTTCAAATTTCAAAGATTTATTCTAGATGTAATCCAGGCATTTCAAGCTTATAGGATGAAGAATAAGAATGCGAAAAATAACCAAACGAATCTGAAGAGTGACATGTTACAATAATAATAATAATAATAATAATAATAATAATAATAATAATAATAATAATAATAATAATGAACAAAATTAACTGTCCTTTACTTAATATTGTTCATTATTATTATATTATTGTTATTATTATTATTATCATTATTATTATTATAATTACTATTATTATTATTATTATTATTATTATTCACATAAAGATATGAGCATATTGCAAAACATCGAAGCTCGCACACACTGAAATAAGGATAATCTCCACTTCAGGAAACACTGAAATTACACTGATTATAATTAAGACTTGCAAATCATAGAAATAAATAGACCATGAATGAAATGGAAAATACAAAACCAAAAGATGAGTATAGTAAACTGCAGGCAAAAATAAACAAGTAAAAAATGCGCCGAAGTTTCTTCGGCGCAATCGAGTTTTCTGTGCAGCGTATAATGCTGTATGAAACTCTCAGCCGCGGCTCATGATACTTTCAGCCACAGACTGGTGGTGGCCTGTGCTGTTGGGACCTATAGTGGTGCTAGATGCACGTCATGGCTAAATTTAACCTTCGATAAAATAAAAACTACTGAGGCTAGAGGGCTGCAATTTGGTGAGCTTGATGATTGGAGGGCGGAGGATCAACATACCAATTTGCAGCCCTCTACCTCAGTAGTTTTTAAGATCTGAGGGCGGAGAGAAAAAGTGCGGACGGACAGACAAATAGCCATCTCAGCAGTTTTCTTAAACAGAAAACTAAAAATGAACAGTAAATAAGGATTTACACAAATCATTAGTAAAAAAATAAGTGATGTCTGTAAGCGCCTTTCTGCTTTCTGTTCTGTTTTTTACTTATTCACTAAAAGTTTATTCTTACTAATTCGCTATAAACGTTTCTGTTTACTTTTTTAAGTATGAGCGTTTATGCTTATTTAATTCGCTATGAACTTTTCTGTTTAATTTTTTACTGTGAGTGTTTCTGTTTATTTAATTCGCTATAAACGCTTCTGTATACCCTTTCACTATGAGTGTTTAATTCGCTATAAACTTTTCTATTTACCTTTTCACTATGAGTGTTTCTGTTTATTTAATTCGCTATAAACTTTTCTATTTACCTTTTCACTATGAGTGTGTCTGTTTATTTAATTCGCTATAAACTTTTCTGTACTGTATACTTTTTCACTATCAGTATTTCTGCTTATAAAATTCTCTATACGCTTTTCTGTTTACCTCTTCACTATGGGCGTTTCTGTTTATCTAATTCGCTATAAACTTTTCTGTACTGTATACTTTTTCACTAATAGCATTTCTGCTTATTTAATTCGCTATAAATTTTCTATTTACTTTTTCACTATAAGCTCTTCTACTTATTAATTCCCTATAAACGTGTAAGTTTACTTTTCCCACTATGAGCGTTTTTCTGCTTATCAAATCGCTATAAATTTTTCTGTTTACCTTTTCACTATAAGCTTTTCTGCTTACTGATACTCTAATAACGTTCTGCTTACTTACTCGCCAGAAAATTTTCTGCTTATTCGTCATAAATATCACTACTCATGACTCATTACCAAAGTCAACGTTTATTGATTCACTAAACCATTTAAGCATATAAACGAGCCATCTGGTCATCAGTAACACGAAATGAAATGTTGTGATCACAGACCTTAGACTTGCACAGTGCCTAATCTGTCTTTATCCTAGGGAAACTTATTACTAGTAACATTATGCTGATATGGGTAGAAGCCGGACAAATATTCTGATCAACATTATCGCTATTAACCAATGGAAAATTGTGGTATTAAGAAAACAAAAACAATAATATATACATAATATGTGCGTGTGTCAATATACTGTATATATATATATATATATATATATATATATATATATATATATATATATATATATATATATATATATATATATATATATATATATATATATATATATATGTGTGTGTGTGTGTGTGTGTGTGTGTGTGTATAAAGCCATGTTTCCATTTACAAAACATACGTAGATATACAGTATGTACCACACACACACACACACACACACACACACACACACACACAGAGAGAGAGAGAGAGAGAGAGAGAGAGAGAGAGAGAGAGAGAGAGAGAGAGAGCTTCATTGTCTCAATATCGGGTGAGACTGTACAAAGCTGCCAGATAAAATGCAAATGGACCATCAGAAATTGGCAATTAAGACAGGTGCTATACGCGTTGCATTGTTACCTTCGGCGAAGACGTGATTGTGAAGGTTGGTCTGGTCGGCTGTTGTTTCCGGACCATTAGGCAAATTAATCGCACAGACACACAGGCACAGACATTTACAAGTGTCCCGTTCTTGTTTAGAGAAGATTACGTTCATACTTTTTTTAGTTTTCTGTAAAAGAGAACTATTGTGCCGGCTTTGTCGGTTCGTCAGCACTTTTTCTGTTCGCCCTCAGATCTTAAAAGCTAAAGAGGCTAGAGGGCTGCAAATTGGTGTGTTGAACATCCACCCTCCAATCATCAAACATACCAAATTGCAGCCCTCTGGCCTCAGTAGCTTTTATTTTATTTAAGGTTAAAGTTAGCAATGATTGTGCGTCTGGTAACGCTATAGGTTAGGCCACCACCGGGCCGTGGCTGAATGTTTCATGGGTTTCGGCTCAAACAGCATTATACGCTGTACAGAAAACTCGATTGCGACGAAGAAACTTCGGCGCATTTTTTACTTTTTTTTTTTAACAAAAATAATCCCAACAATTGCCTACCACTGGATTTGATTTTTGCAACATTGTTCAGTATTAATCTTGAATATTCATAATTACCGTGGATTCACAGCAGCCTGGTGTGTGCTTAATGGGATTTCATGAGTTTATCATAAATTGAAAATTATTATTTATACTTAATTTTTTTTACAAATATATTTTCAAGTGCCCGGCAGCTGTTAAGTGAGGATGCTTACATTCACTGCAAAATAATAATTTTTAGCATACTCATAATTCTGTATCAAGATATTAGTATCAATGGTATACGTGCATAAAATGCACATATATCCGTGCGCAGAATTCTGCCATTGCCTGGTGCTTATCCACTGAAGCTGGTATAATTCACGGGTAACACATTAACATGTATCACATAATATTTCTGCTTAAATCATTTCACAAAAAAGGCAAAAGTGCCATATCACAATTCTTCGCCTACTGCTGGAGGTCCCACTGAAAACCATCGTCCCAGTAGTTACGAAAGATGGTAACCGCTGGGACGATGGTTTTCAGTGGGATCTCCAACAGTAAAGCGAAGAATTGTGATATGGCAATTTTGTCTTTTTTTTGTAGAATCATTTAAGCAAAAATCTTAAAAAAATGTTTTAAGCAAAAACACTGTGTGATATATGTGAAAGTGTTACCCGTGAATTTTACCAGATTCAATGGATAAGCACCAGGAAATAGCAGAATTCTGCGCAGGGATATAGATGCATTATATGCATGTATACCAATGATACTAATATAGTGATACAAAAATATAAGTATTCTAAGAATTATTATTTTGCAAGGAATGTAACCACTCTCACTTAGCGTCTGACTGTCGAGTTCCTAATCTACACAAAGGCTACCCTTTGAGAGGAAAGATTCGAAGAGTGTCTGTGGGTACTGAATGACGCCGCATTCCCATATGACCCAAAACCACTTGTCCCAGACGGCTTAAGTGTGTTGCAAGTTCAGGTAACCTTACGCAAGCTACTCTTTCAATCGGGTTGGAATGGAATGGAACATAGAGTTTAGGCCAAAGGCCAAGCGCTGGGACCTATGAGGTCATTCAGCGCTGGAAAGGAAATTGGGAGTAGGTAGGTGTGAAAGGAGTAACGGGAGGAAATCCTTGCAGTTGCACTATGAAATAATTGTAAGGAGAGAGTGGATAGCTCAGATGAAAGAAAGAGAATATGAACGGAGGTACAGTAAAAGGGATGACAGGGATTGCAGCTAGGGGCCGAAGGGACGCTGCAAAGAACCTTTGGTAATACTACGGTGCACCCCGTGAGGTGCACTGACGGCACTAACCCCACCCCCTACGGGGTTAATCAGGTTGCGACTAGTGTAAGAGCAGGATATGAATACTGAATGCTTCGATATGCCATGAAGGTGATGGATAAAGCATACTCTGAGAATGGCATGTGTTGAGGTATGTGGGAAGTGGCTGTTCAAGAAAGAGATATCTAGCGTGAGTTCACTCAGGCACTTTGTACCGCTAGGGAGGCAGAGGATATACGGTCGTGAAAACGGGATTTTCACTTAAGAAAATACTTAGGTCTGAAAAAGATAAAGAAAATATGTACTGATAAATTCTGCATGCTTAAGATGCACAAGCATTTAGCAATGATTAAATATAGCCGGGCTAGAAGGAACCTAAATACAAGTCTCTCTCTCTCTCTCTCTCTCTCTCTCTCTCTCTCTCTCTCTCTCTCTCTCTCGATTATTTACATCGTTTACATTCTCGTGGAAAGCCAAATACTGAATGTCTAAAAAAAAATGATCACTTGCTAATTCTACCACAAATTACTTTTCATAAATCAAGAGATGCCTTGGCATTGATTATCGCTCGTATGTATAATGACTTTTATTATGAAACTAAATTTAGGTCAACGTTCTTAACGGTTTGTAACTTATACTTTTGAGAGAGAGAGAGAGAGAGAGAGAGAGAGAGAGAGAGAGAGAGAGAGAGAGAGAGAGAGAGAGAGAGAGAGAGAGAGAGAGAGAGAGGAATAATTTCACACTCCCGTTTTTATAATTATATGACGGTATACATTTTGTCAGTGTACTCAGTATGCGACACATAAGTCGAGAACCAGGCACGTAATTCACGGCCTAAGTCTATATATATATATATATATATATATATATATATATATATATATATATATATATATATATATATATATATATATATATATATATATATATAATTATGAGAGCGTGAATTTGGACTTTTCTTACGATAAAAACACAAACAAAAATTAATTTTCTTCAACATAATTTCCACTGCAAATGTATAGTTATCGAGATATTGATGTTACATAGAAATTCCAACAGACATATATCGATACCTATCTATCTATCTATCTATCTATCTATCTATCTATCTATATATATATATATATATATATATATATATATATATATATATATATCGGTGAGTAAACGTGTGTGAGGAGAGAGAGAGAGAGAGAGAGAGAGAGAGAGAGAGAGACGCGGGCTATCTTGAACCGAACAATCTGAATAATGTGAATAAGAAACATTTTTCATCACTTTATTCACATATCGCATGAATACACTTCCTCCTTCACTTTTTTTCCTTTCTCTCCCTTTTCTTTTCTACCTTCTATTCTCTCCATCGCTTTTACTTCCCTCATCCGGTAGTGTCGTCTTACTCGCCCCTTTGTAAGCCCCATTTCTAAATAGTTCTAATACAATTCATGGCGGTTAATTTGCTTATTTAACTTTCTGGTAATTAGATATAATTCATATAAATGTTAATAAATTAAGAACCTTCAAAATTATACTGGTAAAGTTAAGGAGTTGAGCAGAGTTCACTGTAACGAGGTTCACCCGGGTTGAGACGCGCGTGCGGCTGGAATGTGCCACGTGCAGAGCAGCCGACGCCCGTCCCAGCCATAGCGGACCTTCGGCACCCGGCGCAGAAGGCTCAGAATCGCATGCACGGCCTCCTGCCACGCGTCCGGGCCGTGGGAACCTTCATAAAAGACGCTGTCATCGTCTTAAAATGTTTGCGCGGATATTTTGATTGGCCCTTTATCGTTTTGCTTAGTAGGGGGGGTAAGGGGTAGTCAGGCCCCACCCATTCCATTTCCCGTCTAAACAGGGCTAATAACCCTCCGAAACCCGTAGACGATTTGGCAACGATTTTCCTGCTGGATTATATTATATGCAAAGGTAGGTAGCAACTGCTGGGAGGGTTGCATAATTGTGTGACCGGAAACAAGCAAGCACAAGCACACAGGCTCGAACACAGAAACACACATACATACATACATATATATATATATATATATATATATATATATATATATATATGTATATATATATATATATATATATATATATATATATATATATATATATATATATAAATACCTCATCCTAGAAATTCGATATCTGCTGACATTGTCCCTGTTTCCTATAATTTTAATTCTTCAAAGATGTGGCCTAAGACTTCGTTAGGGTTCAAGGCAAACTTTTTCACTAATGTTTTGGTTTCCAGTCAGAAGTAACGTCCCTAAATGACAATTTAGATGTTTTTTTTTTTTGCGGAAAAAACACAAAAGTTTGGATGTTTCTTTTGTGTTTTTTTTCCGCAAAAAACACTAAAGTTAAAATGTTGCTTTTGTGCCTTTTCCGCAAAAAACACGAAAGTCTGGATGTTTCTTTTGTGTTTTTTTTCGCAAAAAACACAAAAGTTTAGATGTTTCTTTTGTGTTTTTTCCCGCAAAATAGGAAAGGTAATTTTCCTGTGCTTTACTGGTCTCGGTGTATAATAATAATAATAATAATAATAATAATAATAATAATAATAATAATAATAATCAGCGACTTTGTTGTCTGAGTGATCCTTACTTCAGTAACATTAGATTCAAATTGTGACGAATCTATTGTCGTGGATAAGCCACTGAGTAGTAATTTCCTTTAGTGCAATCTAATAATGCTGCTGTGCGTATTATCATCGTTATTGAACATAAATACAGACAGTGATACGGAGCAGCCAAAATGGCCAGTAATTTGCCACAACATTATTCTAAACAACAGATTGTTTATGCGAACAAAAAAACCTAGCAAATAAAAGTACTGCAGTAATACACAGAAAAAGATCACTATGAATGCACGAGCCAATAAATCCCCAAGATAATCATATATTTGTCAAAATAAACATCTGCTAAGAATAAAAACAAATGACGGCCTAAAGGCTGTTCTGGAGACTGCTGGTTGGTTTTGCATTAGGCATCAGGCTGGCCTTATGCCAGCACAGGCCCTTGTCTTAGGGCGGCCCGTGAGTGTGGTGAGAAAGGGGGTATAAGGCCTGGTGTGGACCACTCGATCAACTGACCAACTGACACGACATTCCCGGAGTATCGTAGTATGAGAGAGAGAGAGAGAGAGAGAGAGAGAGAGAGAGAGAGAGAGAGAGAGAGAGAGAGATGAGCATTTTATGAGGATAATCTCGTCGAGGTACTCAAGTTTACACTTTAATGTTAGAACAGATTTACGTTCTCTCTCTCTCTCTCTCTCTCTCTCTCTCTCTCTCTCTCTCACAGCGGGCCCAGCCACCCAGCTGCGACCAAAGTCAGTCGACTAACAACCATGTACACAACGGAGGCATACTGGATTCTTAGGGGACTCACCCACACCGTTCCCTCTTAGTCCGCTTGGGGGCTCGAACACTGATCATCCAGTTCTGAGCTGAGCTTGCTATCATTTCCGCTACGAGAGAGAGAGAGAGAGAGAGAGAGAGAGAGAGGGAGAGAGAGGGAGAGAGAGAGAGAGAGAGAGAGAGAATGTTCAAGGTACCACACATTTGTTTGAGACGGAATTATGGGGCGGTTAAACGATTTCGTAATTGGTAGGAAAATGAAAATGAAAATCTTAGAAATATAAAAGTTTCTGAAGTTTGATCGTAAACTGCAATTTATGCCACGTTTAGACTCAGTGAATCTCTGCATGAATTGTTTATATAGGTTTAGATACGCTCCGCTGGTAGAGAGGTGGCGGTACTCAACTTATGACGTCAAGGTCTACCATAAACAAAAGTCTGGTACCCGAAGCTCAGAACCCCGTAGAAGTTAGTGCCGTCAGTGTACCTCATGCGGTGCACTGTAGGCATTACCTAAGGTTCTTTGGAGCGTGCCTTCGTTCCCCTAGCTGCAACCCCTTTCGTTCCTTTTACTGTACCTCCTTTCATATTTTCTTTCTTCCATCTTACTTTTCACCCTCTCCTAACAACTGATGCATAGTGGAATTGCGAGGCTTTCCTACTGTTACACCTTTCACACCTTTTACTGTCAATATCCGTTTCAGCGCTGAATGACCTCATAGGTCCCAGTCCTTGGCCTTTGGCCCAAATTCTATATTCAATTCAATTAAACTAGAAGCTGAGACAAGGAAATGGTAACATTTATATTAATTTAGTGAACTGGAAGTTTCATTAACATTATATGAATGGACTCTTATGCACATACATAAATGTATACATACAGCCATACAGTTATAATAACAATTATAATCTGCATGTAATTTAAGCTCTTTTCCATTTACAAATACAATGAATATACAAGGCAGTGTATAGCAATAATAATAATAATAATAATAATAATAATAATAATAATAATAATAATAATAATAATAATAAATTATATATATACTATACATACAAACACATGAGAGAGACAAATAACATCCTTGCACAGATTACTTGTATGAAAACCAAAAATCAAATTCTTATATCTAAACTTTCCAACTGTAATTTGGAATTTCAAGAATGAAATAATAATATAAACGCCGAGCAATATCCTTCATCAACATCGAGTTAATAGTCCTGTCTCCCGTGCATTAAGCAGACAAAGATGACACACGTCCTCCTCCATCTAGCCAGCAGTCCACCCGAGTCCTACTTCCCAAAACCATTGTTTAAAAGGGCTAAATACCTCCAAAAATGTTCCTTGGTATGTGCATTGAAAAGGTCCACTCTTATCCCGAGCTCCCGTTTTCTATGCGTCACCCGACACCGCGTTTTCGTTGTTCCCGCGGAGTGACCAGATCGCATAATTGGGAGCTGTGACAGCGATTATTTACCTCTCACCAGAAGACGCGGGAAGCATTTCCACAATTCTGGCGAATAAAGCGCTTTTTCCTCCTTCCGGCCAGAAGACGCGATGACGTCTTCATTATTCTATTTCTCCGACGGGAGGCCGCGAGAGAGGAGTTTATTTGAGAGCACGTGGGTTGAAATATGATTCCCGGCGAGGAATTTTGTGAAATATAAGGAATTATGATCACGTCCATTGTGATGACAATAGGATTGGCCTATAGACCTCCCTTTTTCTACTTCTCTCTCTCTCTCTTTCTATTCATATCAAGCTTCCATTCACACAAAATCCTTTAGTATAAATTCAGTTCAATAAGAAATATAAAACAAGTTGCAGAGACTTTTAGGCGAAAAACACTTTGGATAAAATGGGATAAATTTGTTAATCATAAGCTTCTGTTGATACTGATTATTAGCAAGGAAGCTTTACTCCGCAGAACAAATAATGATTAATATCGTTACTGCTTTACCAAACAGCGCACAATTTGATAATACTATAATACAAAACCAAAAAGAATTATAGAAGAATAATCGAAACTGCAACAGTGTTCATGAAAAATGACATCAGTGATAATATTACTACAGCCAAAAAAAAAAAAAAAATAATAATAATAAGAACCTCCGAAAAGAATACCAGAAACACGACTCCAGAATCCATCTGTTGTAAATAATAATAATAATAATAATAATAATAATAATAATAATAATAATAATAATAATAATAATAATAATAATAATAATAAAAAGAACCTCCGAAAAGATTACCAGAAACACGACTCCAGAATCCATCTGTTGTAAATAATAATAATAATAATAATAATAATAATAATAATAACAATAATAATTATAATAATGATAATAATAAACTGCTGGGAAATTCGACTCATTTTAAAAGAAAAAAAGAAAAATTTTATTTCCTTAAAATCGCAGACTTCCATTTTGGTATTTTGACCAGTCCTCCTTCACATAAGGAAATAATGGAAGAATGGCCGACATAAATTGAAGGGAAAAGGAAAGAAAAAAGATTACGGTATGCGTGTGTGTATGAGAGAGAGAGAGAGAGAGAGAGAGAGAGAGAGAGAGAGAGAGAGAAAGAGAGAGAGAGAGAGAGAGAGAGAGATTGTAATTATGGAAACGTACTGGAACTCGAAGAATCAAGCGAGCGCACACATACACACACACACACACACATATATATATATATACATACTGTATATATATATGTATATATATAAATATTGAGAAGGAATGAATAGGTGAAAGTGCGAAAGTGCAAGAAGCAGGGTATTCTATTTTAATTAAGTATACTAAGAACATCAAAAAAGGAATAGATAAAAATATTTATGCACATCGG
>JANJGK010000042.1:17169908-17219908 GCA_039081455.1 Macrobrachium rosenbergii | reverse complement strand
TGCAGAGAGAGAGAGAGAGAGAGAGAGAGAGAGAGAGAGAGAGAGAGAGAGAGAGAAGGAAAGAGAGAGAGAGAGAGAGAGAGAGAGAGAGAGAGAGAGAGAGAGAGAGAGAGAGAGAGAGAGAGAGAAACATACCCCTCCATTACAAAATAAAGACCCGGATCCATATTTCCACCGATGAAAAGATCACAAAAAAAAAAAAAATTATGGATCCTACGTAATAAAAAAAAATCCAGATCATATCCCATTAATATGAAAAAAATATCCTAACTACTAATTCCAAGTTAATGTGAAAAAAAACTTGGATACTTACATCTATAAGTGCAAAGTATAAAAAAAAAACTAAAAACTCACAAATGCGTTCATGCACCAAAGTAAAAACTGAAAAAAATCTTCATCAGCATCAGGATTTTTGTCAAAATATAACAACCAATTTCTTGGTCTATATCACATTCGTCTGCAACACTTTACTGAATTTCATCAATAACATTTAAGGCATCTTGATGCAAAAACTGACACACAAACAAAAAGCGGATCTGTTCCGGATCCATCTCTAAATCAAACCAATTCTTGCATGGATCTTATTCCACACTTTTACAAAGTTATTATTATTATTATTATTATTATTATTATTATTATTATTATTATTACTCAACATAAGTACACTTCCCTGTGGAACAAGCCAAAAGTATACTTTACCAGCGGAGCAAGGATCCAAGAATAAGTCTGAAATGCCCGTAAGCGCAACAAAAGAAAAACATAGCACAGAGTAATAATTAACAAGACAAAAATGTGCCGAAGTTTCTTCGGCGCAATCGAGTTTTCTGTACAGCCGCTACAACGTATAACCAAGGCCACGGAAAATAGATCTATCTTTCTGTGGTCTCGGTATAAATGGTGTATGAGCTGCGGCCCATGAAACTTTAACCACGGCCCGGTGGTGGCCTATCCTATATTGTTGCCAGAAGCACGATTATGGCTAACTTTAACCTTAAATAAAATAAACAAAAAATTACAGAGGCTAGAGGGCTGCAATTTGGTATGTTTGATGATTGGAGTGTGAATGATCAACATCCTAATTTGCAGCCCTCTAGCCCCAGTAGTTTTTAAGATCTGAGGGCGGACAGAACAAAGTGCGGACGGACAGACAAAGTCGGCACAATAGTTTTCTTTAATGGAAACTAACTAAAAACTGAATAAGACAGAAAAATAAATCAATAAGCATAGTCAAGCTGTTATTCATTCACTGATAGGTAGAATACTCAGACAATGAGAAACACAAAGAACAAGTAAAAAATGCGCCGAAGTTTCTTCGGCGCAATCGAGTTTTCTGCACAGCCGCTACAGTGTATAATCAAGGCCACCGGAATTGGATCTATCTTTCGGTGGTCTATGTATAATGCTGTATGAGCAGCGGCCCATGAAACTTTAACCACGCCCCGGTGGTGGCCTATCCCATATCGTTGCCAGAAGCACGATTATGGATAACTTTAACCTTAAATAAAATAAAAACTTTTGAGGCTAGAGGGCTGCAATTTGGTATGTTTGATGATTGGAGGGTGGATGATCAGCATACCAATTTGCAGCCCTGTAGCCTCTGTAGTTTTTAAGATCTGAGGGCGGACAGAAAAAGTGAGGACGGACAGACAAAGCCGGCACAAAAGTTTTCTTTTCCGAAAACAAAAATTGAACGCTGATAAGCCAGTTATTCCTGATTTTATTTATTTATTTATTTATTTTTCTGATCCCTCTGTAATGGAGAAAAAATCAAGTGTACGTTCAAATGTTGGATATTTCCGTCATAAGGGAAATAATGGATATCTGAACGCAATTTCACAATAATATCCTTATAATAAAAAGTTTTTCTATTTGACTTATAAATCCTTTCTTGTCCATTGTTTCCGTAAAGTCGATTAACTATGCTTATTTACTCCTCTCTCTCTCTCTCTCTCTCTCTCTCTCTCTCTCTCTCTCTCTCTCTCTCTCTCTCTCTCTCTCTCTCTCTCTCTCCGAGAATTACAAAAAGCCTATTTACCATTTCATATTATTCAATGACCACGTCCGCTGATACTCAGAACGCTTGTAGAAACCAATTTACTTTCATATTGAAAGAGATGTGTTCTGGATACGTGGTGGTTTATTCATGTAGATTCTTTTCTTTTTCCTTCCTTCGCCGTTCTAGATATCTACAATGTTTCCCCTTATATTCTTTCCATCTATCTCTTCCACCCTCTTCCCTTCCAGCTACCCAAACTACCCCCAGTGTAGTTTCCCTTTCCTTCTTGTCCACCCACGTAGATTCCCACAAAGGTTCCTTCCATCATAAGCTCCCCTTCCCCTCTTTTCAACCCTCAAGACATCCCAAATATTCCCCTCTTCCCCTTCCCGTGAATCCCGATGGCTCTCGGAAGATATTCGGATAATGAGACCCAAAGGAAACAGATCTCGTTTCTTTTCCATGACCGATCTCTAGGTTTTTTTTTTTTTTTTTTTTTGTCGTCTCATGATTTCCAGCGTGTCCCTATAGCTTTCATTTTTCTGTCCCTTCCAGGATTTCCAGCCAACTCCTCGCTGGAAGAACAAGAAAAGCGAGCCACATTTTATGAATGCGCAACTCAGCGAATCTGCAGCAAAAGACACGTTTGAAAAGCCCGCCAAAATGAACCGCCCCGTGAAGCCTCGACTTCGCCCGCGCGCGGGAAAAGTGACTGTGGCGCCGCGGCCGCTAGAGCTCAGGGTTCCACGGGAGAGTCGGGAGGTTTTGACCCTTGTCGCCGGGTCAATTAGTCGCCCTTATCGGTCCTCCTCCTCCGTAGACTGGATCTCAGCCATGTTCGGTGTCTTTGTTCTGATACGCTGATGTCAGCGGATTCGCCCAGACGCTCCGGGCTCTGTTTTTCTTCAAGATCCGAACCGAAATTGCTCAAACCAAGAATTCTTTCCGAGTTATCAGTTTCCCTGCTACGCTTTTTATTTAAATTTTGACTGAGGCCTTATTCGTTTCTCCTCCTTTTTATATTCGCTGTTGGGATGACGGGAACAATTACTATTATTCCAGAAGGTTTTTATTTCCTCTCGCTGTTATTAGTGTCTCCTTTGTCATATCTTTATTTTTCAACACACTCATCTAGTGATTAAGACCCCTGTTTGAATTCAGCCCAGAGATTCTAATCTATTGCGTTTTTATGCAATACCATAAGCACGATATGCACAAAATTATGCATATCGTTCAATATATTTAATCATAATAAACTTACTTTCACAGAGGCTGATGTCAGAATTTGCTGTTTACCAGCGTGAAACCGAAGATATCAGAGGTGTAAAACAGTAAAAATGAAGATTCTTACATTCAGAAATATAATGTAAATTTTTACATGAGAGTTTTTATAAAGCTTTTATAAGTCAGAAATGAAAGCAATGTATGTACACAAAGAAAGACTCTCGGCTAATGTGTGTGTGTGTGTGTGTATATATATATATATATATATATATATATATATATATATATATATATATATATATATATATATATATATATATATATATATATTATATATTACACATGCACTTGCACAAACATATATATGCATATATATGTATATGTATATGTACATATTTACATAATTGTTTCAACATTCAGCCACTTCCTTTTACAGGAGGTGGCCCCCGAGAAAACAAAATATTCATGCTTTAACTGTCCAACCGTGGACGAAATCCCTGTGCGGAAAGCTTCCACAATATTAGCAACTTCACAGGCTCATCAACAGTGCGTCGAGCCTCACTACACACACTACGTAATTCACCTCTTATCTCTCCACCAATGTCCCATCCTCCATTCTTTCCACATGTCCGAACAATCTCAAAGCATAGTGAACCATCCTATCAACTAACCTAATCTTTTAACTAGTGTATATCTCAGCATTTCTCACTATTTTGATTCTTCTTATGCCAGCCATACTGTTGCAAACTGTAATTCCTCTCAGCTTCAACCTTTTCCTTTCATTTGGATTCAACATTCACACTTCACTTCTATTTTCCTCTCAGATATCTATACAAATCTAATGCTTACGTTCTTCCACCATCCATACTAACATTTATCGTCCCACTTTCCTGGTTTCCATTTATCCTCATAACCATTTGCTTTTTCATATTGGTCTCAACTTCCTCCTCTTGCAAACACTTTCAAACGCTTTCACTAGCCTCTGTAGTTTCTCTCTGCTATCTCCGATCAGCATTGCATCATCTACAAAACATCAGCAATTCGATACACCATTCTTGACCCTCTGTCTTGTCCCACAGTTTTGCATACACATCTGTTGTCCTTTCTCTGACATGTCATATCACTCCCTCCATAAAGATACTAATCAACTATGGAGGCATAACCCCTGACTGAGCCCTATTTTTACGCCAAACCAGTCACTTTCCTGCCTGCGAATGCTAACACATGTTTCACTTCTATCATAAAAACACGTTGTTCTCAATAGCAGACATTAACATCTTCCATATTTTTAGGTCCACGTATGCCGCACAGCCTTTTCCCTAGACTTTCACTCCTTATGTCATTTGCCTTAATTTAGCAGGCACAATACTTCCATACACCTTCCCTCGTACGTGGAGTTAAGTGGTGCTCCAATAATTCAGCCTTGTCTATCAACCTTACCCTTATACAAAGGAACAATTATTCCTACTCATCTATCTGTCTTCCACACATACCTTGAGAACCCTAGTGAATCCTTCAATCTCACTTGCACCACCAAACCGCAGAATCTCGCACATAATCTCAGCAACCGCTGCTGTGTTTCCAGTCTTCAACTTATTAACTCCCCTTCTGACATCCTCAGAAGTCACTCCCACAAGCATTTGTCACTTGAATTAATATTCTCTACCCCTGCATCACTCAGCTCTGCCGCTCTTCCATATATAACAAATTCTGAAAGTATTCACTCTAATGACCCAGGACTGACCGCTCTTCAGACTTTTTTTTCTTTATTTTGAGCTCTATTTGCTCATTAACCTTTAATCCTGGACCTACTTCCTTGTAGAAAAACTTCGTACACTTCCTAAAGTCTTTACTTACCCCCTCTGCCCTTTTTATTACATTCTTCTTTTTCCCTCTCACCTTCCTGTTGACATTCTTATCCATCCTCCTATATTTCTGTACATAATCATCCCTCCTGTCTCTCATCGGCACCTAAAATAACATACTTTTTTTCTGCGCTAAACTTCTCATTTCCTAACCCAGCCACCCACCGTTGTTATTCCCTTATCCCACCCCTTTAACTTCATGACCCCATCCTGGAATTTTTCACACTTTTCATATACTCCTTCAACTCCCACGTATTTAACTGCACCCCATTTTTCATCCATTTTATCATTATATTTTAAATATCATTACAGTTACATTATCACCCCGTCTTCTCCAACTTAAACTTTTATCTACTGCTTCTCACCATTGCATCCATCAATTTGCGCTTCCATCTGTTCTGAACTAATACACAATAAAATAAAGCTTTTTTCCCTTACTATCGTCTCTTTCCCAAATATTTCCAACAATCAGGGTACGTTCCAAATACTTTCCACAAGCCTCATTTGCTCCGGGAACTCTCTCTCTCTCTTTCTCTCTCTCTCTCTCTCTCTCTCTCTCTCTCTCTCTCTCTCTCACACACACACACACACACACACACACACACACACACATATATATATATATATATATATGTGTGTGTGTGTGTGTGTGTGTGTGTGTGTGCATGTAAAGGTCCTCAACCTCTATGTCATTTAGCACATCAAAAAAAAGTGACCGTAAACTTTTACGGCATCTATCCCATCAAAACGTCTGCAGGACCTTAAACATTAGGAATCTTGACATTTTTCAGAAAGTTAGGACCTTAAAATATTAGTAAATATAGATCTTGGAAAAGTAAGGACCTTGAACATTTTGGGTAATTTAGCAATTTAATAGATGAACAACATTTTTCTTTTCTTTTACAATAAAAAACAACGAAAAAAAGATACATGACAACAACTGACCAGAGAGGAATGACAGAAATTCCAGCTTCCAAAGCAGTTATCAGCACGACTCCCTCTGAAGTGCACGACCTTTCAATAAAGAACCTATGGTAAGGTTGGACTTCACTGTAACTTTATGGTAATAAAATAATCAATTTTTCAATAACAACATCCTCATTACACCGCAATATGAGTCATTCCCGAAAAAAAAATCTCAAATCCAGTTAATCTGATATTTAGGTTTCTTGCATAACGAAGCAAATATCAAGCCTAGAGACCAAAAATGTTCGTAGAATCAAACACTGACCTTTGACCATTAATAATAATAATAAAAAAAGTCTGCCTTATCTTCATATTTTTGTACTGGATCCTGCGACCGGGATTTTGGTGCTGGGAGAGGGAAACTGTATTGCAATTTTGGTACCAAAAGCCCATGGATTGCACATACTTTGTTGTCGTACGAATCTGATACTACGATTGCTTTTTACATGGGAACTCAGTACTGGGAATAGTAGTAATTGTATGGGAACTTCATATCGGAAGGAAAGGTGTTATGGGAACTCGTTACTGGGAATGGACAGATAACACTGGAAATTTGCTCGGGAATATATAATATTATTAACATCCGAATTCGGTGCTGAAACTGTTGTAATACACTGGAACTCGGTACTGATAGTGGTAATATTACGTGGGAACTCGGTACTGGGAGCAAATGGATCACATGGGAACTTGGTACTGGGAGTAGTGCTCGGAACCCGTCCTGGCATCGGTGGCATTATTTAGGAACTTTGTGCCAAGACTACTGGGGTTATAAGGGGACCTGATACCATATGTAAGGATTAAAGGATTAAACTGAAACTTACACGGGAAACAGAGGGATTACCCTGAAACTTGGTAACGGGAGTAGCAAGACAAGAGATTACAAAGGAACTAGATTACCCTGAAACTTGGTGCAAGACAAGGGATTACCAAGGAACCTGCTCCTGGAGTAGAGAGATTACGTTAGATCTTAGGTACCGGAAAAGGGTTATTACAGGGGATAAAGTGTTTGGAAACGAACCTGGAACAGATTACAAAAGAACTTGATAAAGGGGGGATTAAGGATTATAATAAACAGGATCACAATGGAACTTATTACCAGAACTTCGGCATTCAATGAAAACTAGGCATCGATTCAAGTAATAAAGAGAATAATTATCAATAAGGAGAAGGAGGGTCAGTACTATTCACCTTCCTTCATTTTTAACATATAAATTTTTCATTATGCATCTGAGGTCTGCCACAACAATGTGATCAATATCAATGCCCTTTGTTGTTTCAGCTTTTTGTTTAAACCACAATTCTATTAATTTTTCCATTTTTGTTATTCATATTATTCCATTCTTCCCATACATCCAGTATTTCTGGTACCTTTTCGGACAAGTTTTCGATCAACCCGTTTGGCTGTTTTAAGTCTTGGAGTTTATATACAGTCGTGAAAAGAAACTTTTAATTATGTCTTTTAAAAATACATGTTATTTTCCTGTTATTTAATAGTAATTAATTAATGTAGATGTCAGTGCCCTTAAATAATTATTCAATGCTTGCAGGTACGTTCACTGATTAACTACACAGAGGCCAGCCTTTGCTCTTTACAAACGCTCAAGAAAAACTCTTTCACCACATTCTCTTGACTTTAATTTTTTTCTATTCAGTTTTTAACCTCTCCTCATTTTTGCTGTCCATTTTTTTCATCATATCTCCATTAGAAACTCCCAACTTCTACCCACCGTACAACCAGCATTCATTCCCCCATCCTCATTCTTTTATCCGTGCCTTTTATTTTTTTTCCGAAATGCCATTCCCCCTACCTCTACTAAAGTGCCCATTCCATAAGTACCCCATCCCTGCTCCTAGGCACCCACCCTTTCCCAATGCCTCCTCCTCCTCCTTGTCCTGCCCCTCCCCGCCACCCACTTCTTTTCCACTTTGGCGTAGGTAATGATAGGTTGTCGCCCGCCGTTGACACGGTGATGACGTGCCGTTGTTCCGTTAGCCGTTAACGACCTTGTCCGTTGCGGTGGCAAAGACCCCAAGAGTCCGCAACAGGGGGGAAGGCAAAAGGAGGGCGTCTCCACATCCTTCAACTGCGAGGGGATCCTACATGACGGTCCCCGTTGGTTCATGGTTGGTAACTGACAGGATCCAGAAAGTGGAAGGCGGGGAGGGCGTACCGGACGGGAGTTCTGCAGGCAGAACAGGGCATTACAGCGAGGGGGATCCTACGTTAAGATCCTTCATGCTTCCTGGATAGGATCTGGAGTGATCCAAGAGTGAAAGGTAACGAGGTCTTTGTAGAGAGGTTTGAAGGCAGAGGATGTCACGGATGGCATTCCTACGTCCTTCATCGGCAAGAGAATCCTACATTAACGTCCCCCGTTCGCTCCTGGCTAGGATCTGGAATAATCTTTGAAGTGGAGAAGGGGACGTTAGGAGGCTGAGACGGGTATCCTTGATTGCCTTACTGATGTCTGATGGCTTTTAAGAGGCGCCCTAGGAGTTCTCCGGACACCCAGACCCCAACGTTTGGGCAAGGACTCGCGCTGGGAAAGAGCCCGGCGGGGAGAAGGCGGGGGAAAGGCCACCTTTGAGGGCTATCACTCCTATCTGGGGAGAAAGGACGTTTTTGAAAGGCCCCCGGCGGGAGAGGAGAAACTCGACACTACCGCTCTCTCTCTCTCTCTCTCTCTCTCTCTCTCTCTCTCTCTCCCCCCCCGTTGCATCAAAAGAGGGGTCGGTGAGGGGAGCGAGAGAAGAGAGAAAGAGAGATCTTTTGGCGAAGTCGAGATCTTTTAGGGGTTCCTCAGTGGCGTCTCGGCAGGGGGTCCTTCGCTGAATGCAAGGCGCTCACAGATATGCACTTAGTCATTTCATTTCCGACCAAAAGCTAAACATCCTCTACGGCCACGGTTTTCGGCGGGAGGGGGATGCGGTCCTAATGGGCTGTGGCCTCCGAGTCGTTCTTCTGATGCACATCGACGACGAAGCCAGCTTAATGGCGGGAAAGATAACGGGACTGGCGGGAAATGTGGATGAGTTGGCGCCGAGATAACAGGTTTTGCGGGAAATGGGATAAAATTGGCGGGAAAGATGACAGATCTGGCGGGAAATAAGTTAAAATGATAAGTTAAATTAGGAGGAAATAAGATAATATTACCATAATTAGGAGTTATGGTAAAGTTTCCGGTAAATACAGTAAAACTGGCGAAAAAAAAAAAAACCCTTCTTTGGCTGAGTCGGTTGAGCTTCAGACTGTCGCTCGATGGGCCGGAGTTCAATTCCCGCGGCCGGCTGATGAAGAGTTAGAGGAATTTATTTCTGGTGATAGAAATTCATTTCTCGCTATACTGTGGTTCGGATTCCACAATAAGCTGTAGGTCCCGTTGCTAAGTAACCAATTGGTTCTTAGCCACGTAAAATAAGTCTAATCCTTCGGGCCAGCCCTAGGAGAGCTGTTAATCAGCTCGGTGGTCTGGTAAAACTAAGGTATACTTAACTTTGAAAGACCACTTCCCGGGAAATACGATTAAAGACTAAGAAGACTTAAACGCTAGCCTGGTAAGTTCACCTTCTTTACCAGAGAAAAACCTGAATATCACAAGAGTCATTTTCGTTAACCACTATATCACGAAGAGCAAGTTTCTTTGAAACTGCTGAAAACCTTTGCTTAATTTGCTTTTACTGGTCGCTGGTATAGTGGTTAGTGTCTTGGTATGCCACTCAGATGTCATGAATTCGTGTCTCCCACAGGGCGATGAAGAATCACTGGCTCTGTATCATGATCAGTTACTGCTGCAGTGTGGGGTCTGCGATGGGAGGCTGAAACCAACATTCTTTGGAAGCTTGAATTTCAAGTCAATGGACCCTGCGTGCTTGTTCCATATGAACAGGTTTCATCTACTAAAGAGAATAAAATAAAAAAAATTATTTCCCTGAGAAAAAGACATAAAAAGAGGCATCAGAATCCTGTAAGGAAATTCAAACTAAACTGGAAATTTCATTCGGTGGAAATCTGTCATCCTTATAGGAGTAGTTGGCTCAGTGACTGGTTCTTTCCCCCGACTAGAGGCTTAATCCTCTAGCTCCTTTGTTTTTTTTACTGACTCTTATAGTACTTCTTCCTTTTTAAGGCAGATCTATCGCTACCCTTGTATCTATTTTACTATTTCTTGTTTTCGTCCGTTCTGGGTTAACAAAGAGTATTGGGTCTTAGCTGTTAACAAATACAGTTACGTATGTATTATGCATATTGTGTATCTATATACAAATGGACATTCTTATATACATAGTATACATAACTGACGTCTCATAGGAAGCGAAACATATGTATAGTGGAATTCAAATGCGTTTTAAATAGATATATATATATACATATATATATATATATATATATATATATATATATATATATATATATATATTCCACTAAAATAATCATTTATATTAGTTGATCTGTATGAGTACCCACCGAAAATGACCTCCTAAGTATGTATGTATGTATGTATGTATGTATGTATGTATGTATGCAGTGTGTGTGTAAGTATGTACGAATGTGTATAAAATTCGAAGATCATCAAAAAATGCCATTTCGTTCCTTCAACATTTCCTTTTGGTCAGTCGAGACCAAATTTCACTTTTACAGCCCAAGTGCTCCTCCGCAGGATAAGGCTGGGGGTTGGGGGTAGAGGGGGGGATGGGGAGGTGGTCCTTACTCCCCAGGAAGCTGAGGGGGAAGGGGTAGGGGGATGCCAACAGGACGAGATCCTTCTGTGAGTCAAAGGAAGGAAGGAAGGATGCGAAAGGAAAGATCCTTTGAATCCGACCTGCAGTCATGGCGTATCTCCTGAAGGATATATTTCTGAAAATTATTGAAGGTTCGGCTAAGCGGGTTGTGGGTTGTTGGGAGGTCGAAGGACGTGAGTTGTTGGGAGGTTGTGAGGATGTGGGTTGTTAGGAGGTTGTGATGAAATGGGTTGTTAGGAGGTTGTGATGAAATGGGTTGTTAGGTGGTTACTCGGGAGAGCAGCGGGTTGTTGGGAGGTTGTGGTGGCGTGGGTTGTTAGGTGGTTACTCGGGAGAGCAGCGGGTTGTTGGGAGGTTGTGGGGATGTTGGTTGTTAAGGAGGTTGCTGTGAGAGCACCAGGTTGTTAGGGGGATAACATGTGTGTTAGGACGTTGGAGTAGCTGGTTGTTGTTGGCAGGTTGTAGAAGAAAATGTTGTAGGATGTCAGGTCTTATGGGGTTATGTAGATGAAGATTGTTAATAGATTACTGAGAGCTAATGTATAAGGGCTATTATTAAGATGTTTGGGGAGTAGAAATGCGTTGGTAAGTTGGAGGATGTGGGATGGGAATACGGAATGGAATATAGAATTTTGGCCAAAGGCCAACGGCCGGGACCTATAAGGTCATTCAGCGCTGAAAGGGAAATTGAGAGTAGAGAGGTCTGAAAGGTGTAACATGAGGAAAACCTCGCAGCTGCACTAAGAAACAATTGCTAGGAGAGGGTGGAAAGTAAGATGGACGAAAGAGGATATGAACGGAGGTACAGTCAAAGGAATAAAATGGACTGCAGCTAGGGGCCGAAGGGACGCTGCAAAGGACCTTCAATAATGCCTACAGTGCATCACGCGAGGTGCAGTGACGCCACTAGCCCCCTACAGGATGTAGGATGTGTGGTTGTGAAGAATGTGGCCCGATAAAAACAATGTTCAGTGTTTGGAGATGTTACGAGGTTGCATAGGTTTCTCATAACAACTTAACAACTGTAAAAGCCGTATGTAGAATTACCAACTTAAATTATAACTCCCATAATTACCAACATCACATGGGTGCCCATTGCAACGAAGGAAATTGTGTGGGGTGAAATCGATCAACACTATTACTTTTATATATAATACTCAAAATGTTATATAATAGGCGAACAGAACTTTAGCTGAATTAAAAACCCAATTGAATGATGCTAAATAACCCATCTCTGGGATGCCTGCTTTTGCCACCAATATTACTCTCTAAATATAATTTTTGTATATTTAAAACTATCTATAGTAAACGCCCTGTAAGCATTTATTATACCATACCCATTAAATCCTAATTATCTATAATAATAAAATCCGAGCGGATCTTTCTTGTTTGTCCGCCCCAGGTGGGGTAGGTAGCGTATCGGGAGGTTAGGGGAGACATGACACATCCACCCTCCTTCTATAAACCTGTTTGTTCTCCCCGGGTGGGGGCTGGGTAGGGATGGGATCAGGAATGTAAGAGAGACATGACACATCCACCCTCCTCCTGCAAACCTGTTTGTCCACCTGGGTGGGGGCGGGGTGGGTAGGGGATCGGGAGTTAGGGAAAACATGACACATCCACCCTCCTCCTGCAAACCTGTTTGTCCACCTGGGTGGGGGCGGGGTGGGTAGGGGATCGGGAGTTAGGGAAAACATGACACATCCACCCTCCTCCTGCAAACCTGTTTGTCCACCCCAGGTGGGGGCGAGGTAGGTAGGGGATCGGGAAGGTAAGGGAGACACGACACATCCACCCTCCTCCTTCAAACCTATTTGTCTGCCCCAGGTGGGGGAGGGGTAGATAGGGGATCGGGAAGGTAGGGGAGACATGATACATCCACCCTCCTCCTGAAACCTGTTTGTCTGCCCAGGGTGGGGGCAAGGTGGGTAGGGGTTCGAGAAGGTAGGAGAGACATTACACATCCACCCTCCTCTTGAAAACCTGTTCGTCAGTCCCATGTGGGGCGGGGTAGGTAGGGGATCAGGAGGGTAGGGGAGACATGACACATCCACCCTCCTCCTGCAAACCTGTTTGTCCGCCCAGGGTGGGGGGGCGGAGTAGGTAGGGGATCGTGAGAGTAGGGGAGACATGATAAGCAGCGCCAGGTTCCAGTGAAGCGTAGCGTGTGCCATCAAGCTCGTTATACAATAATAGTAAACCACGGTATAAACTCTGAGCTCTATAGTTCCTGTGTATAAATTTCAACCTGAGTCATTCCCTATGTTTTTATCCAACCCTACTGTTTCTACACATAAATGAAGACCACTGCTATCTCTATCATTGATCTCACTCAACCCGACGAATCCTGTACAAGAATTTTAACTTGACAAATTCTTCTGGAATTTTTTAGTGTTTCTACCTCGGCATAAATTTTACTTTATCATCTAACTCTACTGTTTAATAAACTTGAATATAAATTAAATTCACCGCTATCTTTCACTTTTTATAATTTTTTTTAATCATGGACATTAAATACAACTCTCAAGAACCTTATATATATATATATATATATATATATATATATATATATATATATATATATATATATATATATATATATATATATTTCTATAGTTATATATATACATACATACTGTACATATATATATATATATATATATATATATATATATATATATATATATATACATACATACTGTACATATATATATATATATATATATATATATATATATATATATATATATATATATTATATATGTATATGTATATATTTTATATATATAATGCATAAGGATGAGAATAACGAATGAGATAACTTTAGCAAACATAAAAATGAACAACCCATGTAACAACTCACAAGATAATTAGTAAACAAAGAACCCAGTATTCAGTATTCAATATTCTTCCAAAACCTAAACGTGATTAAAGGTGTTTAACCAAAACAAACCTAATACGTAATAAACAAAGCCAGTCGCCCACTACGTTGGCAACACAAATAACAGAATCGTTGATACACTTAAAGAGATAAAGGGTTATAGAAAGTATAAAGAGCAATATCAAAGATATACAACTTTCCAATTTAGAAAACGATTCGAGGAACACAAAGCAACGAAAGTTTAAAAAAAACTTTCACATCTAGAAAGTAACAAAGACGTGTTGAAACTTTCATGTCTTGAAATTAGTAATTAAAATTCAGAAAGAAAGCTGACGACACAAAGACGATTTCGTCTTATGACCCAGAGCGCACAGACGAACGAACTCGGGCAAAATGTCACCCGGGCGAAGCGCCAGAGGCTGAAGGATATTGAAAAATTAATGAAAAAAAGATAAATGCGAAAATTAAATTTTAAAAACGGATAAAAGGTCGGAAGTAGAATCTAAAAAGATGCGATCAAAGAGACACTAAAAGACACTTAGAAGACATCACAGCAAAAATGACGACAACAATGACGACTGAGGGGGGAAGAGAGAGAGAGAGAGAGAGAGAGAGAGAGAGAGAGAGAGAGAGAGAGAGAGAGAGAGAGATGCTGAAGGCAGAATGGGAAAGGAACAGAAGATGCAAATGGAGATAGAGCCAAAGGAGAAGAATGGAAACAGAGATGTGAAGGGGGTTGGGAACACTGGCCGCATTATGATTGACTCCGGGTCAGTAAGTGGAACTATTATGGACCCCCTTCAAAGCTCACTAGGTGGGCCATGGGAGAGGGATTGCTCTGAAGAATTTAGGCTACGAAAATGGAGAGAGAGAGAGAGAGAGAGAGAGAGAGAGAGAGAGAGAGAGAGAGAGAGAGAGAGAGAGAGAGAGAGCTATGGGTGGTGTTCATGTTCGCAAGGAATTAATAGATTTAACATTCCTCTTGCCAGTTGATTGATACATACTCTCTTTGCAGTAATCTGTTATTTGTATATGTATGTGTATATGTATATATAATATATATATATATATATATATATATATATATATATATATATATTTACAAACACACACACAATATATATACACACACACACATATATATATATATATATATATATGTATATATATATATATATATATATATATATATATATATATATATATATATATATATATATATATATATATATATATATATATATATATATATATATATGTGTGTGTGTGTGTGTGTGTGTGTGTGCGTGTGTGTGGAATGCATTCACACGGAGTGTATACTGTACATACTTTGGCTGCGTGTACCTCGTGTCATCCAAACTTCAAATTATTAATAGTGAATATATATACATATTATGCAAATATTTTTACGCGTGTAATGCTAACATATATGCTTTTGGTAGAATTGTCATCAATAGCACAAGTCCTCCTTCTATGAAAACCTATCGAATCTACACACATATTCATACACGTGTACAATAAATGGTGTAGCCAGTCTCCATACAAAGTGCATGAATTTTCCATAATAAGAAATAAACTCATCATAAATGTCAAAGACTTTGAAATGAATAAAAAACTTTTGTGGAAATTACAACAAAATAAACTGAAACTCAAAACAATTAAATTTTGAAAATGATGGGCATGAACAATATGAATTCCAGTTTCTAAGGCAAATCAATGCTCCTTCAGTTCCTTAATCAAATTTGAAGAAAATAAATAATAAGAAAGGTATTTATAATTGTGACGTTAATTCTCATTTGTCCAATTTCATACTTCCATCTTTTCATCTAAAAAGGCTCCAAACTTCGAATATTTTTTTTTATCTCTCCTTTTTTCTGCTTTTAATATAAAATGAATGAGTCGTTCTGAAATTGTTTTGTATTTTTTCAGTGTTAATTTTTCAGCTCTCCTTTTTCCTAGACTTTCTGCTCCTTCTCTTTTAATTTTCATTATTTAATTTAATTTTCCATATTTTCCCTTTTTATATCTGTTTCTCTTTTCATGCCTCTGGTCTTCGAATCACTCAAGATGCATTATCGACTCTGGTTAGTACCTGACTGGGTGACCAACTAAAAAAGTAAAAAAGCTTTGGATCATCCCAGGTAGCAATGGCAATGAGTTATATAGCAGCTTCACCAGAGATAAACAGGTCAGCCAGAAATATATATATATATATATATATATATATATATATATATATATATATATATATATATATATATATATATATATATCTTCTTCTTCTTCTTCTTCTTTTAACGTGCTTTTATTCCCATTTTTGTATGGGGTAAGCACGATGCCTTCTTTTGAAGGACTTTTTGATTTGGCTTTGGGGTAGACGTGTGGTCTCGATCGGCTGCCCTGCCTGACATCGCTTAGACCCCAGTACGTATGTTTCATGTATCATACCCGACCCAACGCCCTTTCTTCCCAGCAGCGAGAAGTTATTGCGCGGGTATGGCGAGAGTTCGAGACGTGTGAGATGTTTGTTATGTTTTTTTTAAAAGGTGTTGTAGTGGCTTTGTTTTGTGTGTGTATTTAGTCTGTAACATCCATTTGCTTTTTAAGCAAACCTATCCGTTGATTACATATATAATCCCGGGATGTCTACACGGATAGCAAAGTGTCTGCTTCTCTGATCAGTCGGCTGCGGGTTTCGAACCCGCGCCACAGACCTCTACAAAGTCCGAAGCTGCTGCTGTAACCGACTGAGCCATCGAGGCTCTATATATATATATATATATATATATATATATATATATATATATATATATATATATATACATATACATATATATATATATATATATATATATATATATATATATATATATATATATATATATATATATATATCCTCTCTCTAGCCAGGCAAGAGCTTTACTGTCATGCTAAGGTATATATATATATATATATATATATATATATATATATATATATATATATATATATATATATATAAATATCACAGCATGACAGTAAACCTTTTGCCTTGCTAGCGAGAGGACCTTAGTTTTAACCCCGGGAGAGGCCGAAGCAATATGAGCACATTCACTTTCCAGTCTCATTCTCTCTCTTGCAAATCTTTTAAAATTCCACCTTTTAGTTTCTCTTATCAAAAACATAATTTACACTCAACCTAGTCAGTACAGTCTCTCTGATTATCTGTGTCTCTCTCTCTCCTCATCTTCATACTCTCTCTCTCTCTCTCTCTCTCTCTCTCTCTCTCTCTCTCTCTCTCTCATTTCTACCGCCCTCCGCATACAGCCATTCCCTTCCTTGGTTCACTCACCGCATGCTATTTGGTTTCGATGACCCCTAAGGCGGCGTGCCACTCGGACGCCTTGCGTCCCCTCTTGGAGGAGGAGGAGGAGGAGGGAGAGGGAGGTGGAGGGGGCTCAAATCACCCCTTACCCCCTTAGTCCATCCGCAGTCCTTTAACCCCAAAGGGGAAGGGGTAAGAGGATCCCCTCCGGAGGGACTTATAACTCTCCCGCTATCCTGGAAGAACTGATAACCCCTTCACTCTTTTTCCCTCAAGGAGGGGTAGGAGAGGAAACCCCTCTGGAGGGGGATGGGGACATCCCCATAGGGGAAGGTGTGCAACCCTCTTGAAGGTAGGGTAATATCTCCCTGGAGGGATTAGGTAAGTGTCCTCTGAAGGAAATGAGGGGGTATTTATTTACAGGATTGGCTTAAGGAATAGCGATATCCTTTTGGAGGGAAGAAGGGGAAATCCTTTGGGAGGGGATGGGGGGATTTTCCCTTGAAGGAAGGGACGTCTCCTTCTAGAGAGAGAGGTAAATATTCCTTTAGAGGGAAGGGGCTAATACCTATTAAGGTAACGAACATATCCTTCTGAAGGGAATAAAAGATATACCCTTCGAAGGAAGGGGAAATGCAAATGCCTCTCTGTAGGGAATAAGGGAATGCCCCTCTAGAAGTGAGGGGCAGATATCCTCCGGAGGGAAGGAGGAAAAATCCCTCCGAAGGAAAGGGAAAATGCCACCCCAAAAAAGGAGGGTCATTCAGACGGAGTCATTCCTCTCCTCCTCCTCCACTTCTTTGTCCACCTCTTCCTCCTCCCACACCCCTCCTGAAGGAGATGAGTTCTCTTCTCCTGCTCGGTTCTTCGGCAAACTTTCCTCCCCTGCTGCCGCCGCCGCCGCCGCCGCCTGGACGCGTGGCCTTGGGGCATGGCTATATACCCGTGCCTTGAAAAAGGGGACACTCCCTCCGAAATACTTGTTGAATTTTTACTGACCCTTTTCGGCGCCTGTTGCGTGAGGCAACTACTGCCTGCTGGCCAATCCACTTGGGCCCCCTAACCCCAATCCCCCCCTCTACCTCCCCTGTGGATCTCCCCCCTCCCCCAGTTCTTTTTGGACGTTTGGAAGGGCGTCGCCTTTGTGGCTTCAGTGTCAACAGAAAGAGGCTGCGCGATCTGAGGCTGCTTTTGTTTTTGCCATCAATACTGCCATTAATATTTTTTCTCCAGGACGAGATTCTCGGGTGTCGGTTTCATGAAGACTCGGTCCTCTGTTTTTCTTCAAAAATAGACATTTTTCTCAGCTTTTCATTTTCGTTCTTATTCAGGGGGTTCCTGGCAGCAAGTAACGAAATGTAATTCCCCAAGCAAGTGTAATATGGATGATTACGAATTCCATTAAAACGAAAATGACAAGCTCCCAAACAAGTAAAAGCTGAGATCTCCTATCTCTGTCTGTGAGCCTGCCTCTCTCTCTCTCTCTCTCTCTCTCTCTCTCTCTCTCTCTCTCTCTCTCTCTCTCTCTCTCTCTCTCTCTCGCTTTTGAATGACACCTAGCGAACTGAGGTCTACCTCTGAAAGGACCAAGTGTCAACATGAGGAGACCGCGGGCGAAGCTGGCCAGTCACACAGTGTGTCAATATTAACTAAAAAGTGGAAAAAAAGAACTTGCGGAAAAAGCCATTAGGAAGACCGCAATAGTACACACACTCGACCATCAACTATGCTTGTTTGTGTATGCGTCCGCGGGCGCGCGCGGATGCGTCTGTGTGTTTGTGTGTATGTGTGTGTGTGTGTGTGCTAAAGATTGGGGTGAGGGTGGGCAGTTCTTGATACTAAATAGCCACCGATGTTTGCCGAGTTGAGAGATGTTTAATCAATGTGAGAAATAAAAAATGATATTTAAAAGACCTTAAAGGGGAGCGTGTGAGTTTGTAAACACTGCCATACAGATGGACATACACAATCCAACGAGATACCATGTGTCATATAATTCGGCGAGAAACATAGTGTCTTAGAAGTGGCATATATACACATTCGAATAGGAATTTTGTGCTAGCATTAAAAACAAATATATATATGTATATATATGTGTGTGTTTTGTGTGTATGTACGTATGTGTAATATATATGTATGTATACATATATATATATATATATATATATATATATATATATATATATATATATATATATATAACACGGAGATTTTATTCACAAAAGATACAAGCTTTCATGGACCTTTGTGAATAAAGTCTCCGTTAGATACTATCCTGTTTAAATGAGGCCCCGTTATTCTTTGTATGAATGCACAGCATTTTTGTGCAAGTGATCAAGTAATATATACAGTATATATATATATACATATATATATATACATATACATATATATATAATCTAAGAGGACATTGTGACATTTAGCATTTGCATCACTACATGTATACATGCGTGTATACATACATATTCAACAGAGTATGTGTGACTGAAGCTGCATCCACATACGCAAACATATTCAAAGGGTCATTATCTATGCTAGTATCTACATAGATACACAATTTGAGCGTATTCTTTTCCTTTGGTAATCTAAAGGGAAAGTGTTTGCTGCATCATACATATGCATAAATAAATACACACCTGAGTGTAATGTATATATATGTGCATACACAGACCTAATTTTCAAAAATTAGTAATGGAATCTATATATATGGATTTAAATATACATTCTTATGCTTGTATTGTATACATACATACATAGCAAAACCACACTTTTTTCACGCGATATATATGTTACGGTAAATGTGTGAAATAAATCAGGGATTTCACGAAATCCCCAGGGAATTTGTGAAATGACAAATTCGCTTAGGAACATTTGACCCCGAAGGGCTAGTACTAAACACGGCGAAAAAGCGATTCACCTACACTGTTTTTCCGAGTTTAGTACTAGTCCCTGGGGGATCAAATGTGCTTCGCCGTGCTTAGTACTAGTCTTTGGCGATCAATTGTCCCTAACGTTTGCCCATTTCACAAATTCCCTAGGGATTTCGTGAAATCCTAGGATTTCACAGACATACCGTAACATATACAAATATATTAAAATAACTGGCAATTATATGAGAGAGTAATTTTCAGGATTTTGAGGTCTGAACTTGCATCCGAGATGCTTAGAGTTACAAGCACATACCATGTAATTGCCAATTACAGTAACTACATAAATACATACATACGTTTCAAGAATTTTTCGCCAGTCCTTCATTACATCCCAGTGCAATTAGCAGAGACATATCAGTTCTCTCTCTTGAGACAAAAGGGGTTATATTTAGTTTTTTTCTAAGAGTTTCATCATTCTCAATTCTTGGAAGCTTAATACATAAGATGCAAGGAAATATGGAGAAAAATCTGACATTAATAAAATCAATTTACGAATAAATATAAAAAATAATTAGTAATAAAAATTTATTATATTCCGGTAAAATATGGAAAGATAAAGCTTCAGAATATTATATGTATGTCATATAGTGTTCATTCTTCATGTATACATGTATAATCATACATTTATAAACATGCATAAAGATAAGGGAAATCTGTGAGATGAAAAAGGGGAACCTTTTTTGTAATTTTACAAAACTGTATCTGCAAGAAGGTAGCTGATACGGCAATGACTAAAAACTAGACAAAACCTTACTGGAAAGGTCTTAGTGAGTAATTAGCTGATATTAGTGAGTCAAAAATTGGCTGTGCTGGATGACTTGCATGCAAAAGTAAGAAGAAAATCTGTGTCAGAAATGCGTAAAAATTAAACACAACTTTCCGGGTATCACAACTAAAAGCGATTGTACTTGAGAGGCTTGTATGCAAATTTAAAAAAAAAAAATCAGAGATAGGCCACTCAGCATAATGGCGGAATCTGATAGTAGATGACGAAAGTTCGAGCTTTCCCAAGGTCAAAAATGACCATCAAGGCTGGGAAGGTTATTTCCCTAATGTAGTTTTAGAAAGAACTAGGCTACCAGTGACCTGTTGGGTCACTTAATGTTGAAAATTTGGGGAGGGGAGGGGGAAGGGGAGTGGGAAGGGTAAGGGGAGGGGAGGAAGGGGAAGGGGAATGGAGGTAGAAGAGGAGGAGGGGGAAGGAGAAGTCTACGGGCAGCACCAGCCCTGTTTAACTTCCGGTGTGCAAACAAACAAACGTGTCAGAGTTTTAGTATTACATAGAACATAGATAGATATCCTAATTCCAGCCCCAAAGCCTGGATAAAAGAGGAGGGTTAAGCAATATTAAAGCTGGGGGGATGAACTGGATAAAATAGGAGAGTATAGAGCTGATGAAAGAGAAGGGTTGAGCTACAAAGAAACAGTGGGTTGAGGCAATAAAGGAGAAAGGTTGAACTCTATATGAGCAGGACCTTAGTCTGAATGAAAGGGTAATAGCTGAGGTGATAAAAGAGAAGGATTTAGCTAAATAAATGAGAACAGCTGAACTTGATAACAAAATAGATTTGGGTTGGATGAAACAAAAAGGAGGGTTGAGCTGAATAAAAAAAAATGGGTTGAGCAGGATAAAAGAGGAGGGTGAAGATGAACAAGTGAAGGGCTGAATTGTATAAAAAAGATAAAATATATAACAGATATAAAAGAGTTGGAGTATACAGCACGATAAATATACCCAAATGTTGCTGAAACTTGTACCAGGCGTCAGTACAGTAGTCTGTCGAGACGCAATGAGTCCCAATGAGGCCTTCTCGAGAGCCAGTGGAGTACGTCATCCGGAAGCAAGCCGAGAGGATTAAAGAAGGATGGTCCGTGAATAACAGAACACTACAATAACTTGGGGAATGCAAGGCTGGAAATGTTCTCCATGAACTTGTACGGATGAATTCATGGTACGTTTTCATTATCCCATAATTATTATTATTATTATTATTATTATTATTATTATTATTATATTACGAGCTTGATGGCCCGCGCTACGCTGTGCTGGAACTGGGGGGTGCCTATCATGTCTCCCCTACCCTCCAAATCCCCTACCTACCCCGTCCCCACCTGGGGCGGACAAACAGGTTTGCAGGAGGAGGGTGGATGTGTCATGTCCACCCTACCCTCCCAATCCCCTACCTACCCGGCCCCCACCTGGGACGGAGAAACAAGAAAGATCCACTCGGATTTTATTATTATTATATATAGATTATTATTACTGACTAGAAAATCTACGGATGTGGTTCACCGGGTTTCACTTATAATTGTTGATAAATGATGGGTTATATGGTTTTCATGGCAACAAATCATCCGATGTTCATCTCTATGCACACAAAACCTGCCACCGGGAATCTGCATAAGGTCATCACTCAATTTTATCCAGTCAAATCTTTGTCAACAAAAATTGGCCCACATGAAAGCCTTGCAACTGTGATTGATTGATTGACTTGAGCTTTAAGCTGGCGTCACATCAACAACCCAAAACAAGAACGGGAAACTAAGAAGTATGGGGTTATTCATAACGTTTCCTTTTTCTTTTTTTTTCCTAATTGTGATTAATTGAAAACTATTTCATTCATTCTATCACATTACGTGGAACCTCTAAACAGGTGATAGTATAAGAATTCTGGAGAAAACATAGTTATAGAGAGTAATGGGAATACTTTACTGAACACCACATCTATAAAATATGGAAAACGTTCATACGCTTATTGATGGTAACCAGTTCGAAAAACACACACATACGTACATACATGCATATATATATATATATATGTATACATATATTATATATATATATATGTATATATACTGTATGTATATATAATATATATATACATATATATATGTATGTATGTATGTGTATATATATATATATATATATATATATATATATATATATATATATATATATGTATATATTCAAAGAACGCACTTGAGCAAGAGAGCAGATTCTATTTAATATCACGCATAATAGTCTCTCAAACGTTGAATTACAACTGAGTTGCGTAAAATAAAAATGTTTCAACGACCTTTTGAATTCGGCGTGTGAGGAGGAGGAGTATGACGAGGAGGAGGAGGAGGGGGGGTAAGTGAAACAGTTGAGGGGGGGAGGGGGTTATGTTTCACAAAACATGGCGGCAGCAAAGGCGCTCGATGATGCCAGCTCGGGAGGGGGTAACGTTGGCACCACTTGGCACGTTCCGTGTTCGTCCGGTCCTTGTCCGGAACACGTTCTGGCTGCATCTTGGAATTCAGATTGTGAGGAGAAGGGGAAGGAAGTGGAGGCAGAGAAGGACGAGGAGGAGGAGGAAGAGGAGGTACAGAGCAGAGAGAAAAGGCGGGTGGAGGGAGGGAAAAGATCCACAAAATATGGCGGGCGATGGATGAGCTCGGAAATGTTAAATGGCGACGCGTAATATTTGCAACACTTGGCACGTTTTCATTCCTGTTCGAAACACGTTCTCGGCCAGTTATATGAGAGATAGAGAAAGGGAGAAGGACGGGGGAAACAAGAGGAGCTACTTTAAGCATGGCGGTTGTGGAATCCCTCAACGATGCCATCTAGAGAAAAGTAAAAATTTTCAGAACTTGGCCACATTTTTTCCCGTACGAGACGCGTTCCGGCCGGATCTTGACACAGCCTGGCCCGGTCTATGTAAGCGCGCTTGTGTGTGTGTGTGTGTGTGTGTGTGTGTGTGTGGAAACGCTGAGCGCTGACCCTCCCTCACTCCTTTGGGCCATAAGGCCTTCGGTGCCAAGTTGTTTTGAAGATGATTTTTGGGGGGGCAGGCTATTAACTGTCAGTCTCAATTCACAGTGGCGCATTATTTGGGAGGGAGAAAAAATGCTCTTAATTGATGTTTTGGTTTCAGGCGAGAGAAAGGCAGTACATTGTGCGCCGGACTTGAAGAATGGCCACTAATTAGCTGGGCGATTGAGAGCAGCTTAGATCGACAATAATAATATCAATAATAATGCCAGGCCGAAGTAGCATTTGGCTGGTTGACTTTTATCATGGATGTGCTTTTCGGTACGCGAGGCTGCCGAGGGCGGCGCCCCCTGCTGCCTCCAGAAATGAATGAGTCATAAAATGAGGCGACAAATGAGACGCACGATGACAAATATGAGACATCCGGCAGCGACAAATTGTGAAATGGCAAAAGCGTCGCGGTGTCGTGAACGAGTCTAAGATAATTAGAAGAAAAAATGATCAATGAATGAGACATAAAATGAAGCAAAATGAATATCATGAGACCTCGGAAGTCTCTTAAATATGAGACGGGATGAGATGGATAATGGGCCCGCAAAATGCGACATACAACGACAAAAAACGACATATTTTGTAGCATGAACATGAAAATGTTGAAAAGAGGAGAAAATGCAACGCTATTACCAAAAATTATTAATAAAATTTTATAAACTGAAGTGAGCGACAACGAGACGTGAAAAATGAAATTCAAAATTGAAAAAGGAAAACTTGACTTTCATAAAAAGAATAAGAACTAAGACACAATATGAAGCAAAATTAGACATGACGAAAGCCAAAGCAGGATCTAAACCCAACAAATATTGCACAAAAATAAATATAAAATGAAGAGTTATCATAAGATAAAGTTAGAAAAAATTAGCCAGGAAGCGAGACATAATTAAACAGGAGATAACAATGTGGGAAATGGAAAGAAAAAATAAAAGCGAACAGGAATAAAATGAAGGAGACGAGAGAAACGAAAACTGAACATTACAAGTAAACCAAAACAAGTAAAAAAATGCACGGAAGTTTCTTCGGTGCAATCGAGTTTTCTGTACAGCGCATAATGCTGTATGAAACTCGCAGCCGCGGCCCACGAAACTTCCAGCCACCGCCCGGTGGTGGCATGCGTTGTTGGCACCGATAGCGGCGCCAGACGCACGATCATGGCTAACTTTAGCTTTAAATAAAATTAAAACTACTGAGGCTAGAGGGCTGCAATTTGGTATGTCTGATGAATGGAGGATGGATGACTGACGTACCAATTTGAAGCCTTCTAGCCTCAGTAGTTTTTAAGATGTGAGGGCGGGCAGACAAGTATCCAACTAAGCAGTTTCCTTTTACAGAAAACTAAAACTGAACATACAATACAATGTCTCAATATACAATCAGACATAAAATGGAATGACAAAATATGATATGTGATTAAATCCAAAATGATAAATGTGACAGCGTACGATATGCAATCATATATCAAATGAACTGAAAAACTGGGAATTAGTCAGAATTCGATGCAAAATGAGACATGTCACGAAGCTCGACTGGGAGAAAAGATGAAGCAGAATGAAACAGAGCACGAGACATGAAACGAAACGGTTATCAAAAGGCGACACACAATGAAGCAATATGAGGCATAACATGTAATAAATGAAACTCAAGAGACACACAGAAACACGATATGAGACAGAATATGAAATATGAAGAGATGACATGAGACAGATTAAGACACAGTGAGACCCCGAACGTGAAAGGGGCTGTCTTTCAGACATGGACGCGATTTGAGACACTGAGAAAAAACAAGGCATAATGGGCACCTACCACCACGTAAATGAGACATATATATATATGTATATGTATATTGTATATATATGTATACATATATATATATATATATATATATATATATATATATATATATATATATATATATATATATATATATATATATATATATAACTGAGACACAATGAGATACGAGGCACGAAGCAAAACTGACGCACAGAACGAGTCACAACGAGACGCGAATACATTAAAAGAAGCCAAGCCTTAATAACTGTCTTGTGAAATAGAATCAGTCGTCTTAATAAGCCTCTTATCAATTCACAAAACGAAAATTGAGAGGGATTTGTTAATAATAAAAAATCTACTATGATTATTATTATTATTATTATTATTATTATTAAAATCATTACTATCACTACTGTTACTGTTTATTTCTCACTCTTATACAGAATAAATATTTACGCTTAATAATAGTAACCGATACTACCAATGCCATCACTACAACTATTTTATAGTATTATTTTCTGAAACATTATCAAGTATTTTTTCTGCTAAACCTTACAATAAAAAAAATGAAACATCAAAAATTATCTAAATTACTGATTATCCTAATCAAAACTAAACAAATTTTAGAGGCATTCTAAAAAAAATTCAGAACGCATTAAAAAAAAATATTCTAACTGCATTCCCCAAAAAATTTTAAATGCACTCCAACAGATTATTGTAAATGCGTTCTAAAATATTATTCTGAATACATTCCAAAAAAATTATTCTTAATACATACCAAAAATATTGTAAATGCATTCCAAAACAATTATTGTAAATGCATTCCAAAAAAATTATTATAAATGCATTCCAAAAAAATTATTCGAAATGAATTCCTAAATTATTGTAAATGCATTCAAAAAAATTATTGTAAATGCATTCCCAAAAAATTATTGTAAATGTATTCCAAAACAATGCTTCTGAACGCATTCCGAAAGAAATTATCCTGAATACATTATAAAAAATTATTCTAAATGAATTCCAAAAATATTGTAAATGCATTCCAAAAATTATTGTAAATTATTCTGAATGCGTAAAAAAAAACTGTTCTAAACGAACTCTAAAAAGTATTGTAAATGCCTTCCAAACAAATTATTGTAAATGCATTCCTAAAAAATTATTGCAAATGCGTTCCCTAAAAACTATTGTAAATTTATTTTAAAAAATTATTATTAATGCATTCCGGAAAAAATATTCTAAATGCGTTCCAGAAACATTATTCTAAATGTATTGGAAGCAATTATTCGAAGTGCATTACAAATTATCGTAAATGCATTATAAAATTATTGTAAATGCATTCCAAAAAATATTGTAAATGCATTCCCCAAAAAATTATAGTAAATGCATCCTAGAAAGATTATTGTACATGCATTTAGAAAAAAAAGTAATGCTAAATGCATTCCAAATTAAATACTGTAATGCATTAAAATAATTGTAAGTGCATTAATGCATTCCAAATATGACTGGAAACGCATTCTCAAAAAATTATTGGAAATGCATTAAAAAAATATTGCAAAATGCATTAAAAAATATTGTAAACGCATTCCAAAAAAAAGATTGTGAAGCACTCCAAAACAATTATTGAGAAAGCATTCAGGAAAACGTATTGTAAATGCATTCCGAAAAAAAAAAATGATTCTAATTCATAACACAAACACGTACTAAAATCAAACTTGCATCCCATTATGCTTCAGATATATTATTTCCAACGTAATTCACCTCATTATAAATATTCTACAACGAAACAAAATCGCTCGTCAGCGATGCTCTCTCCCTCTCTCTCTCTCTCTCCCCAGCTCCTAATATAACTAAACACTAACGTAATTCGTCTAAATACATTTCCCAACTGTATTTTTAGTTCTGTTGATGTCAGTTCGCATTGATGAAGCGAACAGTCACAAAGAAATGATGAGCAGCCTAAGCCGGCTGTGTATCTATTATTCATCATTAGGCTCAGAATCGCTTGTCGTGGTCCTGTTGTTTGCAGTTGCTGCAATTATAATGGTTTACATTATTATTATTATTATTATTATTATTATTATTATTATTATTATTACTATTATTATTATTACTGTTATTATTATTATTGCAGTTTCTCAACCTATCGAATGAATTCCTTTTTTACCAAAGGTAAATTGCATTAACAATTGTCCGAAGTTCATTTATTATTATTATTATTATTATTATTATTATTATTATTATTATTATTATTATTATTATTGCAGTTTCTCAACCTATCGAATGAATTCCCTTTTTGGCAAAAGGTAAATTGCATAACAATTGTCCGAAGTTCACTTATTATTATTATTATTATTATTATTATTATTATTATTATTATTATTATTATTATTATTATTATTATTATTATTATACTGCAGTTTCTCAACCTCTCGAATGAGTTCCTTTTTTAGCAAAAGGTAAATTGCATAACAGCTGTCCGAAGTTCATTTACTATTATTATTATTTTTTCTCAGTCATCCTATTCGACTGGGTGGTATTTATAGTGCGGGGTTCCGGGTTGCATCCTGGCTCCTTAGGAGTCCATCACTTTTCTCACTATGTGCGCTGTTTCTAGTAGCACACTCTTCTGCATGAGTCCTGGAGCTACTTTGGCATCTACTTTTTCCAGGTTCCTTTCCAGGGATCTTGGGATCGTGCCTAGTGTTAATATGATTATGGGTACAATTTCCACTGGCATATCCCATATCCTTCTTATTTCTATTTTCAGGTCTAGATACTTAACAATTTTTTCTCTTTTTTTCCCATCTACTCTGGTGTCCCATGGTATTGCAACATCAGTGAGTGATACTTTCTTCTTGATTTTGTCAATCAGCGTCACGTCTGGTCTATTGGCACGTATCACCCTATCTGTTCTGATACCATAGTCCCAGAGGATCTTGGCCTGATCGTTTTCTATCACCCCCTCAGGTTGGTGCTCGTACCACTTATTACTGCAAGCTAGCTGGTGTTTCTTGCACAGGCTCCAGTGGAGGGCTTTTGCTACTGAATCATGCCTATTTTTGTACTGATTTTGTGCAAGCGCCGGACATTCGCTTGCTATGTGGTTTATAGTCTCGTCTTTCATATTGCACTTCCTGCATATGGGTATGATGTCATTTCCATCTATTATTCTTTGGACATATCTGGTTCTTAGGGACTGATCTTGTGCCGCTGTTAGCATTCCTTCTGTTTCCTTCTTGAGTTCTCCCCTCTGTAGTCATTGCCATGTTATTGTTATTATTATTATTATTATTATTATTATTATTATTATTATTATTATTATTATTATTATTATTATTCCTGATAACGTTATCAATATTTCTTTGACTGTAACTGCTATTGGTATCAACGCTGACGCTGCGACTATAATGATAAAAACGATATCAGTAATTATCACTTTCATTACTAAACCAATAACATACCTAATATTCCAATTTTCAAAGGCATAAATAACCTCTAGAAAGATTTTCTCTGCATCACCCCTAATCCATATTCAGTTATCTGCTCTTTCCTTCCTTCCACGATTTTCAAAAACGTCTTTGTTTTGTTTATCTATTTGCGAAAAGAATGACAAAAAAAAGGCTGATATTTCCTAGATAGTGACCCCAAGGGTTTTAACCCGGTATGTATCCATCCACCTTTCCGGCGTGTTTAGTACAAGCCCGTTGGGGATGACCGTAAAAACATAAACAAAAGACTGTAAATATCATAAAGATAATGACCCCCAAGAAATATTAGTCCTGGATAACGACCCCCGAAAAACCCTTAGGGGTGGCGGGGGTGCGCGTCACGATCTAGGGAAGATCCCAAAAAGTCAAGTGTGGAATTTCACGAAAATCTGACAAGATTTTGGGAGATATAAGAATGTAATTTTGGGGCAGTTGAAAGCCTTTTTGCGGAGGCTTGTGGTCTGCTCATAATCTAAATTCCATTCCGCCGGAGTTGATGAATTTCCTCTCTGAATAAATAACCGCGTTTCTCTAAACACACAGCTAAAATTAAACATATGAACAATGTATTTGTTCATTTATTCCCCAAAAAAAAGAGCTACAGATTTAGTGGCGTTTTACCCAAGATAAAAATATTTAATCAAATTAATTAAGCCAATTATATCTTCTTTCTGTCTCTTCCACAAAATAATAACTGGCATAAAATTATGAATTTAATTATACAGAAAAATTCGTGGCTGTTAGAGAACAATGAAAAAATGAATTATTTTAGGAATTTCAAAGTGACGACGAAATAAAATCGTTATCACAATGAGCAGAGCCAAGGTACTGATGAAAGAGGCTGCGTTAGCACAGCACAGTTCCCAAACTTAGTAACAAGTGATTGATTGATTTCTGAACGTGGCGACGCGACGTCGAAAAATAATTCTTTGTTTGAAGTGCGTGTGTGTGTGTGTGTGTGTATGTATATATATATATACATATATATATATATATATATATATATATATATATATATATATATATATATATATATATATATATATATATATATATATATATATATTTATATATATATACATATATATACGCATATATCTATCTATCTATATGTATATATATATATATATATATATATATATATATATATATATATATAATATATATATACATACTAAGCAGAAACGTGAGGAAACGTACTAAAAATCTCATTCTATGTATAGCAAGTACAGATGAAGGGCGTAAAAGTTTACAGCTGCCGATGTCAATAAATAAATATATATACACATACATATAATACATATATACACAAACACACACACACACACACACACATATATATATATATATATATATATATATATATATATATATATATATATATATATATACATATACATATACATAGAATTGAATTACCTCGTTCCGAATTTCAGGAAGGTACGTAACGTCTCAGAATCACCGTTATTTTTTGTGGTATCAGTAGATATAGTCCGGTTTTAGTGGAGCCGACGTAAATATCGGCGGCCGGCATCACTATAACCAATGGGTGATGAGTATCATTACGCTTCCGCCAATCAGACTACCCGCAATGATATCGGTTGCGGATATCTACCGTCAGCCATCAAGGAAACAAACTATAGCGCTTGTTATGTAACAAAACCTCCAATCTTTTATTTTTGTCGTACCTTCACATCCCATCTACCTGCCACAGAACTTTAAGTATAAAGACAGTTATCTAGATATATGCAGCGATACAAATGAATGTTAATTCATCGAATATTTCAAGTTATTTTTACGACTTGTGAAGTAAGTTCTTTCCTCAGAATTTCAATTAATACATTTCATATGAATCTTCTTATTCAAAATATACAAAGATCCATATGAATCCAGCATAAAAGTGCAAGTGTCCTTGCAAAGTTAGCCCTCACAAAATAGTTTACCTTTAAGTAAAAAAGAAAATAGAAGAAAATGAATAAAGAAACATTTAAATAAAGGTAAATCAACAATTAAACAAATACATCCACACTCAACAATCAATACAGGTAAGAAACTATTATATAAGCAACACTAACATTCGTGCACTGTCACAAAATGCGGCGTTGAAATCCTAGCAGGGCCCATAGTCTTCAGAACCACGTTTTCTTAGCCCATTTCTTCTTCTGGTCTACGGTATTGTAAGGGTCCTTTTGAAAAGTCCGAATTCAGCTTTTCTGATTAGTTTGCTTCTTGTTTCGCCGTGTTCATCATTCAGTTCGGCATAATTTTTCTTTCAGATGTGGATTTACTAGGTGTGTTATGAGCTAGAATCAGCTTCTTATCAGAACTTCTAAATGATAAACTGCAATGTGTATCCAGCCTCTTTCAGCACTGAACACCATTTACAGTAAGTATACAGAATTAAGGACTTAGGGGTCTTACCAGTATTCCTGGCGGCATGGTTATACTAGTCTATACAACAGATACAATAGTCTGTAGGTGTTCAGTTGGCCATCTACAGCTTAAAAGATAACAAGGATAAAAGGGAAAATTTTGGGCTGTTTCCTAGATAGTGACCCACAAGGGTTTTAACCCGGTAAGTATCCACCTTTGCGGAGTGTTCAGTACAAGCCAGTTGGGGATTGCCGTAAAAACTTAAACAAAAGACTTGTAAAAATCATATAGATAATGACCCCCAAGAAATTTTGGTCATAGATAACGACCCCCAAAAACCCTTGGGGGTCACTATCTAGGAAAGACTCAAATTTTGTAAATTTGGCAGAGAGTGGCCCAGAGCGTGCATCTAAATCTGGGTTTTGTGAAGACCATGAATAGGATCTTAGTCTAAGAATATTAGCAGCATTACAGACCAGTGAAAGATAAAAAGTTCAACTTGATCTCCGTAGATTCTATTTCCTCTAGAAGATCTTGAGGCTTTTCACTCACTCATAATCTAAGCCTATGAAAAATCTTGTTCTGTTTTACTTAATTTTAAGTAAATTTTGGGCGGAAGACAATATTACTTAGATAGCAAAATAATCAGGTGCTAATTTGGATGTACTTTTAAAATAGATAATTTTTTCAACTGAAAATTGCTCTTAAAAATTTGTTGTTTTTTTTGGCCAATAAACATGTTCTCCTGTAGGTCTTATCTTTGATAAAAAAACAAAAAACAAATACCATTTGCAAAGTCTGTTACAAAGTCCCGTCCAAATATTAATTCATGCTCTATTTTAAATGTTTTTTCTTTTCATACTCATCTTCCGTTTTGTTACATTAAACATGCCACTAGCTTTAGTTAACCTTACTTCGTCCGACTGCTAAACTCCGGAAATCAATATTTTCTTTATTGTTTCCACACAATAGTTGTCTCCATGAAGCTGGTCTAATGCCACCACCTACTGCTACTATTGGACAAGGGCCAGAGTGGAGGTGGGTGGGGGTTGGGAGGGGGAAGGGGGAGGGGGGAGGACAAAGCATATAACGCCGAACTTTTTCCATCAACTTTCGCAAATTCAAAAACAGCAATACACACCAGTTTCGAGCCCGTCTTAGTTCTCCCTGGATTTAAAAGAAAAAAAAAAAAAGGAAGCAACAACGAACGTTTGCGACTGATAATTAATTTGCATAATGTATCGAAATCATCAAGGTCATCATAGTCTCTCTCCCACTCTTATGAAACAAACAGCGTCCGGATCGATGGAGGCACAAAATGATCATTCGGGGACACAACATCAAATGATCAAAAATAAACAGCTAAATAAAGTAAAAGGCAAGGATCGTCGACACAGGAACTGACAGCGTGGCGCCCCCCCCCCCCCACGACCACCCCCCACTCAACCCTCCCCCTCTCTACCCCTCCTTCCCCCTTCCACCAGTGAGACCATGCTTGCAATGTGGGCGGTGAGGGGGGGAGGGAGTGCAGGGAGGGACGGGAGGGGGAGGGGCAGGAACTTCAAGCCTGAAGAGGAGGAGGAGCAGGCAGCAGGTAGGAGGGGGAGGTTGAGGTGTATTAGGAGGAGGAAACCGAGGTTGAATATGAGGAGTAAGGAGGAAAAAGAGTAAGGAAGTAGGGATAAAAAAAAAAGAGGAGTAAGCAAGAGGAAGGAGCAAGTGCAGACGGAGGAGGAGGAATAGGAAGGAAGAATTAGAAGACTGTGGAATAGGAAGAAGACGAAAGAAATGGACATGGAAGAATAGGAGGAAGGAAGGAAGGCGAAGATGAAGATGAGAAGGGGGTGGGGTAGGAAGAGGAAGAGGAAGAGGAGGAGGGACGAGGATGGCCTGAGGGGAAAACTGAGAAGGAAAGGAGAAGGAAGAAGAAGAGGAAGAAGAGGAGGAGGAGGAGGAGGAGGAGGAGGAGGAGGAGGAGGAACACGCCCGGCTAGCGTTCGTCCCGGCAGACTTGACACAGAGACCAAAAACAAATGCGTATCGCTGACAGACAACACCAAAGAACACAATCTATTGAGAAGACATCTCAATAGATCACCCGAATCAAAAACAGTCAATTAGGCTTCCTGAATTCAATAGTTGAATGTGTGTGTGTGTGAGTGTGTGTGTGCGAACGCGCGTGTGCGTGCATGTGCGTACGCGCCTTGTGTATGTGTGTGAGTGTATGATGTGCGTGTGTGTGTGTAAATTTCAGCGTCGCACGGCGGGGGACAAACACAGGTAATTGGGCCTCCAGGAACAACAATCTCGTAATATCCGCCGCACGGAAAAAGTCTCCGCTCATTAAGTTTAATGACCCCCAGTCGGCAACAGTTCGAGGCAGAATTAGCGATCTGGAGGCGACCGGGGGTTAAAAAACCGATCGGGGTCTGACTTGTTGCATTTGTCTTCGTAATTGGGAAGTTGACGAAGGTGCGGTGGCGGCCGATTGATGAGGAGGAGATAATAAGCAGCAGCCCGTCTAATTATCGTCGTCGGTGCGACGCCGAATTCCTAAGGCGACGACAATAGGAGCGACGATTTGATCCTTCGCTTTTGCCTCCTTCTGAAGATCACGCCGGTTAATTACCCGCCGTCTATTATTATTATGGAAGGCGCGGGTGACACCCGGGAGGTCGGGACTGACCTCCGCCAGTCCGGGAACGCTGCCTCTGCTTGCGTCTCCTGTTCGGGGGTGGTGGGGGGAGGGGGGTTGGCCAAGGAAACTTCAGGTTTGGCTTAAGGGGCCATTTTCCTGATGGATAATTCTTCTGCTTCCTGCTAGGGAAAGACTGAAGAAGTATACGGACCTTCCCTTAGAGAAAACTTTTTGTTAAAGGATTCTTCTGTCTATTTTTCGCGAAGGTGAATGTGGACAGACTCTCCGTTAGAGATAACTCGAGTCTTGATAAAGGATTCTCTCTTTTTCTTCTCAGAGGAAGATGAAAGAAGTACACGGACCTTCCCTTAAAGAAAACTTTGTCCTGATAAAGGATTCTTCTGTTTCCTCTTTGTGAAAGATGAAACTGGACTAACTCTCCTTGAGAGATAACTCAGTCTTGAAAAGGAGTCTTCCTATTTCCTCTTTGCGAGAGACGAAGGTGGACTGACTCTCCATGAGAGATGACTCAGTCTTGATAAAGGATTCTCTCTTTTTCCTCTTAGAGAAAGATGGAAGAAGTATACGGACCTTCCCTTAGAAATAACCTGGTCTTGATAAAGAGTTCCTCTTATCTCCTTTTTCAAGAAAGACATAAGGAGTGGATTGACCCTCCCTCAGAGATAACTTTGCTTTGATAAAGGATTCTCTCTGTTTGCCCCTTTGGAAAGATTAATTAAAGAAGTAAATGAATCTCTATTAGAGATAAATTTGTCTCGATACAGGATTCTTTGTTTCTTTTTGGAGACAGGTGAAAGAAGTGGACCGACCTCCCATGGAGATAACTTTGTTTTGATAAAGGACTCTCTCTTTTTCCTCCTTGAAAAAGATGAAAGAGGTGGCCGGGCGTCCTCTTTCCCATAACTTTGTCTCGATAAAGGAATCTTTCTGTTTACTTTTTGAGACGTGGACTGACCGTCCCCCTCCCCCGCCCCTCCTTGGAGATAACTTTGTCTTGATGAAGGATCCTCTGTTTCCTCTTAGAGAAAGAAGAATGAAGTGGACTGACCCTCTCTTGGACATAACTTTATCTTGATAAAGGATTCTCTTTGAGAAAGATGACAGAAGTGAAGTGACCCACCCTTTGAGATAACTTTTCAAAATAAAAGATGATCTGTTTCCTCTTACAGAAAGATGAAAGAAGTACACAGACTTTCCCTTGGAGATAACTTTGCCTTGATAAAGGATTCCTCTGTTTCCTCTTCGAGGACGATGAAGGAAGCACGAAGGCTTTCCCTTAGAGATATTATTCTCTTAATACTTCTAATGTTTCCTCTACACGGAAGCTAAAAGAATTCCTAGCACACCTTCTCCGATGATTCACTCTCTCGTACAAGGTTTGTCTCCTCTTCACGAAGAACGAAAGTCTCAAGATAGTTCCTATATCCCACAGGTGATAAAGGACTCTTTGAGTTTCCTTTTGGGGAAATGTGAAAAAAAATCATGATTCTTTACCACTTGAACAAAGGACGTCTCATGCCAGACGATTGGTTTAAATTGAGTAATTTCAGGATCCGATGCTATACATAGAATTCACTTGAGGCGAAGGATTCTTCTCTTTGAGTCTGATTTAAGAGTTTACCAGTAATTGATTATTATTTTTTTCTTATTTGTGTCAAAGGGACGATTAAATCAATGCCGTTACCTAGTTTAGGCAAAAAAAAAAAATAATAATAAAACGGAAAATAGCGTAAGATGAAAAAGGGTTCAACACAGAGTAAAACGTGTGTACCAACCTAAACCAAATGAAAGCAACGGACAGCCTCTTAAAAGGCCTAACCCAAATAAATCAACACAGTTTTTTGAAAGGCCTAAACTCAAAGAAAACAACCCACAGCCTCTTAAAAGGGCTGAACCAAAAGAAAGCAACGCACAGCCTTTTGAAAGGCCTGAACCCAAAAAATGCCATGCAAAACCTCTTAAAAGGCCTAAACCCAAAGAAAGCAACGCACAGCCTTTTGGAAGGACTGAACCCACAGAAAGCAATGCAAAATCTCCTAAATGGCCTGAACCCAAAGAAAGCAACGCACAGGCTCTTAAAAGGCCTAAACTCAAAGAAAGCAATGCACAGTATCTTAAAAGGCCCTAACCCAAAGAAAGAAACACACAGCCTTTTGAAAGGCCTGAACCCAAAGAAAGCAATGCACAGCCTCTTAAAAGGCCTAAACCCAAATAAAGCAACACACAGCCTCTTAAAAGGCCTACACTCAAAGAAAGCAACAAACAGACTTTTGAAAGGCCTGAACCCAAAGAAAGCAACGCACAGACTCTTAAAAGGCATAACCCAAAGAAATTAACATAGAGCCTCTTAAAAGGCCTACTCTCAAAGAAAGTAACACTCAGCCTCTCGAAAGGCCTGAATCAAAAGAAGACAACGCACAGCCTCTTAAAAGGCCTAAACCCAAATATAGCAACACAGCCTTTTGAAAGGCCTGAATCCACAAAAAGCAATGCAAAACCTCTTAAATGTCTTAAACCCGAATAAAGCAACGCACAGGCTCTTAAAAGGCCTAAACCCATAGAAAGAAATACACAGCCTTTTGAAAAGTCTGAACCCCCAAAAAAAGCAATGCAAAACCTTTTAAAAGGGCTAGACCGAAAGAAAGCTCTTAAAAGGCCTTCATAAAAAGAAAGCAAAGCCCAATGTTTTAAAACTACGCCCAGCTTTTTAAAAGGCCTAATGCCATGAAAGGAAAACCCAGCCTTTAAAAAGGCCTGAACCCGAAGGACGCAAAGCCCCGGCTTTTAAAAGGATTAAATCAAAGAAAGCAACACAGCCTATTGAAAGGACTTAATCCGGAAGAATAAGCACGCAGCCCCTTCTAAGGCCAAAACCCGAAGAGAGTAACAGAGCCTCTTGAAAGGCCTAAACCTGAAGCGAGTAACAGAGCCTCCTGAAAATGCCAAAACCTGAAGAGAGTAACAGAGCCTCTTGAAAGGCCTAACCCTGAAGAGAGTAACAGAGCCTCTTGAAAGGCCAAAACCTGAAGAGAGTAACAGAGCCTCTTGAAAGGCCTAACCTTGAAGAGAGTAACAGACCCTCTTGAAAGGCCAAACCTGAAGAAAGTAACAGAGCCTCTTGAAAGGACTAACCCTGAAGAGAGTAACAGAGCCTCTTGAAAGGCCAAAACCTGAAGAGAGTAACAGAGCCTCTTGAAAGGCCAAAACCTGAAGAGAGCAACAGAGCCTCTTGAAAGGCCTAAACCTGAAGAGAGTAACAGAGCCTCTTGAAAGGCCAAAACCTGAAGAGAGTAACAGAGCCTCTTGAAAGGCCAAAACCTGAGAGAGTAACAGAGCCTCTAGAAAGGACTAACCCCGAAGAGAGTAACAGAGCCTCTTGAAAGGCCTAAACCTGAAGAGAGTAACAGAGCCTCTTGAAAGGCCTTAACCTGAAGAGAGTAACAGAGCCTCTTGAAAGGCCTAACCCTGAAGAGAGTAACTGAGCCTCTTGAAAGGCCAAAACCTGAAGAGAGTAACAGAGCCTCTTGAAAGGCCAAAACCTGAGGAGAGTAACAGAGTCTCTTGAAAGGCCAAAACCTGAAGAGAGTAACAGAGCCTTTTGAAAGGCCTAACCCTGAAGAGAGTAACAGAGCCTCTTGAAAGGCCTAAACCTGAAGAGAGTAACAGACCCTCTTGAAAGGCCAAAACCTGAGAGGGTAAAAGAGCCTATTCAAATGCCTCTTGAAAGGCCAAAACCTGAGAGAGTAACAGAGCCTCTTGAAATGCCTAAACCTGAAGTGAGTAAGAGAGCCTCTCGAAAGGCCAAAACCTGAAGAGAGTAACGGAGCCTCTTGAAAGGCGAAAACCTGAAGAGAGTAACAGAGCCTCTTGAAATGCCTAAACCTGAAGCAAGTAACAGAGCCTCTTGAAAGGCCAAAACCTGAGAGAGTAACAGAGCCTCTTGAAATGCCTAAACCTGAAGCGAGTAACAGAGCCTCTTAAGAGGCCAAAACCTGAAGAGAGTAACAGAGCCTCTTGAAAGGCCAAAATCTGAAGAGAGTAACAGAGCCTCTTGAAAGGCCTAACCCTGAAGAGAGTAACAGAGCCTCTTGAAAGTCCTAACCCTGAAGAGAGTATTAGAGCCTCTTGAAATGCCTAAACCTGAAGAGAGTAACAGAGCCTCTTGAAAGGCCTAAACCTGAAGAGAGTAACAGTCTCTTGAAAGGCCAAAACCTGAAGAGAGTAACAGAGCCTCTTCAAAAGTCAAAACTGAAGAAAGCAACAGAGCCTCTTGAAAGGCCAAAACCTGAAAAGAGTAATAGAGCCTCTTGAAAGGCCTAAACCTGAAGGGAGTAACAGAGCCTCTTGAAGGCCTGAACCTGAAGCGAGTAACAGAGCCTCTTGAAATGCCAAAACCTGAAGAGAGTAACAGAGCCTCTTGAAAGGCCAAAACTTGAAGAGAGTAACAAAGCCTTTTGTAAGGCCTAAAACCTGAAGAGAGTAACAGAGCTTCTTGAAAGGCCAAGTAACAGAGCCTCAATAAAGACAAAAACCTGAAGACAGTAACAGAGCCTCTTGAAAGGCCTAACCCTGAAGAGAGTAACAGAGCCTCTTGAAAGGCCAAAACCTAAGAGAGTAACAGAGCCTCTTCAAATGCCTAAATCTGAAGAAAGTAACAGAGCCTCTTGAAAGGCCAAAACCTGGAGAGAGTAACAGTCTCTTGAAATGCCTAAACCTGAAGTGAGTAACAGAGCCTCTCGAAAAGCCAAAACCTGAAGAGAGTAACAGAGCCTCTTGAAAGGCGAAAACCTGAAGAGAGTAACAGAGCCTCTTGAAATGCCTAAACCTGAAACGAGTAACAGAGCCTCTTCAAAGGCCAAAACCTGAGAGAGTAACAGAGCATCTTGAAATGCCTAAACCTGAAGAGAGTAACAGAGCCTCTTCAGAGGCCAAAACCTGAAGAGAGTAACAGAGCCTCTTGAAAGGCCAAAACCTGAAGAGAGTAACAGAGCCTCTTGAAAGGCCTAACCCTGAAGAGAGTAACAGAGCCCCTTGATAGGCCTAAAACTGAAGAGAGTAACTTGGCCTCTTGAAAGGCCTAAACCTGAAGAGGGTAACAGAGCCTCTTGAAAATGCCTAAACCTGAAGAAAGTAACAAAGCCTCTTGAAAGGCAAAAACCAGAAGAGAGTAACAGAGTCTCTTCAAAAGTCAAAACTGAAGAGAGTAACAGAGACTCTAGAAAGGCCTGAACCTGAAGAGAGTAACAGAACCTCTTGAAAGGCCAAAACCTGAAGAGAGTAACAGAGCCTCTTGAAAGGCCTAAACCTGAAGAGAGTAACAGAGCCTCTTGAAAGGCTTAAACCTGAAGAGAGTAACAGAGCCTCTTGAAAGGCCAAAACCTGAAGAGAGTAACAGAGCCTCTTGAAAGGCCAAAACCTGAAGAGGGTAACAGAGCATCTTGAAAGGCCTAAACCTGAAGAGAGTAACACAGTCTCTTGAAAGGTCAAAACCTGAAGAGAGTAACAGAGCCTCTTGAAAAGTCAAAACTGAAGAGAGTAACAGAGCCTCTAGAAAGGCCTAAAATTGAAGAGAGTAACAGAGTCTCTTAAAAGGCCAAATCCTGAAGAGAGTAACAGAGCCTCTTGAAAGGCCAACCCTGAAGAGAGTAATAGAGCCCCTTGAAAGGCCAAAACCTGAGAGAGTAACAGACTCTCTTGAAAGACCTCAAACTGAAGCGAGTAACAGAGCCTCTTGAAAGGCCTAAACCTGAGGAGAGTAACGGAGCCTCTTGAGAGGCCAAAACCTGAAGAGAGTAACAGAGCCTCTTGAAAGGCCTAAACCTGAAGAGAGTAACAGAGCATCTTAAAATGCCAAAACATGAATAGAGTAACAGAGCCTCTTGAAAGGCCTAAACCTGAAGAGAGTAACAGAGCCTCTTGAAAGGCCTAAACCTGAAGAGAGTAACAGAGCCTCTTGAAAGGCCTAAACCTGAAGAGAGTAACAGAGCCTCTTGAAAAGTCAAAACTGAAGAGAGTCACAGAGCCTCTTGAAAGGCCAAAACCTGAAGAGAGTAACAGAGCCTCTTGAAAGACCTAAAACTGAAGAGAGTAACAGAGTCTCTTGAAAGGCCAAAACCTGAAGAGAGTAACAGAGCCTCTTGAAAAGTCAAAACTGAAGAGAGTAACAGAGCCTCTAGAAAGGCCTAAACCTGAAGAGAGTAATAGAGTCTCTTGAAAGGCCAAAATCTGAGAGAGTAACAGAGCATCTTGAAAGGCCAAATCCTGAAGAGAGTAACAAAGTCTCTTGAAAGGCCTAAACCTGAAGAGAGTAACAGAGCCTCTTGAAGGCCAAAACCTGAAGAGAGTAACAGAGCATCTTGAAAGGCCAAAACCTGAAAAGAGTAACAGAGCCTCTTGAAAGGCCTAACCCTGAAGAGAGTAACAGAGCCTCTTGAAAGGCGAAGTAACAGAGCCTCTAGAAAGGCCAAAACCTGAAGAGAGTAACAGAGCGTCTTGAAAGGCCTAACCTTGAAGAGAGTCACAAAGCCTCTAGAAAGGCCAAAACCTGAAAAGAGTAGCAGAGCCTCTTGAAAGGAGTAACCCTGAAGAGAGTAACAAAGCCTCTAGAAAGGCCAAAACTTGAAGAGAGTAACAGAGCCTCTTGAAAGGCCAAAACCTGAAGAGAGTAACAGAGCCTCTTGAAAAGTCAAAACTGAAGAGAGTAACAGAGCCTCTGGAAAGGGAAAAACCTAAAGAGAGTAACAGAGCCTCTAGAAAGGGAAAAACCTGAAGAGAGTAACAGAGCCTCTAGAAAGGGAAAAACCTGAAGAGAGTAACAGAGCCTCTTGAAAGGCCTAAGCCTGAAGAGAGTAACAGAGCCTCTTGAAAAGCCTAAACCTGAAGAGAGTAACAGAGCCTCTTGAAAAGCATAAACCTGAAGAGAGTAACAGAGCCTCTTGAAAGGCCAAAACCTGAAGAGAGTAACAGAGCCTTTGTGAGGCCTAAACCTGAAGAGAGTAACAGAGCCTCTTGAAAGGCCTATACGTGTGTAGAGTAACAGAGCCTCTTGAAAGGCCTAAACCTGAAGAGAGTAACGAAGCATCTTGAAAGGCCAAAACCTGAGGAGAGTAACAGAGACTATTGAAAGGCCAAAACTGAAGAAAATAACAGAGGCTCTTGAAAGGCCTAAACCTTAAGAGAGTAACAGAGCCTCTTGAAAGGCCTAAACCTGAAGAGAGTAACAGAGCCTCTTGAAAGGCCTAAACCTGAAGAGAGTAACAGAGTCTCTTGAAAGGCCAAAAACTGAGAGAGTAACAGAGCATCCTGAAAGGCCTAAACCTGAAGAGAGTAACAGAGTCTTTTGAAAGGCCAAAACCTGAGAGTAACAGAGCCTCTTGAAAGGCCAAAACCTGAAGAGAGTAACAGAGCATCTTGAAAGGCCTAAACCTGAAGAGAATAACAGAGCCTCTAGAAAGGCCAAAACCTGAAGAGAGTAACAGAGCCTCTTGAAAGGCCAAGTAACAGAGCCTCAAGAAAGACCAAAACCTGAAGAGAGTAACAGTGCCTCTTGAAAGGCCTAAACCTGAAGAGAGTAACAGAGCCTCTAGAAAGGCCAAAACCTGAATAGAGTAACAGAGCCTCTAGAAAGGCCAAAACCTGAAGAAAGTAACAGAGCCTCTTGAAAGGCCAAGTAACAGAGCCTCAAGAAAGACCAAAACCTGAAGAGAGTAACAGAGCATCTTGAAAGGCCTAAACCTGAAGAGAGTAACAGAGCCTCTTGAAAGGCCTAAACCTGAAGAGAGTAACAGAGTCTCTTGAAAGGCCTAAACCTGAAGAGAGTAACAGAGTCTTTTGAAAGGCCAAAACCTGAGAGTAACAGAGCCTCTTGAGAGGCCAAAACCTGAAGAGAGTAACAGAGCATCTTGAAAGGCCTAAACCTGAAGAGAATAACAGAGCCTCTAGAAAGGCCAAAACCTGAAGAGAGTAACAGAGCCTCTTGAAAGGCCAAGTAACAGAGCCTCAAGAAAGACCAAAACCTGAAGAGAGTAACAATGCCTCTTGAAAGGCCTAACCCTGAAGAGAGTAACAGAGCCTCTAGAAAGGCCAAAACCTGAATAGAGTAACAGAGCCTCTAGAAAGGCCAAAACCTGAAGAGAGTAACAAGAGCCTCTTGAAAGGTCAAGTAACAGGGCCTCAAGAAAGACCAAAACCTGAAGAGAGCAACAGAGCCTCTTGAAAGGCCAAATAACAGAGACTCAAGAAAGACCAAAACCTGAAGAGAGTAACAGAGCCTCTTGAAGGCCTAACCCTGAAGAGAGTAACAGAGCCTCTTGAAAGGCCAAAACCTGAAGAGAGTAACAGAGCATCTTGAAAGGCCTAAACCTGAAGAGAGTAACAGAGCCTCTTGAAAGGCCTAAACCTGAAGAGAGTAACAGAGTCTCTTGAAAGGCCTAAACCTGAAGAGAGTAACAGAGTCTTTTGAAAGGCCAAAACCTGAGAGTAACAGAGCCTCTTGAGAGGCCAAAACCTGAAGAGAGTAACAGAGCATCTTGAAAGGCCTAAACCTGAAGAGAATAACAGAGCCTCTAGAAAGGCCAAAACCTGAAGAGAGTAACAGAGCCTCTTGAAAGGCCAAGTAACAGAGCCTCAAGAAAGACCAAAACCTGAAGAGAGTAACAATGCCTCTTGAAAGGCCTAACCCTGAAGAGAGTAACAGAGCCTCTAGAAAGGTCAAAACCTGAATAGAGTAACAGAGCCTCTAGAAAGGCCAAAACCTGAAGAGAGTAACAGAGCCTCTTGAAAGGTCAAGTAACAGGGCCTCAAGAAAGACCAAAACCTGAAGAGAGCAACAGAGCCTCTTGAAAGGCCAAATAACAGAGACTCAAGAAAGACCAAAACCTGAAGAGAGTAACAGACCCTCTTGAAGGCCTAACCCTGAAGAGAGTAACAGAGCCTCTTGAAAGGCCAAAACCTGAAGAGAGTAACAGAGCATCTTGAAAGGCCTAAACCTGAAGAAAGTAACAGCCTCTAGAAAGGCCAAAACCTGAAGAGAGTAACAGAGCCTCTTGAAAGGCCAAGTAACAGAGCCTCAAGAAAGACCAAAACCTGAAGAGAGTAACAGAGCCTCTTGAAAGGCCTAACCCTGAAGAGAGTAACAGAGCCTCTAGAAAGGCCAAAACCTGAAGAGAGTAACAGAGCCTCTTGAAAGGAGTAACCCTGAAGAGAGTAACAAAGCCTCTAGAAAGGCCAAAACTTGAAGAAAGTAACAGAGCCTCTTGAAAGGCCAAAACTGTCTCCCTGACAAAGTGTACATGCGAAGTGTTTAGTCAGCTTATTAGCTGGTAAGAGGCCACCTGCTCTGGACTGCTCCAGGATTTACAGACCGCGCTGGCATAAGGCCAGCTTAATCATCAAACAAATCAACGACAAGCTGCTTCCTGTTATAGAATGGAATTTAGGCCAAAGGCCAAGCTCTCGAAACTATGAGGTCAATCAGCGCTGAAAGGGAAATGAAAGTAGAAAGGTTTGAAAGTTGTGACAGGAGGAAAACCTTCTAGTTACACTATGAAACAATTGTTCAGAAAGGGTGGATACCAAGATGGAAGAAAGAGAATATGACAGGATTTACATTAGAAGGAATGAAAGAGGTTGCACCTAGGGGCCGAAGGGACGCTGCAAAGAACCTTAAGTAATGCCTACAGTGCACCGCGTGAGGGGCACTGACGGCACTACTCTACTATGGACTTGCATTCTGTTTTTTTTAACTGGGAGAAGACGTCGTTCACTTTGGTACCATAAATAAATAAATAAATGAATTAACAAATAAATAATTAACAAGTAAAATTGCGCGAACACATACATTAATAATACTTAAATAATCAGTGAATAAAGAAAATAAATAAAAAAGTATATAAATAAATAAACAAAGAGATTATCAAATAAGTGCACTTTGTGCTTTTGTTTTATGTTTAAATCCTGATTATTCTGTTAATTATATTCTTATTACCTAATGAAGAGTCAAGATAAAAATCCTCATGAATCTGATAATTCATACTAAATTATACATTATTATTTCAGTAGATGAAACCTATTCGCATGGAACAAGCACACCAAATTGGCCATTGACTTGAAATTCAAGCTTCCAAGGAATGTAGGTTTCAACCTCCACAGCGGACCCCAAACTGCAGCAGTAACTGATCATGATACAGCGCCAGTGATTTTCATCGCCCTGGGGGAGAAGCGAACCCTTGACATCTGAGTGGCATGCCACGACACTAACCACTATACCAGCGGACCAGTCAATCACTCAACGGGCAGGTATGTTCAGATAACGCGTTACCCACCACTTAACTCAGGTGAGAGGTATTTACTCCTTACTTAAGGCGATGGTATCTAAAAGACCTCAAAAGAGTTGAACACTTAAAACAAGTAAAAAATGCACTTCGGCTCAATCGAGTTTTCTGTACAGCATATAATGCTTTATGAAACTCTCAGCCACGGCCCAGTGGTGGCATATGTTGGCACTTATATCGGTGCCAGACGCACGATTATGGATAACTTTAACCTTAAATAAATAAAAACTACTGAGGCTAGAGGGCTGCAATTTGGTATGTTTGATGATTGGAGGGGGGTTGATCAACATACCAACTTGCAGCCCTCTAGCCTCAGTAGTTTGTAAGATCTGAGGGCGGGTAGAAAAAGTGCGGACGGACAGACAAAGCCGGCACAATAGATTTCTTTTACAGAAAACTAAAAGTTGGCCTAATAGACCCAGTGAACGAATATCTTGAAGAAAGAGTTCCATAATTAACTACTAAGAAAAAATCCAAATTTGAGATGGTTAGTATCCTAATCAGTACTAAAACCTTAGAATCGAGAGTGAAGGATGACTTCTGAGCTCAAAACGCTCAATAATTATATTCGTTTTGCGTTATTTATACAATTATTTGGCTGAAGCTATTGAGTTCACCCTCAGCTTTCTGCCAGTGATTTGCTTTCTTCAGAATCCTCTTGTCTTTAAAGTTTCTCTTGCTTCTGTTAATCTTATGATTTTTACCTTGAATTCTCCGGTTTTACAAATAGCTGAATTATGGCATCCCTTAAATACCAACTAGCCCCTCCCTCCCTTCCCCCTCCCCCACCCTCGGAGAAAGCAAGGGGGACGGGAAATGAAAAAAAGAAAGACTTTCTACCGAAGAAAGAAATAAACCTTCTCTTTTAAGGATGGTCGGTTATAAGAATCGAGGAATACGTAAGCAGAAAGAGAGAACCAAAGTTGAGGCTGTCAATCTGAAAGGCAGGAGCGATTCCCCCCCCCCTCCTTCCAACTTAGGTCAAGTCCTCTGGTCTGACGCCCAAAGGTCAATTCCGCTGGTCTGGGGTGAAAATGTCACATGTCATGTCAAACGCAAGGACCTGAGATGTTGGTGTGGTGTGTCAAAAGTTTTAGGGAAAATGGAAACTGGGAAAATAAATAAAACACACACACACACATATATATATATATATATATATGTATATATATATATATATATATATATATATATATATATATATATATATATATATATATATATATATATGAAATATATAAATACCGTATCGTGTTTCTCAGTTATCAACAGAAATATTTACAGAGCTTAAAGCTTTCGTCCATCTTTCTGTGGACTTGATCACTAAACTAAAAGCGCCACAAAGCAATGGTGAAAAAATAGAAGTAACGGTAAAGGAATACGACCCAATGACTTGTTCGCTTATTTTAACCTCGTTAATCCGTTTCAGTTTGCTAATTTTTAGTTCTATTTCTTCACCATTATTGTGTGTCTCTTTTAGTTTAGTGATCAAGTCCACAGGAGGATGGACGACAGCTTTAAGCTTTGTAAATATTTCTACAAATACACTTCGTCCTGCTAAACAAGATTAGTACTGTGGATCCTTCTATTGATATATATATATATATATATATATATATATATATATATATATATATATATACATACTGTATATAAATAAAACGAGAGAGAGAGAGAGAGAGAGAGAGAGAGAGAGAGAGAGAGAGAAAACTGCATGCACACTGGCTTAAAAAAGCTTATGGTCACACTGGGAATAACTAAATGTGGTGCGGAGAGACTTAGAAAATGCTTAATTTAGAAGTGGGGGAAAACAGTCTATGGTGTACATGGACCTGGAAAAAAATTCTGACGGAATTTGGTGTACAGAAAGACCTGGAAAATTTACTATATAGAAACGACAACAACGCAGTTTTAGGATGAATACAGAAAGTAACTCGTCGAGAGCGATAAAAAATTCTGATGAAGAAAGCTAAGCAGAGCATATCATAAAAACTCAAAACTGTAGTCGGTTGAATAATTATTATTATTGTTCAGAAGATGAAACCTATTCATATGGAACAAACCCACCAAAGGGGCCACTGGCTTGAAACTCAAGCTTCCAAAGAAAATGGTACTCATCAGGAAGAAGTAAGAGGAAGTAAAGATCAATAAGGTAAGAAGAGATACCACTTATCAAAAAAGAAATTAATAAATTAACAAACAAATAAAAATCTATCAAAATGCAAGAAGAATAATATTAGGGTAGTCATGTATTGCATTTTCGCATGAACTCCTGAAGTATAAGATCGTGTTATTCAGTTATTCTCCTCTAAATTAAGATTCCCCTCTGTAAGCTTCCTGCAACTCTGGAGAGTATGCAAGCGGGAGAGTGACTGGTTTGGTGTGAAAGTTGGTCCGAGACGAGGGTGGAAACAGTGAGAGAATGGAGTGAAGAGTGAATGGCGGATGGGTACGGGCACAGAAGAAAATAGAAATATATTGGTAGAAGTACATAATGATGAGGGTATGTAAGAAATGCGAATGAAAAGAAATAAATTGGACAACTGTAAAACTTCAAAAAACGATACCAATGACATGTGATAAAACAAAGGAGGAAACATTTAGATAACTTAAAAGAAAAGGAAACGAACAACTAAACTGGTAAGAGTAACGAAAAGAACAGAAAGAGATAAGGAATAGTAATATCAACTTAATAAAGGAAGAAATTTGAAATGGGTAATAGCAAAATTTCACAAAGAATCAGGTCGAAGTTGAAATGCACTGAAAATGAAAATAATAAAATAATAGAAGGATGAAGAAAGAGTAAGTGGCAAGATATATGTAAATAAAAAGAGAAGGAGGAGGAGGAGGCCCTTAACAAAAGACAGAAGAGAGTAAAAGGAAGTCACAAAGAGAGAAATAGTTGCAAGTAAAGACTAATAAAGGCTGTGATAACAAAACGCAGGACAATGATCAAGGGGAAATATCCAAATTGGAGAGAAGGGGAACTAAAAGAGGAATGCTACGAGATGTGAGATGAAAGGCGATCAGAAGGGGTCCTGTGAATATGACAGAAATGGAAGGAACCACGAAACAACAATGAAACCGAATTGAGAATGTCGGGATACTTAATGAATAAGGAAGCATATGAGAGAGAGAGAGAGAGAGAGAGAGAGAGAGAGAGAGAGAGAGAGAGAGAGAGAGAGAGAGAGAGAGAGAGAGAGAGAACTACCCATCAGATATGATGAAGGAGTGAGAGACTGGGTGTGGGTCCTAACCGGTTCCATGGGGCTTTATTTCCAAGCTACTGACGAAAGACTGATGATACATGGCAGCAGAAATCCCAATATGTATCAGTCGTTCATCAATGGCTTGGAAATAAAGTTGAAACCGGTCAGGACCTTAACTCAGTCTCTCATTTCTTCACCTGTGGTGATGAGATTGTAATATATATATATATATATATATATATATATATATATATATATATATATATTATATATATATATATATATATATATATATATATATATATATATATATATATATATATATATAATATATATATATATATATATATATATATATATATATATATATATATAGAGAGAGAGAGAGAGAGAGAGAGGGAAGGAGGCATATGTTAGTACATACTCAATCATCCGTGGGGAGAACTACCTAATATTATCTATCTAGCACACTAGCAAGGCACAGAGACACGGAGACCCTTTATAAAATTCTATGGTAAAATTTACCAATATTTCACAAGCCATTCACTGTGGGATCTATCTGGAAGCATTGATAAATCTAGATAAATTTTGTCTAACCTATCTGGAAGCATTGATAAATCTAGGTAAAGTCTGTCTAATCTATCTGGAAGCATTGATATGTCTAGGTAAATTTTGTCTAATCTATCTGGATGCATAGATAAATCTAGGTAAACTTTGTCCAATCTATCTGGATGCATAGATAAATCTAGATAAACTGTCTAATCTATCTGGAACCATAGATAAATCTAGGTAAATTTTGTCTAATCTATCTAGAAGCATAGATAAATCTAGGTAAAATCTGTCTAATCTATCTGGAAACATTGATAAATATAGGTAAAATCTGTCTAATCTCTCTGTAGGCACTAATAAATCTAGGTAAATTTTGTCTAATCTATCTGAAAGCATCGATAAATCTAGGTAAATTTTGTTTAATCTATCTGGAAGCATTAATAAATCTAGGTAAAATCTGTCTAATCTCTCTGGAAGAATTGATAAATCTAGGTAAATTTTGTCTAATCTATCTGGAAACATAGACAAACCTAGGTAAAATCTGTCTGATCTATCTGGAAACATAAATAAATCTAGGTAAAATCTGTCTGCTCTCTCTGGAGGCATTGATAAATCTAGGTAAATTTTGTCTAAGCTATCTGAAAGCATAGATAAATCTAGGTAAATTTTGACTAATCTATCTGGAAGCATTGATAAATCTAGGTAAAGTCTGTCTAATCTATCTGGAAGCATTGATAAATCTAGGTAAAATCTGTCTAATCTTTCTGGAGGTATTGATAAATCCAGGTAAATTTTGTCTAATCTATCTTGAAAGCATTGATAAATCTAGGTAAAATCTGTCTGATCTATCTGGAAACACAGATAAATCTAGGTAAAATCGGTCTACTCTCTCTAGAGGCACTGATAAATCTAGGTAAATTTTGTCTAATCTATCGGGAAGCATAGATAAATCTAGGTAAAATCTGTCTGATTTATCTGGAAACATAGATAAATCTAGGTAAAATCTGTCTAATCTCTCTGGAGGCATTGATAAATCCAGGTAAATTTTGTCTAATCTACCTGAAAGCATTGATAAATCTAGGTAAAATCTGTGTAATCTCTCTGGAAGCATTGATAAATCTAGGTAGATTTTGTCTAATCTATCTGAAAGCATAGACAAATCTAGGTAAATTTTGTCTAATCTGTCTGAAAGCATAGATAAATCTAGGTAAATTTTGTCTAATCTGTCTGGAAGCATTGATAAATATAGGTAAATTTTGTCTAATCTATCTGGAAGCATAGGTAAACTGAGTCATTTCGATTTAAACTTACAAAAATCACAAGAACGGTGTAAACTAAAGGAAATTGGTTATTCCAAAATGAGGAAAGGTGGAAGGATTACTGAATTCTTTTCACAAGAACAAACACACACACCATATATATATATATATATATATATATATATATATATATATATATATATATATATATATATACTGTACTTACACACACACACACACACACACACACACACACACACACATATATATATATATATATATATATATATATATATATATATATATATATATATATATATATATATAAGTAGGGTAAAAGGTGCCATTTGGCGTCCTGGCGGCCAGAACATTTGGCGTCCTCAAGAAAGGGTGTCATTTAGCATCCTCAATTATTATTATTATTATTATTATTATTATTATTATTATTATTATTATTATTATTATTATTATTATTATTATCATTATTTATTTTATTTTTACATTTTTGCTGAAGAAAATAACATGCATATATAAAAAAAATTATGTAGTAGGGTAAATGGTGCCATTTTGCGTCCTGAACATTTGTTAGTAGGGTAAAAGGTGCCATTTGGCGTCCTGGCATCCTCAAGAAAGGGTGTCATT